>OX596073.1:164503739-165103739 GCA_951394005.1 Protophormia terraenovae | reverse complement strand
AATAAATATTGAAAATTCTGTAATAATGTGCTGTGCTGATAGTATTTTAGAAGTTGTATAAAATCTCATTGTTTTGATTTTGATAAAGCCAAAGCTCTATTTTTAAGATTTTTTTTTTTAAGTTTTAAATTTAAACTTCCATAACTTTTGCGCGCATTGATAAAAATGATTAACGCGAACAGAATTTGTATGCATAAATATTAGTTAATAAAACAATTTTCACAGAATTTAATTATATTCGTTTAAAACTTTTCCGTTTAGGAATTTCATAAAATGTTAATTTTAAATTTTATATACTTTGGTGAGTTCAAGAGATCTAACTTCTTTTAACTTTATATTATCTATTGTGCGTAAAAATATATAAAATATACTCATCAAAGACCAAAGCTTTTAATAAATGTAAAATAAAATATACAAATACAGAATAATGCGTTTATACTAACATCTATATGATTTTATGCTCTTTAATGCGATTCCCGGAAGTGGGTTTATATGGGAACCATGGTAAATAATCATAAAATTTACCAATATTGTTTCTTCTTATATAAAACTTATTTGTACCGAATATTAACTTGATACTAACGTTCTTACGGGATTTATGCACGTTAATGTAATTTCCAGAAGAGGGGTTTATATGGGAGCTATGGTCAATTATGGACCTATCTTCATGAACTTTTCCACAATGATTAACACTTATACAAAACTTCTTTGCACCGAATTTCTTTAAAATATTGCCGTATGAAAGGCATTTCTGACCACTAAACGCCTATTCCAGGAGGACATTTGTATGGGGGCTAAGTGAAATAATGGACCGATCATAACCAATTTCAACTTGTGTCAAAATAACTATTCGTGCCAAATTTCATTAAGATATCTTCAAAATTGCTACCTGTACTTTGTTCACAAGGTTTACATGGACAGACAGCCGGCCAAACGGACATCGTTAAATCGACACAAATATTGATACTGATTCGAACGGTATACTTTAAGGTGGGGATTCGATGAGTTTTTCTGTGCGTTACCAACATCAGCACAAACGCATAATACCCCAACCACCTATGGTGGTGTAGGGTGTAAAAATGTACATATGTATAAAAACACACAATTATATATGTATGAATCAGACTGACCAGACGATCAAGGCTGACTATGAGTACATACTTAGTTTATAAAAAAATTAGTTCCGAAATATTAATGTTTGTTGTTTGTGACACTATTAAACTGATAAAGTTTGTACATTATTTAAATTTAATTTGAGGGTGGTTTTGGGTCTGTGTTAAAAGTAAAAAACCGCAATCTTTCCGAAATAGATTAGAAGTGTTGTTATGGAATGAAAAAGTTCATAGAAACGAACTGATACGAAGCTCTAAATGTATACCAAATAAGTGAGTATGAAAAGAATATTTATAATAATAAATATCAGTGACAATTCTAGGCATTTTCTATGGGTCCTGTAAACAATTTCTTTTGGCTCTTTGGTGCGTAACACAAATACACATTTTAGCGTTGCCATGTAAACAATAATGTCGCCACACTCATATTGAGAGAAAGAGAAAAGGATCAAATAAAAACCAACAAAAATAAAGTCTAGGCAGAATTTAAGAACAACCCCATTTGGTAATGAAAATAATACAAGGATAACTTAGTTGTTACGTAGTTGTTAACGTGGTCAAAAGGAATAATAACAATAGTAAAATGTATTAATTAAAAAAAAAAAATTCTACAAAAAATAAAAAATGTTATAGTGGGTAAATAAAATTTATTCGTATGTACATTTATATTTATTTATGTGTGGTGTATAGTGTGTAAATAGAATTACATATTTATGTAGATAAATTAAATTAAACTTATGCTAAAAATAATATTTAATTATGTAAAATATAAAAAGATAACTATTTATAAATGATACATATAAAAGTAAATCTTCGAAGGTCGCAAAAAATATGCTGAAAATTATTGATCGGAAGAATTATTTTAAATAACAAACATCAAATTATTATCAGTCTATAATATTCTCTCTCTAACAAAATAGTATTTCATATGTATTTTTTTTTTATTCATCATTATACATATTCATCTTCTTTGAGATTTTTATGTCTACCAGACTCCTTTTCTGCCCCTCTTTTCTAATGAATGGGCGGTATTGTGAGCCGAGGATTTTTTGACTTTTGTTTGTATCTTTTCTGTAAGAAAGTTTTAACCGATTCTAATGGCAATTGGAAGTGATAATAAGCACAATAGGGCAATGGATCCCAATAAGTGAATAAGGCTTCCCGTTTATCCAGGGCAGCTGTTGCACTTGTTGCCTCAAGTGAACACCATTGGGCTGTTAAAGATGCCAGTGAAGATTCTTCTTCATTGTTAGCCACCAAACTCAGAGGACGCATGTGCACACATTTCATAGTGCGACATAGTATTTGAGCGTGAGAACGATTATAGCATATATAGGGCAGTGACACGCCCAAACGTATACCCAGTGGTAAGAATTGACCAGTGGCTTGACATTTAATCAAACGAAAACTGATGTGACAATTGATAGGACGTTGAAAACGTACTTTGGCAAAGAAAGTCTTAAGCCAATTGTCTATAAGGATAGCATCCGTTGAAGTTGTAGTTGCTGTCGATGTAACGGGAACAAGATTTTTTGTTTCCTGCTCTACACGGCAGGTGACATTTGCTACAACTTGAGAATTTTTTACTGTTGTGCAGGTAACATAATGTTCGCCAGGAACATCTCTAACCACCAACCATTGTTGACGTTCATTGATTTCATGAGAGAAACGTAAATCTCGTCTTTGACGCGGTAACATGTACTTATAACGTTCCAATATTCCTTGCATGCCAACAGCCACCAATATGTTGCGGAATTGACTTATAAAACCTTCTTCATATAATTCCCATAGTTCATGAGCCGAGGATAAGGCCACATAGGGTGGTAGTTTAATATTTTGAGCTGCACAACGTTGATAGAATTGTAGGCAATCATCTAGTATTAAAGTCTCTTGTACCCCGGTCATAAATGTGGCACAACCCAATAATTCCAAATGTGGTTTAGCTACTGCATCATAATAGGCGGGACTGGTGGCACAAACTGGTATATAAACAGTGGGTTTTTCCTTGCGTACGATTTGACACAGAGCCGATATATAATTGTCGACATTGTGTGGATTGGGTTTGGGAACAGCATAAAATTTATCCACAGCCGTTGAGAAACGTGCCAAGCCAAACAAACCATCAAATTCAAAAACCACCACTCGAGCTCCAGAAGAATAGAAGTTACGTGCTAAATGTAAAGTTTGTATAGTACTACCACAACTAATGAGTACTGTGCGCCTTGGAGCGCCATTCTGTGAACTAAACTCATGATTTGAGGTGGTATCTGTACCAAGAATCCATTTGAAAAGTTCGACTGGTATTCGTAACAGTTTCCAGAAAATCCATAATAATGCCGATAACCAAAAACTTGGAGCCGCTATAGACAAGGGGATATACAGGATATAACGTAGAACTAAAACAACTAGATTTACTAGAAGATTTGGCCAGAATAGTAAAATACCCCGTACACGTTTTCCAAATGGCTGAGGGGGTAGATGTGGTTTGTTTAGTAGCTCTTTATTTATACCCGTGTTAGTGCGGCTAATAGATGGAGAGTATATATCTTCGTCATCCGATTCTTCTTGGCTAGGATTTTCAGGTATTAGATCCAAAGAGTGTATGCGACGAAATTTAGAGCGTGCATAACGTAATTGACGAGCATAATCTTGTTTGGTTTGAAATTCTTGAGACATTTCGTTTTTCTATTTAATTTTAATTTCACACTATACACAATTTATGTAAATAATTTATTTAATATTATTTTTATTAAAATTAAAATTATATTTTTTCTTTTATTATTAAAACCCTTTAATCGTAAAATCTTTTAAAATATCGCGCAACACATAACTTTTCCGTTATAGTTATCGAGTGTTATAGCACCGTTTAATTGTAAAAGATTAAATGTAATTCGTTCACATAAATAAAATTAAATGTTTTCGTTTCGCATGTCCAACTCGTAGCGATCAGATCTGCAGTACGGTCTGCTTTCAATTGATCTGTGATTTCATTTCATTAGTAGTAGTATCTCTCCATAATCAATGCATACGTGCAGAATCTTTTTCCGATTTTGTTTTTATTGTTTTTTTTTTTTTTTTTTTTTTTTTTTTAAATCGAATTCGACTCATATTCATATCATCATTCATCATCACACATCCAATATTTCACTGGATCTTCGTTTTTATTTATTTTCGTTGCACTTAAAAATTATTCCATTATTATTGTTGTATTAGTTAGTAATACAATATGAGCTAAAATTATTAGAACAATTTTAAAAATTTTAACTATATTAATACATTTGCAAGCCGATTTCACATTTTCTTATTAGAGCTAAGTGTTTAGATTTCCAACGGTGAGGAAAATTAGGTGGGTATTATTAAAATAAAAAACTATATCATAATTTAAAGGACTTTTAACAACGAACTAACGTCTCCTCTATAACCGTTTAAAATTTAAAATACGTATATGTATTAGGGTTGTACTTTTCTTAGACCTCAAAATAAGATAGCACCACCTTATAGCCAACGAACACGATTTCTAAAATGCCTGTATATTTTTTTGATATTTTTATTTGAAAAATTTGTATATTAATAAATTTCTAAATATTTAAATGGTAGAAATTAGGTAATACGTACGGATCATAATCACCTTGTTTTATATACCTCTTCCACCTACAAAAAAGAAATATATTATGATATGGTCAAGTATTCAGAAGAAAACTACTTAAAATTTATTGGTTATCGAATAAAATATAAAAATTTGACTAGAAACGAATGGCGTTTTCTTTTCTGGCTAAAATTATGCCTTTATTCTGCACTATGCCCTCTTTTGTGTTATATTTCGAAAAAAAAAAAAAAAAAATACTGTAAATGGGTCGGATCTCGATTAAAATCCTGATTTTTTTCTAAATGTTAAATGTTTTACCGTCAAAATAAGTAGTGGACTTTATTAACAGCAAACTGAAAAATTTTTGGCGAGAAGATATTATTTTTAATATTTAGTGTTTTAAAATTGAAGTTTCTCCAAATTTTGAAAATATCACAAAGATTCCGAAATTTCACCAATAATCTAAAATTTTACCAAAAATCCGTAAGTAAACTCAAAATTAAGAATTTCACCAAAAATTCAAAATTTCACCAAAAATTCAAAATTTCAAAAAAGATCCAAAATTTTATATATCACCAAAATTTCGAAATTTTACTAAAAGTTCAAAATTTCACTAAAAAGTTAACCCAAAATCCGATTTCCTTCTATTAAATTGCACATTTTTTTTCATAAATATCTTAAATATAACACAATTACAGAATTTGTCTCACATTTTTTGTTTTATTGCAATCATAAGAAAGGTATAGAGTTGCCAGATTCGAATTGTAATCTAACTTGACATTCCTGAAAAACGAACTTATTTTCTAAAACAAAAACTTAACAATCGACATTCGCGAAAAATATTTTATTTTATTTATGAATTCTATATGGAAGTGCGTATATAAAAATTTCTGAGCAATAGCGATAGTTTTTAAATATTTTCGAAAATAAGAGTTTAAATTGCATATCGGTTGTGCCATTGGAAAATATTAAGAAATATTAAGATATTAGATTTTTGCAATTAGTAACTCAATACAAATATTTCATTATCCATTAACATTGCTTTTGAACATTTATTCACGGCATTTAACAATTGCTATAAGAGAATATGTTTTAGAAGTTTCTAAATAAGCCTAGAAGAAACCGTGATCGATGTATAATATATGGTAATCAGTTCGTTCTGAATATATATATTTTTTTAATTTAAACGATTCGTATATCTCATATAGATATGATATCAATATTATTTAAAATGCAATCATTATGCTGTGTAATTCAGTGCAAGTTTAACATTCAGGGTGTATTAAATCGGATGGTATTGTATTCTCTAAAATATAACAATATGCCTCGGAATTATGGCTATCAAACAAATCTTCTTAACTACAATTTTTTTCAACTTGACAAATTTTATTTGAACTTGTAACTTGACAAGTTCCAAAATATCTTGACAATCAAGTTCATTCAAGACCGTCTAGCAACCCTAGAAGGGTACCATTTTATGAACGTAATCTTCAATAAATGTTACACAGTAACAAGATAAAATGTTCCTCAGAAAAGGAAAAATTAAACTATTATCATCAAAAATTCTATGAACGTAAAAATAAGTGGCAACGCTGTACGTTTTATTTGCAATTAGCTTCACTAATCACGATTATTTTTCGTGAGTTACTAACTTAAAAATATAGTATTAACTCACTGTTTATACAGCAAAATTTTCATATCGTAATAATTTTAATTGCGAGTAAATGGTGCGTATAAACGTAATAATATATTACGTTTATACGCACGATTATTACAAATAAATTGCACAAATAAATATATTTCCTTATTTGTTGTGCCAGATGGGAAAAATGAAACTATTATCATCGAAAATTCTATGAACGTAAAAGGAAGTGGCAACGCTGTACGTTTTATTTGCAATTAGCTTCACTAATCACGATTATTTTTCGTGAGTTACTAACTTACAAATATAGTACTAACTCACTGTTTATACAGCATATCGCAATATTTTTAATTGCGAATAAATGGTGCGTATAAACGTAATAATAGTTTAACATATTTTGTGCCAAATTGGTGGCAAATGATTTTACATTTTAAATGTTGAGAAATTTTACAATTTAAGAAAAATTTATTAAATAAAACATGAACAAATCAATTATTTTTTTATAAGTCTGATATTAACATCGCGATTTCACAAGAATTGTTTAGATAAATTTAACAAAATTATTTTATATCAATAAGTTAAAAAGTAATGAAAACTTTAGTAATTTTGCGGAAATGTGAATTTTTTAATACGAAAACAAATTATCAATAAAAAGATTTTAAACGCGATTGGTGCGTGATTTTTTTAAATGATCGCGAACAATTAATATTATATTCTATTATACCTTTCCACGCTCTACAAGACCTTGCTATGGTAATTTGGATATTTACAAAAATTGGAAAAAGTTGTAACCCTAGTGTATATTTTGTTGGCTTGATATTTCATTAGGATAGTTTAAAGAAAATACAATACGAATTTAATTTAAATTTTAACATAATATGAATTTTAAAAATTGTTTCTCATTGAATCGCATATTATTTTTATACTATACCAATATCTAGTCCAAATACTGTTATCGCCGTTTTTGCTTTAGTGTTTCTTGATGTTTTAATCTCTGTTTGGCCCATTGCTCTGTTGAGCGATCTGTATTATCACGTACTTTGATCCTCTTTTTATTTCTTATTAAACTTAAGAAAAAATTGCATTTAAAATAAATTCAATATTGTATTTATTGCTCCATTAACTGATAAGTAAATAAATCGACGTCGCGTCGGTTTTTTGGTGTCTCACTTTTCATTACAAATCAAAATATTGAATTTTAAATACAGGAAAACTATTTAATTGTTGTAAAATTTGAATTGTACATGGAAATATGTACTATAGTTGTTGCAATTAGTTTAAAAAGATTGTAAATAAAAAAATGATTTATTATTATAAATTTTTAATAATTTAGGATTTATGATTCAATCAAATTACAAAAAAAACATAGCGACAATAAACTTTTTGTAGATCAATGGAACAGAGTAAAGTTATAAAAAAAGAGTTTGAAATTTTAATTGAGTAATTCCATTTTAAATTTAAAAAATTTTGAACCTTGATAACAGATTTGGATAAAATTAGGTGCATATGTAAAGGGAGATTCATAGTCATGTAAAATAAATTTTATAAATTTTTATTTTGAAAACTGTGGCAACTCTATAGCATTAAGGGTGATAAACAGATTTTATTTTAAATGGCCAAAACTTTTTTTGTATAAAAGATATCAAAATAATTATTATTATTTTTTGTAATAAATTTGCCAAAGCTTAAGATGCCATATAAAAATTTAATAAACATTTTTTTGAACACATTTTTTTTAAATTTTCTTTAAAAACGTTTGTCTTAAATAGTCCATCTGCAATTTTTTGTATAATTTTTTTTGTAGGAAGCTCTATCGGTATACTTACTATACAAAAAATTTCAGAGAGGTCAAATTTTTTAAATTTAAAATGGAATTACCAAATTTCTACGATTTAGGAACGTGAACAACCTTTTCACTGTAGGCTTGGACTGCCATTTAAATATAAATATAATAGCTTTAAGCCAATTATTTAGGAAAAAATAAAAATAGGAATTACTTTATGTAAAAAAAACCTTTTGTGATTGGTGGCAACTAAGGTTTAAGGGGTGAATATTTTTGTTTTTCATTCCTTAAATAATTAGTAAAAAGCTATGAACGAAAGAAATAAAGAAAAATTAATTTGTATGAAAAACTAATTCAAGAAATTTCTGTTAAATCTATATAACTTAAAATTATGTATTTTATTTATTATTATTTTTAATGATAACAAGAAAAAAAGTCTAGACTATTCTAAAGTTAATAACTTTTAATAAACTGCATCCTTTAAGCACATTACACTGTTAATGTTTTGATTAACAAAAATTAAAACAGGCTATACTAATTGTAGTCATTAGCAATGAATTATGAAATATATATTAATTTTTTTACAATTTACATAAAAAAATCTGATCCAATTAAATACATAATAAATTGATGATACTGTTCCGATTTTCATCTCATATTTAACAATTGTGTATGTAGTATTAAGAATTTTTTTAAATTTTATTATCATTTGTACCTATTAATACATATTTATTTATTTGCAAATAGAAATAAATCTTAAAGTTATACTTATATACAATATATAGATTGTTTGTAAGCAAACTGTCATAACTCAAATATATGTATATAGGTAATTTCGGGAGTAATATTTTAAATACGAAGAAAAATTATACAACAATAAGCAATCAAAATTTTTGTTAAATTCAACTTCAATTGAGAAAAAAAAAAAAAAAAACAATGACAATTTACAGTTTGCAAAAAGTCACAAGTCACGCAATCATCTTTAAGGGGTGAATATGGAAATTTATCTTCTCCTAGGACCTTTTATACATATATATGTGTGTACATAAGGGTATTGTGTTTTTATAAAATTTTTTTATTAAATGCTCTTGTGAGTTTTTAATTTAAATATGCTAAATATTTGGAATTTAACTATATAGAAAAATTATTTATCGTTTTTATTTATTAATTCAAAAGTTTAAGTTATGACATTCTTCTTGCAAATGAGCAATCTATATTATCTACATATGTATGTACGTGTCATATACATACATATGTATGTATATAAACACACACATGTATGTACATAAAATTTTGACCACTCATTCATTGTATGATATTTGGTCGAAGAAAGGTTGTAAAGATCATTAAATATAAAATAATATTAAAAAAAAAACACGATTTATTGATAAGAATTGCAATATTTATTTCGCCACAAGACATTCATTTAAACTTAATTAAATAAATAAATAAAAATCTAAAGCATTTTTATATTTCAATTACCAAACCCCTAATAAGCAGCACATCTATCTACCAGTAACTAGGAGGGATACTAACATCTAAAACCGAAATGAAAATTTAATAAAATATGCACCTTAGAATAACAACTAAATATAAACTAATGCTAAATAAAGCATGATGATAACCTTTTGTGAACTAAATAAAATCACAAAACTTTAGACTTAGAGGGCGGGTATTATAAATGGCATTAAACGATTCATAGTACAATTCCTAAGTAGTGTATGTTGAAATTTACTAATTAAATAACATCAAACATAAAACTAATTCATGTTTACGTTGGGGAAAAATACCCTGCACAAGCAGACAGACATACAGATATTTTTGCTATTGCTCATAATTTATAAACTAGACTTTGATTAATATATGCTAACCAAATAGAGATGCCCATTCGGGAAAAAAAAGTTTTCTCGTATTGAGAAAACCCAAATGTTTTTAGACAAGTTTTTTTTTAGAAAGTATTAAAACATCACTATAATGATATAAAGAAAATAATGTTAATTACGAATTTCATGAAACTTTAAGACCACCAAATAGATACATGTCAATGATACCATATAGAAAAGACGTATCTTGACTTTTCGTAACTTTACAGGAGAGAAGAATAATGTAATATAACCAGGGATGGAAAATGAAAATATTTTTGGGTATCAAAATAAATTTCAAATAGGAGAAAAAAGTCTAAGATTAATCCTTTAAAATCAAGCTTTCAGCTTTAGTAGTGTGAAAATCTAATTTACTAGCTTTTCCCGGTGCGCTTCGCTACCCCTTATTAGACGATAACAAATGTTTACTAAAAAAGTGGGCGTAACATCCAATCGAGATCTTACATAGTCTATAACCACCTCCGGCGCTGGTACTATCTGTGTGTCAAATTTCGTGAAAATCGGTTTATCCGTTTAGATATGATTCATTTACACTTCACTTCATTTTTATAATATACATATATAAAGAAGTACTTAATGTCTTTAAAAGTTGGAAAATTTTCACTTCAATTTGATTTACAGAGCATAGAATAGTTCACAATTTTATAACCTAAAACCAACAGCAATAAAATTATTTAAACTGTCCTATTTACGTGTCTAATTTTTTAGGAATTCGAAGCCCCAACATTGAGTCAAATTCTGAACACCAATTACAAATATAAAATAAAAGGTATTAAAAAACGTAGATTTCTACTCGAAAAGTATATGGACCGTTATCAAAAATTTTTAACTTGGCTGAAACTGACTTAAATCTTTAATAAGTTTTGCGGTGATGATATTTTAAGCAAATTGGTTACAGATATGAACTCACAAGACTTGAAACTAATAGAGTGCAACATTTTAGCACCATAGGTTTCTTATTACAGTCACGATTGTTGTTTAAAGTTCAATAACATAGAAAAATGGCTAAAATTAACTTAAGTTTTTCCCATTCTTCTACAATTTTTGTTCGCGCTTAGTTTATAGAAGAGAGAGGAGAAGGGAAGACTGTGTGTGAACCCCGACTTACATATATTGCCGTGACCTTGCCGTTTAAAGTTTCATTTGCTTTTGAGTTCTGTTTAAGCTACCATAACTTTCGGTTCCTTTTTCGAAGAGATCTCAGGAAATTTTTTAGAAATGTTATAATTGTAAATTGGTTATAAAATTTTATAAATTTAATCCAAATAAATTGTTTATATCTATTTCTCATGAATTTGAGAATCAAATAATATTTTTCAGAGATCGTAAATAACAGTTATCCAGAAAATTTAAACTCAAAAATTCTCCATGTTAGAGTCAACTGTCATATACCAATAGATTCCTATTGAAGTGCTATTTCTGAATCTATAGTGATCTTAAAAAAAGATCTTAACTCCACAGTTAAGAGTTATTTTTCAAAGAAAAATTAAAAGATCGAATGAAACTTAAAAATAGTTTTATTTTGCCGTCATAAAATAAAACTCTTTTGAGGAGTTTTCCGTCGAAACATAACTGTTTTAGATGGATATTTTATTTTTTTTAATTCACAAAATAACTTTCATATCACATATAACTGTTACCGTCCCTATTATTTAAAAAAAAAAAAATTTTGTCACTTTAAATTATAGGATAAACTGCTTTTACAAATATGCTTCATACTCTAGGGTTAATAAATTCAATTTCACATGAGTTAGGGCTTTTTGGGAATTGTAACGTTTTTAAAACTCAGTTTATTTTGTTATCGCTAATATAAGAAATAAAAATGATTAGTTTTTAACTGTGTAATTTTTAATGTTTTAGAATTAAGGTATTTCTGCATATTGAGGGATTTTTTTAAAGTAATATGTATGATTTTACTTTATTTAATACCAATTACCATTTTATTTAATAAAAATTTATAAGCCGTAAATGAAGAGTGATCGAATTTATTCAGTTGTATTATTTGGGATATGTCCAAAAGTAGTAACTCACCTGGTCCTGATACCAAAATCCTAGCTATTTTTTCAAATTTTCATTTCACCAAATGTTGATGTATTTGCCCTCCTTTCTCGGAACAAGAAAAAACAACTTTAAAGGCTTCATTTTGTAAAACGAAATAACAATCTTTTGGAAAAATTTATATGGAAAGTATGCAGTATTCTGCATAAAAATTTTGAACGTTTGAAATCGTTTCATTATACAAAATGAGACTAAGTTTTTGTGATATTCGAACACCAATTTTGTAATAGCTTTATAACAAACTCTTCAATATTAATTTTAAATCAGAGGATTTGCACCTAGATAATTAAAATGTTTGAAATCAACTTCTTAATACTGCTTCTATATTTTTACATTATATTGAAACAAAATCTAATATTTAGAATATGCTTAACATATGAAAGTTGTTATAACAGCGTATTACTGTCTAGGGAATGGTAAATCGATTTCGATTTTAATCGAAAATCGATTTTCAGGGGAAAAAATTGGTTGTTTGCAATCGATTTTATGTCACCGATTTTATACTGAAATCTATTGTTTAGTTTTAAAAATCGATTTTGATTTAAAAAATTATAAAAATATGTACAATTATAAAAATCTTATAAATTAACTAGGGGTTTTCTTTTGTATAAATTTATAAGCTCGTAAAAAATTTGTCAAACTTTGTTTGAAAAATTATTTACACAATTTCAAAATGCTTACGCTTCAATTTTAATGTGTAAATTAATTCGTAAAATTTTATTTATGAAAACTCAAATTTGTTAAAAGAAAAACAATATAATTTTCAATATTTTTGTATATTCAAATGGATAAAAAACAAAACACAAGAATATAAAAATGTAAAACCAAACATATTTCAAGATTTTTCTCAAGACAAATTAAAGGATATAAAATTTCTTATAAGACGCGTTTATGCAAGACTTGAGTAATACGTATAAATTTACGATTTGTGTACATTTATTCGTTTAAATGAAAACCCTTACTATTTTTTGTTGGTAATAATAAAGTTATGTTAAATCTACAAAGGAATAAAAAATATCAAAATTTTAAAAATTCGGTAAATTTCTCTTCATTTCAACATTTGGCGGTGAACATTTAAGGAGTAAAAGTGAAATTTAAAAATGGCATCAAGTCGAGTTTTCCAATGTTTTAAGAAAATAGAAAATTAAAAAATCCCAATATTCAATTCACAAAAGATCTTAGTATTTTTACATATCATCCCTAGCTGGACATTTGGCAAAACAATCGTCTAAATCCTCTGAAGGAAATAAAGCATGTAAACGAAAATTTTTTTACATTTTCATTTGCATATATTTAAGCCACAGTATATAGTATTAGAAAAAGCTAAAAGGTTTCTGATTCTGTAAAGTCTTGAGAATATATATACATTTACATTTTGAGTTTCGAGATTTCTGCCAACGAAACATCTTAAAATTTGCAAAACATCAAAAAAAAAAAAAAAAATTGTTGGACAAATTTCTTAAAAAAATATGTAAACGAAAATTTTTTTTACATTTTAAAACGTAAATATTTCAGTCTCTGTAAGCAATATGATATAGATCGAATACTTTTCTGAATTTGCGAAGTCCGAAGATTTTAAATATGTAAAACTTTTTTAATAAATCCAAACTTATAATTCATATTCTTAAAAATTGGAAAATAACAGAAAATTAATTTTGAGCAAATTTTTTTGAACACTGCATCAACCAAGGTCAAGTCAAAAAAAAAATTCTAGTTTAACAATGATAATTTTGGTAAATGATACATCAAAGAAAAGACAATGTCATAATCTATCAATTGAAATACTATATAATGTGTTGATTAACACTCCGGCTAGATTTGGCATCAAAAAGTGAATCGGGAAACATGTTATGATAAAAAAACCATAAAACACTCTGAATATGGGTGTCATAAAAAATTAATAAAGTTAAAAAATTTTACATCCAAGGTTGACATAGCATCATAGCATTACATGTAAAATGTTAAAAAAAAATGTGAACCTTTACAAAAGTTTTTAAGAAATGGTGTAAAAACCGTGTCCAAAAATTTATTTCTGAATTTTTACAATTTTATATTTATTCAGCGACTGATAATTTTAAACAAAAATTATAAGCATATTTTTATTCTTTGGAGTCTCTAGTTTCATAAAACTACAACATCTTTGAGATACCCTATATAGGTACCTAATTATTTACATTTGAAAATGTAAAATTTTTTTCGTTTACATGCTTTAAATAATAAAACAATTTATCCAAATATTAATGAATTTGCTCAAGAATATCAGTACCGTGTGAACGTCTATTCTTGAAGGATGGCCTTATATTAACCTAACAAAGAAACAAGCTTAGTAGTGAACATTGATTTAAATGTAAGGCTTTTTTACAAAGCCTTACTGAAGAAGATTGATTTGATGGTTAAATTAAATAATCATAGATTTCTTATACATCTATATATATAAAAATTAATGTGTGTTTGTTTGCATGTATGTACGTTTGTTTGAAGTCTATAGCCGCCTAAAAGGCTAAACCGATTTTCTTGAAATTTTCACAGTGTGTTCCTATATGCCTGGAAGGAAAAATAAGCTACTTTTTATTTTGAAATTCCATGTGGGCGAGGTGCCACGAACACTTACTAAATAACTATTAAAAGAAGTATATCTCGGAAATTGGTAATACTAGAGTCCTCAAATTTTGCACGAACAACTTTGACACCTATATGAACATTCTGGAAAAAAATAGGCGAACTAGCAATAGGGGGTGTGGCACATCCCACGCCTAATATTGCTTGCCAATACCAAATGCCGTAAATTTAGGAAACTATAACAGTTACATTTCCCAAATTTTGTACAATAAACTTAGGTGTCAATGTGAAAATTTTGTGCAAAAATGGGCGGAAAAGAAATAGTGGGCGTGTCATCTCTCATATAAAGTTAATACCAAAATTTTTATATCTGGAAAACTATAAAAGTTAGAGAGCTCAAATTTTGTACGACTAGCATTAGCTTCAATATGAATATTTTGGACAAAAATTGGTACACTAGCAATAATGGGCGTGGCACCTCCCATATAAAGAAAATATTAAATTATCATATCTGAGAAAATATAACAGTTAGAGTTCTAAAATTTTGTCGGAGCCACTTTGGTATCAATATTAATATTTAAGAAAAATATGGGCGGACTAGAAGTAGGGGGCATGGTACCTCCCATATGAATTAAATGCAAAAATTCGTTTATCTGGGAAACTATTGGAGTTGGAATGCTCAAATTTTGCACAAAGAATTTTGACATCCATGAAAACATTTGTCTAATAAATTAGCGGATTATGGGGGTATGGTCCCTCCCATAAAAATTAAATACAAAAATTAGTATATCTGGGAAACTATTAAAGCTTGAATTTTCAAATTTTGCACGGGAAACATCTATCTATCGGGGGATGGCGAAGCACACCGGGTATTAGCTAGTATTTTATATACGTAGCTTTTATACATGTATTACTTGTGACCTGAATTTTTAAAATTATTTTATATTTTTATTTTTTAATTTTTAGTTGTTTTTGATACACTTTTGAATTTATCAATAAAAAATCGACTTCAAAATAAAATCGATTTTGGGGACCGATTAATCGATTTTGAAAATCGAAACGAAAAAAGTTGATCGTAAAATCGAAAATCGATTTTTGGCATTGTTTACCATTCCCTATTACTGTCAACACCTCCAAATAACAAAAATGTATTCTCATCTATTCAAGTCCAAAAGTTTAACCGAATTTGTATACTTGTGTTACCAAATTTATAAAAAAACACATTTTAAAAAACAAAAATATTAAATAATATTTATTAAAGTTTATATATTATTCTTTTGATTAAATAAATTGCGAAATCGAATAAATTAAAAAAATCGAATATAGTATACATATTAGGGTGGGTAAACTTCAAAGAATTCTAAAAAAACTTTCTCAAGAAACTATTGTTCCCATGGTGAAAAATTTTTAAATATTCTCTTAAAAAAAAATCTCAAAATTTCGAATTTTTCGAGACACATTTTGGAAAAAAAATGTAAGCATTTTATTTACCTAAAATGGTATCTAGGAATTAAATTTAAGTTGGGAAATAATCTTATTAGTTTTTCCGTATTCTGGTTATTAATGCGCATCATTTGAGTAGTATTTCTATATCAGAATTTGTAATATAGATTTTTCGAGACACTACAATGCAGTTTTGTTTTAAATACCTGAAACTGAAAACTTTATGCCTCTCGGCGAGAGCTAGGTTTTAATTTTAGACCATTTTTTTTTGCTTAGGGAAATTTTCTTAGAATTTTGCGTAGGTTTAATTTTTGTTTAGATTAAATTTTTTGCAGTCGAACAATTTGATCCACCCTAATACATATGCAAGAAATTCTGGTGCATAAGCACCAAATACACGTGGAAATAATTTATTATGTATAGAAAGATTAAAGGTCCTAATATGGGAATCTCACAATGCAATTACTAGATATACATACATATTTATTACTTGCTTTAAAAATATTTTTGTGTATCACACTTTTAAAATTAATTGTCAAATGCAATTTGTTGCACCATGTCGTCTAAGTATTATTTAAAATGGTTTGTGGTTAACATATTTGTGGTAAATCACATTTTATTTTTATTTCTTTTGTGGTGTCCCTGGAAACAAGGAATTTGTTAATTCAATGCTCATCGTTGCTTCAGTAAACTCCCCACTAGTTACCTCTTCAACAAACATTAACTGGGGGAAAAATAAAACAAAATACTCATGAGAATTACAACTATATTTTGAAGTTTAGTAATATTATTTTAGTTGGATTTTTTTTTTGTTTAAATTGAACTGTGAGTTCAAAAACAAGGAAGTATTTTAACTTGTTTTTTTTTCGCTAAAGTTATTACGTCTTTGCACACTTTGCCTCTTTTTATTCCTAGAAATTAGAAAAATGTGGTATAAAAAGTTTTTCGTATCTATGCCAACAAAAATTATAATTGGAACTCCAAAAAACGAGGCGTTAAGTTAACCAAATCAGTTAAAAATTTCCAAGTTATCAATTTACATTTAATCGGTTAACAACGAATTAGAATCTAACGCGTTGAAAAGTAAAGGAAAATTTTTATTAATTTTCATTAAATAATAATATATATTTTTAAAATAAAGAAAAACTGATTAGATAGGATTAGAATATATTTATGGTTGGTTAAAAAAATATATGTTAATACATATATAATAATAAAAAAAAAAAAAAAACGAATAAAAAGTTTAACAAAATATTTTTGTAGTACCAAATAATAATGGTATAATGAAAATATATTATATATTAAAAAGTGGAAAAAAAAAGAAAACCCTTATTTATAAAAAATCTAATAAATAATGAAAATAAAAATATATAAAAAAAATAATAATAAAATAAAAAACAGTTATATTTTGTTAAATAAGTAATAACACATTTCAATAGTTAGTGTATTTTATTATGTTAAAGAATTTTTTTACCTTGTTCTTCAATGTGAAAAGCTGTCTAAATTTTAGATTTATTACACTTTTTTTTAGTGAAATTTGTTTTTGGTCCAAATCTACACGAAAGACAGTAACGGAAATTTTGATGTGTTCTAAATAATCATAATTAAACAAAGGTGAACTTTGTGAAATAATATTTAAATTTTTTTTCGCTACATTTTACTCATTTTACAATGATTATTCTTGGGTTTTTATTTTTCGATTAAAATTTCTTTATATTTCTTCGTAAAAATATAACGATTATTTTTTATTTTTATGTTTCGATTATAAACTAAAGGTACTTTTTTTTTTCTTAAAACTCATTTTGTTATATTTGCCCTAAAATAATCATAATTTTTAAGCAAAAGAAAAAAATATTGTATAATCGAAAAATAAAAATCAATATAATAATAAAATCAAAAATAATTATTATAATTTGGTCAAAAAATAAAAATCAAAAATAATCGTTATTTTGAATCAAAAAATATGAAAATAATCATTAAAAAAAAAGTTATTTATTTTTGTAAAATTCAAAAAATTAAGTTTTTGGCATATTTGGAAAAAAACTGATAATAACTAAAGTGTTCCACAACATTTTCCTTAGATTTTTAGATCATATTGATTTTTTTTAGACGAAAAATTTGCCATAATCATTATTTACAGTTCCTGATTTTAATATTATAACTCACCGAATAATATTAATAAAAATACACATATCGTCCATTCCATGAGAGATTTATAAAAAATGCCAATTTTTTTTACGGTGGGTCATCCGATTTTGTTCATATTTGATACGCATATAACCTATGGAGCCATTTAAATATCTCCATTTTTATTTTTTTGAATTTAAAAAAAAAAATCGCGAATTTATTCACGATTTTGATTTTCCGAAAAGACAAAAAGAAATCGGAAAAGTGTGTAACTTTAAACTCTAAAAGTTGTTAACGAATTTTAATGATTTAAACTGCATGTAGAAGATGAATATGTCCTCTTTTAATATAGTAATTTAAAAATAATATTATAATTTAAAAATGCATTCATAATGCAAATGCAATTTTAGGATGTATTTTTGAAAAATTTCTACCCTTTCGATTTTAATTTTTTTAATATGTTAAAAAGCAATATCTTTACTATAAAATGCAAAAATAACTGTTCTGGGAAATAAAATCTACTATTTTTAATATTTTTTTTTTTAAAAATTCATAAATTTTTTCATACAAAAATTTAAATTTTTCAAAAAATATTGATTTATAACTTTTTTTTATTATACTCTTTTAAGGTATTTTCAGACGATAATATTCAATATTAACCCCCTGTTTTTATAAAACGAACGAAAAATTCGTTTCGTCAAAATGTATGAAAAACAACAAATAAATTTCAAATTTATTTGTTGTTTTTCATACATTTTGACGAAACGAATTTTTCGTTCGTTTTATAAAAACAGGGGGTTAGATTTATCAAAAATTCGAAAATCTAAATATTTACTTTACGTCTGAATACAAATTGTTTGATTATGAAATACCAATAGTATTTTAAACAAGAAATAAAAACAATAAACAAAATTATAAAAGAAATATAATCAACATTTTGGATTAAATTCATCATGAATTTCATAAAGGTAAGAATTTGCAATACACTCAAGTATAATATTACCGTCTAAACTACTTTATGATTTTTCTATCGGATTTTTTGACATACCGATAAAATACGTAATATTTTACTTTCGAAAAATCTTAATACTAAATATTATTGTCTGAAAGTACCTTTAGTAATATGTAACTTTAAATATTTATGACTCCTTAAGTATATGTCGGATTTTATTGATTTAAAAACTAGTATAAAGTTTATTACGATAAATATTGTAATTATATTGTATAAATCAAAAATAATTTTTTTGCTAATGATGCACTCACGAAAAGAATGCGATTTTCGGATGCATTTTTAAGAAATTTCTATTCTTTTGATTTTAAATATTTTTGCTTAATATTGAAGACAAATATGTTTATTAGTCTCCTGCGCAAGATGATTTGAAAAGCAAACACACTTGAATTTCAAGTGTGTGTTTCATAGCCAACATGTGCAAAAACAACAATAAATACTGTTCGTACTGTTCTCTGCCCGAAGCAAAGCAAGTGTGTACTGTGTATGAGCGACTGCAAATCCGTGCGTTCAAATCATTTATCGTAAACAAGTGGTGCAAGTGGTGTGGCAAAAAAAAGCAAATCATACAAGACGTTGAGAAATGATTTAAAGATTTCAAGTGAGCTTAATGATTTGTTTGTTTTTTGTAATACGTAGTTGCTGAGTGTGGCAAAAAATCTTCATAATGTGTAAAAAGTGGTTGTTTATAAATATTCTTGCATACACACACATATATACAGTATGTCTATATTTTATTGTTGGTTCTTCTTTTCTAAATAAATGTAAAAGGGTGAATTCATAAAGTTATTAAAAAATACTCTTTATTAAGAGTTAAAAAAGTAAAAAAATTAAAGTTGACATTTGAAACTGTCAGTTACATATGTAAGTTAGAAAATTTTTATCTTTAGTATTTATTTATATTTTAAATAAAGTTAGTCTTATAATTAATTCTATGTTTATAAAAAATTTTAAAATTGTACTTATTTATATTATGATAGATTTTATTGCATTTAATTTATATTTACTAAGTAATCATTCTATTTTAAAACTAAAAGGAAATAATATAGAACAATGTCTTTTCATTTTTCAAATTCGTTTCCATATACGTTTACTACTTGACTAATAAATTTTCCCAAATGTTAAGAATACGATGGAACATCTGCACTGTAATAAAATTATAAATGAAATATTTTAAGACGTTTACCTAAATTGTGTGTCCCGTCATATGTACATGTTCAATATATAATCAAGTAAAGGATGCTGTTTTACCTGATTGTAAGCGAACTCAATTCGTGGTTTTATAAAAAATAAATTTACATTTTTTACAGTGCAGAACATATGTACCTGTTTCTTATTGATCTATTTAGGCTGTCCTTATAATCGGTTTATATTTCATGTATGCTATAAGAGTTTTTTCAATTGCTAGACAATTGTTATCGGAAAAAAGAACGAATCTTTCCTCCAACTCAACCATCTTTTCACAGATTATGTTTCTTCACATGAATACAGACAACATTATTATCTGTGATATAGTTTAAGTATTTATATACATATGTATAAGAAAGTAGTATATAAGTAATTAAGTATATATTTGTTTTAAGTAATAATATAAAAAAAACCTTGTAAAAAACTTTAAATATTTAATAAAATCTGTTTACTAATAAAACTTAATGCATGTTTCTTTAAATTGTTATAACTAGTAACATTAATAATTTATTTGATCGTAAATAACAATAAGTTTATAAACAATACTTTTAAACGACTGTTTTACTTACGAAATTACCATAGTAAAATAATAAAGTACTCGCACATCTACAAAAACAAAAATTGCTTGTATTTTGTTAGTGTAAAACTACTGCCCACAATGTCAGAATCAGTGTTGCCATAACTTCTCTGAGAAAAAGTGCTAAATGGCTACTAAAAAAGTGCAATTTAGGAAAAATAAGTGCTAAATGATTGTTAAAAAGTGCAATTCTTTAGAAAAAAGTGCTAAACTTTAAATTAAATAATTAGAATAAACATTTTTGTTATTTATGAATATATTCACAATTTCTTTCTTAATTTGCATGGTTTACTCACATTATATTGCTCATATTATTAATTCTAATGGTACAAATCAATTCAGAATAACTTCCTATCTTTATAATTATGAACGTGTTCTCATTATTTTTTGGACATAAATAACATAAATTTATAGAAATATAAGCACTACGCATGAAGAACTGGAATATAAAATTTAGCTTATAAAAATATTGGGTTCATTTCTTTAGAGTTTTTAGGTCAAAAGGCCTTTTTAATTCGTTTTTACTCCCTATGATGGGTTTACTTCTTTTATTTTTCAGTAGGCTGTCCTTATAATCGGTATTTTTCTAAAACATTGTACACATTTCTCAAAGTTTTTACCAAAATCGTGCAACCACTACTTTTACAAATAATTGTTCACAGTTGTTAGATATTGCAAATGCATCGTTCTAAATTTAGTAAAATGTCAGCTATGAATAATAATTAGTACAAAATGTTTCCATTAAAATGGAGGTCAGAAAATATTTTTATAGTAGTTACGTCATTTTGTCTAGTCTGACCATACCTTAAGACAATTACTTTTGGAGTTGTCAAAAAGAGTTTTTAGCTATTTTGTGCTTTATTTATCCATAATTAAAATTAAAGTGCAAAAACTAAGAATAAGTGCTAGAAATGCACTTTTAATGCTAAAAAATTCATTTTATTTATAAAAAAGTATAAAAAGGTGCTGAAAAGCATCTAGCACCTTTTTTCGCAAAAAAAAGTGCATTGCCCGAAAAATAAGTGCTAGAATTGCACTTTAAATGCTGTTATGGCAACGCTGGTCAGAATGCTTTGAACGGAAAAATGAGAGAACGAAAGAGAGCAAGAAAAAAAACTCAAAAAATATTTTACATGTGAATACAAAAACAATTTGACAGTACCGCGAGGTTTGCCAATGAAAAAATTGTAAAACAGCTGGTCTTACGAGTATACTTTATTATTATACTATGGAAATTACTTTATACAGTCATGAACGCACACACACACATATAATTTTAATAAAAAAGAAAACACAATTTTTTTCCTTATTGAAGCAAACAAGTGGTCAAAAGGCTTGTATTTTTTTATACAAGCCTTTGAGAGGCTTGTTTGGTCGCTATCATAGCACACTCATGATTTGTTCATAAAGTTGAAGCACACACGCAGTATTTGTATGGTTTTAAGTGCCTGCAGAACAGTGATAACAACACTTGAAAAATATCAAGTGGCTTGTACAGCCTTATAAGACACAGTTTGCAGGGCTCTAATGTTTATTACATAAAACATTAGCACTTAATCAGGGACAAATAGGTTGTCTACTGGAAATAACAAATTATGAAATATTATGATTAAAATTATTTTTAAAATAAGCTCACAAAAATTTTTTTGTATGAAACAATTCGAAGAAATATTTTAAAATATTTTTTTAAAATAGTAAACCATTTTGTCCCAGAATAATTGCAATTTTTAGCAAACATAATAATGTTTTTTTTATATCAGAAGAAGAAAAAAATTTAAAGGGTAGACATTTTTCAAAAATGCATCCTAAAATTGTATTTGCATTATGAATGCATTTTTAAATTATAATATTATTTTTAAATTACTATATTAAAAGAGGACATATTCATAAATGTCCTGCATTTTTAAATGGGAATATTATTTTTAAATTACTACATTATATTATTCTTATATATGCAATTTAAATCATTAAAATCCGTTAACAACTTTTAGAGATATTGATGTTTAAAGTTAGACACTTTGCGATTTTTTGACTTTTTGAAAAATCAAAATCGCGAATAAATTCGCGAAGTTTTCAAAATTTAAAAAAAAATAAAAATGGAGATATTTAAATGGCTCCATAGGGTATGCGTATGCCAAATATTATAAAAATTTAAGACATAAAAAATATTCTTGGGCGTTCTTTCATGGAATGGACGATATATTTTTTTCTTATTATAACTAATTTTAATAGTATTTTTTTCTTGTACCAAAAAAAAAACAAAAATTCACTCAATTATTTTCAAAATTTTGAGATGCAGGCCTAAAAAATTTAAAGATACATCAAATATTTTAAAATTGAAATTCGCAAAATGTTAAAATATAATATATAATTGGACATTCTGAATGATATGGATATATCTGGATATTATAAAACTTAAAAGAAAAATAATAGTAAAATAATACTATATTGATAAAAAAAAAAAAATGGTCAATTTAAACACTTGGAGACTATATTTTTGTACAAAATTTATTACACTAGTTCATAATAAAATATGCCATCGTAAATTATAAAAACTCTAATACCCAAATAATATCAAAATTGTTATAAAGTTTAAAAACGATCGCAAAAGGTTAGTTATATTTAAGATAAATAAAATTTTTAAATTATTACCAAACTCTCCATTTTCAAAGCTTAACAAATTGTGTGGTTAATTTTTCAACAGAATAACACATACTGAATAAGAATGCTTAATAGCAGAACTTTAACGTGCCATAGTTGTCAAAATGAACGTCTTATTAAAAATAATAATATCTGTGAACTTAATATAAAACTTAAGAGAAACAGTTTTTTTTAGAATAAGAAAAAGCAGATTTTAAAAATATTTTAGTCCGAGAAAATAAGCGTTCCACTACGGAACCACCTATACATATTGTTAAAAGTCACTAATAACACTGGTCGACAAAAAAAATCCTCCACCAAAGACGAATAGTTGAACTTGATGCATTTTAAAGTGTTAAACACGAATTTGCTTTTAGTTTTTTCCATCAGGTCTGGATTTTTTTTATGGGTGTGTCTAATATTTTGCCCATAGTAAGGCCATTACTATAGTATATTTCCTCGTAACTCAACAACGGTGCGTACGATTGACATAAGTGATACACCAAAAGATGCGTACTAAAAATATCTTCAAATAATAATTAATGTAAGTTAACTTACACTTAATTTTTTTATATGCTCAATAGTTTCGAAGTTATTTTGAAATAAGTGTCAAAAAAAAAAAACAAACTTTTTCATGCAAAATTTTAGATTTTTTTGTTTCAGTTTATCATCTTTATCTTAAAGCTGGTAAAGCTGCGAATAAAATAAGGTATGTATCTTCAAAATTGATGCACAAATCTTGATTTTATATAATCGGCTTATAGGGCGAAATATTAGACACGCCCATAAAAAAAATCTCGACCTGATGGGAAAAAACTGAAAGCAGATTCGTGTTAAGCATGCGGAATTCCATCTAGACCACATATTTTTTTTAAAGGATCACGAAACATTTTTTTTTGTCGACCAGTGTAATCAAACACTAAACATTTTTAAATCTTAATACATATTTGCTTTCGTTAATACATAAATTCTATAATAATTTTGTTTGTTTTATTTTTAATACATATCGTGCAAAGTTCAAAAACGTTTAAAATTACCTAAATTTTTTTCTGATGTTGGTATAATCAAAAATTAAACGGAGTGGACTTGATATATAAGGAAAATAAAAAAAAAAAACAAGCGAGAATGTTATATCTACTTCAATCTAAGATGCCGTTTCTCAAAATTTTCATCCTGACATTATCCTTTTGTGAGGTAGATCAAAATGAAAACAAGTATTTTTATACCAACCATCAAAAAGATGATTTTGTCATTCCGTGTGTAACATGGCGAAGGAATTATTTAAGACCCCATAAAGTATATATTTTCTGGGTCCTGGTTAGGTTCTGAGTCGATCTAGCTATGTCCGTCCGTCTGTTGAAAGCAGGATAGGGCTCGAACGGGACAACGTAGGGGGACGAAATTTGGCACAAATATTTATCTTATATAAGGTTTGTTTGGTATTGAAAATGGGTAAATTCGGTTAATAAACCAAAAAGTTATGGGCTAAAAACTAGAAACACAGGGTGTCCTTTGTAGCTTCATTTCATACTTTTCTGTTGATGTCTTTTGTCGTATATAAGGTTTGTTTGGGATTGAAAATGGGCAAATAAACGAAAAAGTTATGGGCTAAAAACTAGAAACACAGGGTGTTCGTTTCATACTTTTCTGCTGATATCTCTTAAACAAAAGCATGTACGACAACGAAATAAACTCGGAAACCAAAAATGGGCGTGGTCCGCCCACTTTACCGCCCACCTCCCATATAAGGTGAAATTGTGTTCAAATAGTTCAAGGACTTTCTTATTTCTGCCAAATGAACGATATGAAAATTTGGTAAAAATTTGGATATTTGAATTTTTTACACATAAATATTTAAAAAGATAGGACCAAAATAATACAATTCTCTAGTAATCATACCAAAACGGGTTTTTCCGTTTTTTAAAATTCGAACTAAGTAGTTTGAATTTTATTAAAATTTTTTAAAATATAATTTCCTTCGTATACAAATATTGTTATATAAGATGGATTTCTATGAATTTAGCATTAAAATACGCACAATTTTATAAGCTTTTTAATGATATATAACATTTCTACCAACAAATAAATAAATTAAGTTTAAGTGAAACTCACAAAATTTATGCAAAAAAAAAAAAAAATATCCCTACACAGGTATAGTGTGTCGTTTGAGGATTACAGACCTTTTTTTTGACCGCAATGCAGAATCAAATTTTTTCTTTTTAAAATATACATTCCCATATAAAAATTATTGCCACTGAAAATTTTGCGGAATTAACGTCCCGGGATTTCCTGCGAAAAAATCAAGTTTTGATATCCAACAATTTTGCTGAATAACATTTTCATGTTCCATCATTAGATTTGATGTTATACCACATATTGGTGATGAATATTTTTATTTCTTTTAAATATTTTTTAAGTTATGTAGGTTACGTTTTTTTGGATGCGTGTTTTTTGAAACCAAAATAACATCAATACAAGTTTTACAAAAATTATATTTAAAAATATTTTTCTTAACTTTTACACCAAAATATTATAAATTTTGATTTTACGTTGTTTTGCATTTTCGATGACGATTAGATGTGATTTTCAAATGATCGTACACTGAATTGCAGTTCGATCTGTACACATTGGTTGGTTGGTTTACGTGGTAGCCCGTAAAACTTACGGGCAATCAATTAGACTCGTTAGATCCCGTTTTGATGAGAACTCACTACTCGCCAGGTGTACTGCTTACTTAATAAAATTTTTATTTTATTTTACTTAGTTCATTAATTTTTTATATAGTATATTTAATAACTTGTCATTTATGTTCTCCTTTTTTATAGAAATTCTTAGATAAAAAACTATAATGGGTTTCGTGATAAGTATTGTAAAATTGTTTTTAAATATGTATGCAATATGCATGCATAAACCAATAAAAAAAATATGAATCTTTAAAATTAAATAAATTTTTATTTATGTTTTTCCAATCCTTTGTATCTATGTTATGTGTATGTAGTATTATTGTAAAAACAACAGCAACAGAACATATTAAGGTTATTTGTAAATATTTATACAATACAATAGCAACATATTAATAATAAAAAAACAACATAAATGTATTGCTGATTTTGAAATTGTTTGGGGAGACACAGAAATAGGGTTGGGGTTTTATGGTGACAGACCGTGTGATGCGTGTTTGAAAATCATAAACATTCAGGTTGAAAAGAAGAAAGAAAGACTCTAAAAATTCATAATTGTTTGTGCTTTGGTTTATTTTGCTTAGAATTCAATCGAATATTTATGAAACTATGTATTTTGTTACAAGAATTTAGATTATGAGCTTAAAACTATGGTGACCGGAAATATGTTTATATGTATGTTTATGCAATAAGTAGTTTGTTGAATATTTAAAGTTATTGAAAAATGGGGTTACAATCAATGTAATTTCCCCCAAACTGAACAATTCCATAGCCATAATACAAAGTCATAACAGTCATTATTTTGGCAAATAAGTTTTTTTTCTTAACTTTTAATTTGTGGTAGTTAGGGTGAAAAAAAACAAAGTTTTTATAAAAGTTTTTATTGATAAATTATTGAATTAATTTCGAAAAATAATGTTTTTTGTATGTAAATAAGAATTTTGGTTTTTTGATTTTAGATGCAAGCATATCGCGACAATTTCAAACAAACGCCTTGCCCTTCGAATTTCGAACAACCACCTCCCTCCTCCTCTTCAAACAGATTACCATTTTCTAAAGGCAACAACAGTCGTAGTCGTAGTGTAAACAACGATTATAATACAAATGGTTCTATAGCCGGTGCTGGAGCAGCCACAACAGTAACAACTCCCAGAATGTTAAGTCCCACACCATCGGAAAATGCTGGTAATCCATCATCAACATCAGCTTTATTGCGTCAAAATCAAGAATTGCGTCAACGTTTAGCAGAGGAAGCCAACAGTTATCGTCGTCGGTTGGACACCTATAAACAGGCTCAACAGAATCAGGCTACTTTAGTGAGCCGTTTACAGTCTAAGATTCAACAATATCGTCAACGTTGTAGTGATTTGGAGGATCGTATGCAGGAAACAATTAAACCAGCAACACCATGCCACACACCAAAAATCACCACCGGACCAACATCTAGTCAGGTTATGGTATGTATAATTAGTTTTGTTATAAACTTTTTTTTATTTTTGTAAGAATTACTGCTATATGGACATTTTTTTTTAGTTACTAATATTATTGCCTACCATTTAAACTTTTATGGCTGGGGAGTCGAAGACATTTCTATGAATTTTAAATTATTTTTTCTCTATGAAATGTTAATTGATTAATTTATTTTTTTTTTTCCTTTTGTTAAATAATTTTTTAAGATTATTTTATATTAGTATGTAAGCTATATTTACATAACTCAGGATTATTACTGTGTAATACATATTTATATTTTGGCCTTGGAGGCTTTGTATTACTATGCTGAATAAATAAATTAAATTAAATTAAATATTTCCTTAGATGTACTTTCAAATTACATAATTTTTTTTTTTTTTTTTTTTTGTTAAAGTACAACATTTACACAGAAAAAAAGTAAAAATGGACTTCAGTTACGAAATTGTTTATATTAATTAATTTTTGTTTGATTTTGCTCCATTTATCAAAATGGTAACATTAATAAATAGAATAATTGATTTTATTATTATTGATTTTTCTTAAATAGATATAATGAGCTGAAAATTGTTGGAAATTGACTTTAAATTTTTTTATTTTATTTATATATTTTTATAGATAAATTTTTTAATTTTTCTTTATATTTTATTAAGATCTGTCAAATTATTAAAAAAAAAAAAAATAAATAAATGTAAATAATTTTATTAAAAAATAATTTGAAATATTTTTTTCTGTGTATGTACCCATGTACTTATGTAACTCATTTATAAACATTAATGAAATATATTTTTTTAGTGTTCAACTTCATTGACTTTGGGTCACTCAAGTCAACCTTGTTCATCATCTTTGGAAACGCCACCCTCACCACCGACATGTGGTGGTACTGGTCGAGATTTTATTATCCACGAAGACAGCAGTGAATTATGTCGTAAATTGGAAGAGGAACATAAAAAGGCCGAACAATTGTTAGCCCAAAATAATGCTTTGCGACAACAGCTTATTGAATCGAATCGCACAAATGAAGCCCTTACAAATGATTTGCAAAAATTAACAAATGATTGGTCGAATTTGAGAGATGAATTGATGGTAAAGGAGGATGAGTTTAAAGAGGAAGAACAGGTAAATTTCATTATGGTGTAAAAAGGTTTTTTTTTTTTTGGGTTTTTTTTTTCTTAAAAAATCTTTTTCTTGGACATACATACCATCAAACAGATCGACATTTTTATTTTAACTCCAAGAATCAAAAAAAATATCATTCAGAAATTTTGCAGGAGGACGAGTATTGATATTATACAGAGGGCCCAATCAAAAATTCTTAGGACCACGACGGGTTCACCATGGTCAATAAGAAATGAAAATATTTATAGAGTCTTAGAGGTAAAAGACGAGTTTAAGAATCTTAGTGAAAAATACTTACATTAGCAAACTACAGATTTACCCCAACACACTTGAAAGACTTCTTGCTGAAGTCTAAACGAATTCAAGACTTCGTAGAGCCAATTTTCTAACCGTTATTAGTAGGTCAATGAATTCATATATCTATGCTCTCGTTAGAGATTAAATAGTGTTTAGTTTTAAGATTTTATATAAAAAAGAATAATTTGTTTTAAACATTTTTTACAATCGGATATTTATTTGTCTATATAATAAAAAATGTGGATTTGGAAGATCTTGCAAAATTGAGGTTGGCAAATGTTGGAGATAAATTTATCGAGAACTTTAAGAAGTTATAAAATCTTTGAAATCAAATAAGAAATTTGGCAAGCGGTTAAACATTTTATATTTTAGAATTATTTCCAAAAAAATTCTATTCTATCTCACGTGCTTTGTAATTAACTAATTTTAATAGACAATAGGGTGAGTCAAATTGTTGTAGTGAAAAAAGCGAAATAAAAAAATAATGATACTTAAAGCGAATTCTAAGAAAATTACCCTAAGGAACTAAAGGGGTGTTCAGACTAGTCAAATATTTTACCAAAATGACGTAACCACTACATACAATTTTTTCTAACTTCTCTTTTTTTTAGGGGAAAATATTTTTTACTAATTAATCATAGCTGACATTTTACCGAATCATGTTTGACGCGGATTTCTCTTACAAAAAAATTTGCAAGATTAAACAATGACAAAAATTTTTTTAGAATTAGTGGTCACGCAAATTTGGTGAAATATTTGAAAAATGTGAACATAGCTTAAGGGTATAAAAAAACAGCTAATGAAAAGTCATCGGTCCCATATATTACGTCAAGAAAATGTTTAAATTTTTCTCAAAACGGGTCTCAAAAAATTTGCAATTTTGGGCTAATTATTAAGAGAAATATTTTTAAATATTTCACCAAGGTATTTTTTTTTATTATGCTTTTACTATATGTCTTATTTTCCTATAATGCTAAAATTAACAATTTTATTTTAAATTTTTAGGCTTTTAAAGACTACTACAATAGTGAACATAATCGTCTTTTAAAAATGTGGCGTGAAGTTGTTGCTGTTAAACGTGCCTTCAAAGACATGCAGACGGCAATGAAAAACGAAGTGGCCAAAATGGGATTGGAAGTCAATGGTGCTGCCAAGGATATTAATTCAACTTGTAGTAATGTTGCATTCAATATGCAGCAACTGAAACGTGCAGCCGACGAGCAATTAGCTCAAGCTAAACGTGAAAATGATGAACTACAAAATCAACTGGCCACCCTTAAAGTTCAACATGAGAGTGCACGTCACGAGATTTTAGAACGTGATCAACGTTTGCTAGATTTAGTTAATCAATTGAAAAAACTAGAAGATAGATGTGCACAGGCTGAGTCACAAGCAATGTTGGCAAGTCGTTATAATGACGAAATTGAACGTCTAAACAGTTCTATACGAGAGATAGCTCAAGCTGTAGTCTTGGATGCTGAGATAGCAGATCGTGAACAGACAGCTGATGCAGCTACATCAGGCAGCGGAGACGCACACATGCATTTAACGCGTGATACCACATCGACAGCATCAGCTAAATCTCCCAGACGTTCGTCGACGCGAGCATCTCAAGCTTTTGCTGAGGGCACAATATCTGCGGTGCAGGCGGCATTACATAAATATCAATTGGCTTTACATGATATGCAAGTAAAATTCCAAAATGCAAATGAAAATCTACGCTCCACTAAAGCACAATTGGACACTAGTGAGGGTACCAAAGCGCTATTGACCACAAAGATACAACAGCTGACAGAAAAATTGGATGCTAGTAATTCAAAATTGTCGGAATTGTTGAAAGAACGTGATAGTCTTCAGAAAACTTTGGACGAAATAAGAGATCAAAAACAACAATCAGATCAAGGAAAAGCGGAAATCAATAATGCGGTATAGTTAATTCAATTTAAGTAATATTTACCTCTTTTTAATTTGTACTTTTATATTTTATTTTTAGTTTGAAAACTTGAGCGTAGATTTTGAAAAATTACAGTTTAATTATGGTAAATTACAAAAGAAAATTGATGCTTTGGAAGAGGACAAAAAGGCGGTTGAATTGGAAATTCAAAGAATATTAAAGGATAAAAATATTACTGAATTAAATTTAAGGTTATTAACTGAGTATATGAAATTAAAAATATTATTTTCATCGAAAACAATGCCATGTAGTTAATGCAATTAACGCTATCGAATTCAGTTTTTTTTAATCAATTAATATTTAATTCATTATATTTTTTTTCCATCACAATAGAGCTGAAGAAGATCGCGGTAGTCGCTTGCGAGAGGAAACTATATCCTTAAGGGAGGAATTAAATCGTGTTAGTTTAAATCGTGATTTACTTGAACAACAACGCATAGAGTCCGATAATATAATTAATTTACTAGAAAAACAAAAAGCCGACTTGGAATACGATTTAGATAAAATACTTTTAGAGAAATGTGACCTCCAAGAACGTTTAGAAAAGATTTCGAGCAACAGCTCATCAACTACAGATGAACTTAAAATCTTACAGCACAATATACAAGAAGTGCAAGAAGAACGCAAAAAACTAGCTCAACAATTACAGGAACAAACCAATGAACTGGCCGATGTTCGCAAAGAATTGAGTAATTTGGATAAGATGCGTTTGGAGTTGGAAACCGATAATCTAGGATTTAGTGAAAAGGTAAAATGTTTGCAAATGGAAAAGGAGAAAATATTACAAGATTTGGCATGTCTCACAAGAGATCGTAGTGATATACATAATCAACTAACTGCATTGTGTCGTAAAAAAGAGTCTCTCAATGAGGAATTAATGCGTACTCGGCAGAGATTAGAGCAGACAACTGAAACGAATAACCGACTTAATCGTAATCTAGAAGAGATGGTTAAAGATGTGGAGGAGAAGCAAGTGGTAATAGATTTACATGAAAAAGAAACACATCGTTTGCAGGTGAGTTGTCGACATGTACTTACATACATACATACATAGAATTAGGGAAAGGATTTTAATGCATTTATTTTTAAAAAATATGCGCCTGAAAGTACACTTAAATATTTAAAATATAACCTAAAAATTTAAAGAATATGCAAGATTTTTTCTTTTTTAATTTTTATTAAATAAAAAGGAAAAATCAAAAAATTTTCTATAAGACCATGATAAGCTAAGTAATTTAATTTTTAAAAATTAAAGCTATGTTTTAAAATCAATGCTTTTTTGTACTTTTTAATTTTTGAACTCGTTCTTAAATTTTTTGAATTTATATTCGTGACATTGGGTTTATTACAACCTTAGTTATATAGAATTTTATTTAGTATCTATATATATAAAATAAAACTAAGTTGTCAAACGTAAACGATGCACGTTGGGGTAAAATGTGTCAAAAGTGGCGCTTAATTGAATTTTAAAATTTAAAGTTTTGTTATACTTGTACCGAATAAAAATAGACAAAATTATGTATCAATGTCAATTAAAATCTTTCTTATAAGGAGCTGTGAAAGTTAAACAATTTTTTACATTTTTGAAAAATATTACAAAATTCAATTTTCATCAGATTTCAGTTTATTTATTTTAAATAAAAAGTTTTTTAAGGTAAAAATTTAAAATGAAACCATCAACTTCAGATGTTTAAGTGTACTTTTCTTCAAATATTTGTAAATTATATTTTGTCCTAATATTTTTGTTATTTTTTTGAAAATTATCCTAAAATACACTAATTTTCAACATTCATGGAATGCAACTTAAAATGTTACAGGATGTTTGTTCTGAAAATTTTCTGAGAAATAGTACATATTGTCCACTTTAATACGTAAGACAAAAAATCGTACGCATATATAGCCCGATTTGAAAAACATTTTTTTTCAAAAAAACTCCAGTAGATTTCATACAAAAAACAGCTTAAGTGCCAGACATTTTCTTTGCTTTATCAAACATTAAACAGTGGGGAAGAATCGAAATAAATCTGTAACTTCTAATCGGCTGATTGGATTTGCATGAAATTTCACATAGGCGTAGCAGAGAACAGTAGTAACAGTAGTAGTTTTGAGTTTAGAAGCGGGATCCAATATTCGCATCAGGAGCGGAACTATGGGGGTTCAAAATATAGTACTAGTGTCATGGAAAATGTTTAACCACTAGCGAATTTTTGTTCCTTACCCGATTTCCAAGATTTGAATATCACTTAAAGTCCTTTATAAATCCCTTAGAAAACATGATTGCATGTACTACTTGTCTTATATATTTTTCGAGTTATATACATTTAAAATCTCAAAAATCTAAATTTTACAAAATCTTGGTTAAGGTTTTTCCATATATAGCCAAATATTTTCAACCGATTTTCATATATTTTATGTAGTTGGTTAAAAAGCAAAATTATCTATCGAACAAAGAAAATTTTTAGTCATTATCTTTATTGAGTCAAAAGTTAAACGATTTTGAATTGGAAAGTTTTCAAAAATTAACAAACAGACGGACAGATGGACAGATGGACGTACATTAGAATTCTTCCAAGAAAATCTTAAAATTCGAAAAATATTTTTTTTTTTCTACTTCTTGATTAATATGAAAACCAAATGAAAGAATTAAAATTTTTATATCACCTTTCCCTGAATTAAGTGACATTTTCGACCTGCCAAAAAATATTTTAGAATTCTAAAAATGTATTTTTTTTTATTAATTAATAAATAGAAAAAATATAAAGTGGCCATCAAAATTAGAATATCACCTTTTCCTGAATTAAGCGTCATTTTCGTCCCATTTAACCCTAATGTATAGACCAGGGGTTCTCACAAGACCTTGCTTCGCGACCCACTGTTGACATTGAAATGGAACCGCGACCCACTACAACTTTGACTAATTTAAAAATCACAAAAGATGTTATGCAAAAATTAAAATAAAAAAACATACTTATAATATTATTAGTTACAACGTTGTTTTGGCTTCATGAGATCTGGAATACTAAGAAACTTTTTGTATCTTGCATCATTCTCTTCTATATGCTCAGAAGCCCTGTGCTAAATTTATTGTAATTGAACATAAAAATATATAAAGGCTGTAGGGAGGAAAAAAAAATAATTTTAGGAAATAAAAGTTAATTGCTCTGTCAGAAATTAAGAAGAAATCTGGCATGAAAAGGTACAAGGTACAAAAAGTTCCTGAAAGGACGCAAAAATACTTCAGACGAAATTTTTGCAGAATTATGATTGGTGCATATTGTGTGCATTTTTCTGACCTTTTGTGGCTACGCCTCAATGTAGCCGCAAGCGATGATGAATGGGTGATTGTATTGAAAGAAGCTAAACCATCAAGTTGTCCAAAACTCCGCCCAATTGAAGGATTTTGCGCCATAGTCAAAAAGAATTTGAAGGTAAAGCTCAGCAGAAAAATAAAAAAATGTTTGAAAAAAGTGGACTTATTCCAGCAAAAACAATAAATACCCTAAATAAAAACATTAGTTTTCAGAACCAGATTTATATGCATACATTTTTCTTCCGCATTACTCATATAAAATGTTTTTTAATCTGTTTAATCAACATTAAATTTAACACATGAGTTAAATTTTAACTTATTCTGAAATGAATCTGATAATTTATCAATATTCTCATGAAAAGAACTGTCCTTCTTTAAATTAAAAAGTTGCATAAGCAAATTTTCTTTATATTGCCCGGAAACTTCTCCATTCTATAAAAATTTTATATAATAAACATTAAGAGGACGCACCATTCGAGCAAATTTTAATACTCTTATTCAATATTATTTTATTCTATGGTTAAAATACGAAAGAGGTATTAAATGAATTTATGAAAAAATTCTTGGTATAATTTATTTATAAAAAATAAAACCTACTTTTATTCATGTGAAAAATGTATAGTTTCATCAAATTTAAGTGAACTATTTATCTATTTATAATTAATTGTTTTCCCTGCCACATAGTAATTTTCTTTACAATGTGTCATTGAAAATCATCACTTTCTTTATTTGTGGTCTTCATCAAGGTTTCCTCAATAGTTGATTCATAAAAGAACTCATTTTAGAAAAAAATTTACGTAAATATTTCCATTTTGTAATAGATTCATTATTTTATTTAAACTTATGCATAATAACTACATTAACAATTGTACTAGAATATTTTTTCGGGATCTCTTCGCGACCCCCCACGAATGTCCTTACGGACCCCTTGTGGGTCGCGGACCCCCATTTGAGAACCGTTGGTATAGACGGACGGACAGACATTACCGTTCTGCTAAAAAAATCTTAAAATTCTAAAATTGAATTTTTTTAAACTAATAATCAATAAAAAAAAAAAAATAAAAAGTGATCATTAAAATATTAATATCACCTTTCCCTGAATTAAGCGCCATTTTCGACCCCTTTGACCCCAATGTGCGATGGTCTATTTTGGCGAAAATATTTTTATGTATAGAAAATGATCCTTCCACGTCAAGTGATGTTATAGGAGCGTATATGAATAATTGTAGTTCAGAAGCAGAGTATTTATCTAAACTCGAGATATGAACGTAGAATAATAGAGTTTGATTTATTTTTAATATTCTCAAATACCTTATAGTGTAAGGCCAATGTACGCGTCACGCGGCTACGGCCGGCAGCATTATTACCAGCTTAAAAATTAATCAATTGTTTGCAAAAAAGTGAAAATGGAAAATTTGAGAACACTGTCATAAATTTAATCTAGCAATGCTGTGCCACGCGTCAAAGATGAATTTTTTCAACTTTTTTATGTAGACCGCGTGAGAAAACATGATCAGCTGATTGCCGCTTGAGCCGCGTGCCGCGTACATTGGCCTTCCACCAGTGTTGCCAGAACTTCTCTGAGGAAAAGTGCTAAATGGCTATTAAAAAAGTGCAATTTAGTAAAAATAAGTGCTAAATGATTGTTAAAAAGTGCAATTCTTTAGAAAAAAGTGCTAAATTTTAAATAAAGTAATTAGAATAAACATTTTTGTTATTTATGCATATATTCACTATCTTAATATATTTTTTTTTAATTTGTATGGTTTACGCACATTATATTGGTCATATTCTTAATTCCAAAGGAACAAATCAATTCAGAATAACTTCCCATCTTTATACTTATTAACGTATTCACATTATATTTTGGAACACAGTAAATTTCATACATAAGTATGTCTTATTGAAAAATGTATAAAATAATTTTAATATTTTATACATTAGATATATTTAGCTATTTTGTGCTTTATTTATCCAAAATTAAAATTAAAGTGCAACAACTAAAAATAAATGCTAGAAATGCACTTTTAATGCTAAAAAATTCATTTTATTTATAAAAAAAGTATAAAAAGGTGCTAAACAGCACCTAGCACCTTTTTTTCGCAAAAAGGTGCAGTACCCGAAAAAAAAGTGCTAGAATTGCACTTTAAATGCCGTTATGGCAACGCTGCCTTCCACTATTATTTTTTAAGCAACCGCTTGCAAAACTTCGATTTAAAAAAAAAGTTAAAAAACAAGGTCTTAATTATTACAATTTTTTATGTCGAATTTCTTAAATTGTAACTATTATATCCAATTTTTATTTTTTTCCTTATTAATAATTATTTGCTTTCAATTAATATATTTTTTTCGAAATAATAATAATTATGATTGAGAAAAATAATATATATTATTTATAATAGTTATTTTTTAATTTTTTATTTAAAAATCATTTTTTAATAGTTATTGAAAAATATAATCCATAATAGTTAAAAATATGTATAATATTTAAATTCATGCATATTTTATTTGGGTATTTTTTCTTTGAAATTTGATAAAAACTGTATACGTATGTTCAATTAGATTTCTAATATCATTTGAGGCTTGAGAAGATGAAATTGCAATGATATTCGCAATTAATTATTATAAAAAATTATTATTATAATTGTTATTAAATATATAACAAAGAATAATAATTATTTGAAATTTATATTTTATTTATTCATCAATAATTATTTTAATAAATTTTTAAAATATTAGTTAAAAAATAATAGTTATGAGTAACTTTTATTTATATATTATTCAATAATTATTAAAAATCAATTTTTTGTAATAACTATTAAAAAAAGGCAATTTTTTCGATTTTGAAAATTATGATAACAATTATTTTGGGTCCTTGTTAAAAAATAAAAATATGCAATTTGATTTGCAATATTAAGAAAAACATGCAAAAATATGCATTTTCGATTTAATATGCAAAAATATAAACTAGCAAAAAAGTTAAAAAAATAGTGAAATAATTAAAAAAATCAAATTTATATGAATAAAGAGAAAAAATCTATGCCATTTTTTTTAGTAAAATGTCTGATTCGAATAGATAACAACATAAAATAGTTTTTAAATGCTCCAGAAAAAACATGCTTTTGCTTTAAAATCCACTCCTAGATATTTTTATTGGTTCGAAAATTTGAAAAATGACGTTTTTATGTAATCTTTTTATTTTTATTTTAAGGAACTTTTGGCAGCTTTGCGGTCCGAAAAAGAATCGCTTGACGCTGTACTTTTTGATACCAACACAAATTTGGAAGCCAACGAAGAACGTAGAGCCCAACTGGAAAAAGAGCTACAAGAAGCCTTAGTTCGTGAAGAATCTTTCAAGAATAATGTGGCTCGCTTGCAAAAAGACTTAGAACAATGCCAACGCAGAGCTCAGGAAACCAAAACACAACTAATCAATGCTGCTCGAGAGGCTGAAAATGATTTCAATCAAAAACTTAAGAATCTAAAATCAACAGCAGAAGATTTGGCAAAGAAACATGCCGATGAATTATTACAATTACGTAATGGTTTGGAGAAACGTATGCAACAGGCCTTACAAGCTTTACAAACTGCCAAGGATGATGAAATTGAAAAGCAACAAGAACGTTTGGATGCTCTACAGAGTCACATGGAAAGTTTAATACAACAACATGAAGAAGCCTTAATTCGAGCCGAAAACGAGAAACAACAAGCTTTACTAATAGGTATGGTTTCGCTAGTCATAAACTATTTTATTTAAATATATTATTTTCATATTATTACATACATACATACATATATAGCTCACCGAGATAAGCAAGCTGTTCAGGAAAAATTAGAATCGGTGGCCAGAGAATTAAAGAATGAACAGGATGCCTTGGAGAGGGCAAAGAGAGAATACAATACTCGTGATGAAAAGCAAAGAAGTGCAATAGCTCAGCTTAAAGATGAAATAGTGGCGATGAGAACTAAAGAGGAGGAGCAAAAGTGAGTCAAATTAATTTTACAATTTTTATCAAAAAATTTTATATAAACTTTATGCAACATTAAAATATTTGTTTTCCACTGAAAGCCCAAAGAGTTTATTAATCTATTGATTTACATCTATTTCAGAATTAAATTAGAGGACTGCATTCGCAAACAAGAAATACAAATGAATGCTTTAAGAGAGGAGAGAGATAATCTCCAAAGACTAAGTGATGAATTAAAAATGGATATTCGCCTAAAAGATGATAAAGTAGAAACGATTACTAATGAATTACAAGATACTATGAGGAAAGCCAAAGAAAGTAAGTTTCATAGTTTAATAATGTATTGGAAATAATTATTAAATTTATACCATTAAGATGAGGGTTACATAGAGAGTTTACGCAAAGAATTAACTGACACGAGGAGACAATTGGCTGATAGCAACATTGAACGTGACAAGTATTCCGATAGCAATAAAGAATTAAGAGATCACGTTAAGCGAGTTGAGGGATCTAAGCGAGAGCAGGCTAGAGCTATAGAAGAAGCTTTACAGAAAATAACAAATTTAGAGGAGAGTAAAAATACATTGGAAAATGAACGCACACGATTGACAACATTGCTCAAAGAGACAGAGAATAATTTGTCGAAAACAAGTCAAGAATTAAATAGTACCAGAAATACGTTGCAAAAGACCCAAATAGAATTTGCCCAAAAGGATGAAGGTGGCAAAGATTTGCAAAATAAATTAACCGCTGAGACAGAGCTTAAAGAACGAGCACAACAAGAACTGAATCAAGTCAAGAAACAATTGGCCGATTTGGAAGCAAACCTTTGTGCGACACGGCAAGAACTAGGAAGGGCTAGATGTCATTCCAATCAGGAAGAGCATCGTTTCCACAATCGAGAACAAGAGTTAGTAGCTCGCATTGAAGAGGCTCGAGGTCGGGAAAAACGTTTGGAGGATCAAAAACATAATTTGGAAGTTTGTTTAGCGGATGCTACTCAACAAATACAAGAATTAAAGGCTCGTCTTGGAGGAGCTGAAGGTCGTATAAGAGCTTTAGATGAACAGTTGGCATGTGTTGAACTACACAAGCGTGAAACTGAGCATAAATTAAGCTCCGTTGTTCATACACTTAGACGTATTGCTGGCATACAAATCGATGGTAGTGTGAATCTTTCACATCGTCTTGTTAGTCCCTCACGTCGCTTTTCTCCAGTACGTAGTGTTTCCGGTGGTGTGGCTCCCAGCTGTCATGACTTTGAGACCCGAAGTACATCTCATTGTCCCGATGGTCCAGCCTTAGACTGCGATCCCGATCTTATACGCAAGGGTGTTAGATGCCTCATGCATCAAGTTGCACAAATCGAACGAGAGAAGGACGACTACAAAATGCAGCTTCTAACAGCCAAGAAACAATTGCAAGATGCTGGAGAGCAGCAATTGAAGTGCGATTCCAAAGTTTCCAAACTTCAACAAATGATACGACATCTTCAGCAAGAAAAGAGCAATCTCGATACAGAGCGCAGCATGAAAGTATCAGCTCTCAACGCTTTAGAAGATAAGTTCCAGAAAAAACAAGATGAATGCCAACAATTACGCGAAAAACTGGCTCAAACTGAAATGCAACTGAACTCCTGCACCGAAGAGAATTCACAAAATGAAGATCGTTTGGAGAAGTGTAGACAACATGGCGCAAAATTGGAAAATGAAAAGCGACACCTGCAAGAGGAATTAGCTAAAATCGAAGGTAGGGCCACTAAGTTAGATTTGCAAAGGGTGGCTCTTGAGGGAGATCTTACACGATTACAAATGGCTTTGCAAGAGAAAGATTGTAATATACGCCAGGCTCAAGAACGTTTAGATAATCAAAATAGAGCCATGGTTCAACTGGAAGACAGATGTGCTTCTCTCAAGACGTCTCTAGATCAAATGAAGGAAAGGTTACAAAGAGCCGCTGTTGTTGAGGCTGAACTGAGAGGTGAACTAAAGACAGCTCATAAAGAACTAACCGATCAAGGTCACAGTTCTCAAACGAATGAGGATAAACTTAAACTATTGCAAAAATCTTTACAAACGGCTGAAAATGAAAAACGCATCTTGGCTGAGCGCCTAGAAAAAGCCCAATCATCAATTAATGAACTAAGACGTGGACAACAGGCTCAATTGGACAGTGCTCAACGTTTGCAAGATCAAATTAATGATTTGGAAGTACAAAGATCAGCTTTAGAATCTCAATTACGTATTGCAAAATGGAATCAAGAATCGGGCGACAAAAATAATGCCACTAATGGCCGCAACGAAGAAGACGAACTGAATCGCCAACTAAAATCCTCGCAAAGAGAAAAGTCTGAGTTGCGCACTAAACTGCAAGTGTTGCAAGACAAGGTTAAACAATTGGAAAATGAACGAAAAAGTAAATTTTCCGGTGACAGTGTATATGACAGATCCGAAAAGCCTAATACTTCTGGTATTGCTCCCAATACCTCTTCATCCTATTATGATGGCAATTACGATTCTAATCGTATAGAGACCAATAATGGAGGAAAAAATGATAGTTATCTCAAGAGAACAATGGCTCCAGGAGATGGAGGTTCGTTTAACTGTGGCTTGGATCATGCTGTTATTGAACAAGAAAATCGTGATTTGCGTTTAAAAGTTAGACGTTTGGAAACGCTTCTGGCCGAAAAGGAATCAGAATTAGCTCGTTGTAAAGCACGCGTACACGATAGTGCCAAGTGTATGGATGGGTTAGATTCAGAACGCTATAGAAGTGCTCAAATGCATGCTGAAAAGCTATTAGATGCCAGAGAACAAGCTCATAGACAACAAGTTTTAAGATTAGAAAATCAGGTAATGTTGTGTATATTATGAAAAGATATACATAAGTAACCAATTATTTTACTTTTATGTGATTTTAGATATCTATGCTTCGAGAACAATTGGCACAGGAAGCAAAACGTCGTCAACAGTATATTTTACGCAGCTCTAAAGCTAATCGTGAAATGCAACACTTACGAAATACTTTAGGCGACAGTCTACGTCATGTTGCTCAACATCCATTGGATCCAAATTTGTTGGAAAGCGAATCAAGAAGGTAATATTTCTTGACGTTTAATATAAATTTGTTAAAATTAAGTATTTGTAATAAAAATTACTAAACATTTTAAAAGTTACTCTTTAAAATATTTGCTCAATTTCTGATTTTTTTGCACTTATAAATAATTTTCTCAAGTCGAAATCATTTTTTTCTTCTTTTAGATTAGATAATGCTGTTTCAATGAGTTTACCTCCTTCAACCTGCCGAGACTACGATAGGGATTAAATGGATTTTTAAGCCAAAAGTGAAAAACAACTGCCTTATTCCTACCAAAAAATTAGAAAAACTAATGCATTTATTTTAAAATGTTGACTAAAAATTTATAAACAAAAATATTTTTAACAAAACTCGCACAAAAAAATACCCAAAGATAATTATAAGTTTAAAAAAACTAACACTTTACTAAAAAAAAATTATTACAATAAACATTTTTTTACACAATTCATCATTTGAACTCATTATAATACAAATTAAAAAAAACATTAGAATAAACAAAGAAAACACCAAAACACAACATCCTGAAATAAATCCTTAAAAGAAGGCTTATCGTTGTCTGCTTAGATAGACAATCGTATATAGTGTGTTCAATACAATAGGAAATACAAAAATATGTTTTAATTATTTATTTATTTGTTTTTGTCAGAAATACTGTTACGGTTCTCCTGTTTTAAAAAGAGAACAACGTTTTACAGTCACTTTAATTATGAACCCAAAAAAAACTTTTCTTTTTTTTTATACATAAACCAAAGTATACAACAAAACCATTTTATGCACTCAAGAATTAAAAAGAAAAATTCATAAATAAATAAATAAAAGAAATATTTAATATTACAAAATTTTAACATTTTAATTGTTTTATTTCTGTTTAAGTAGATTTTCTAAACAATTAACAACAATTTTCATATTGGCTTTTTGATCCGATAACTTCGCCACTTCACCTACTATGGCAAATAAAGCTTTGCTCTTTCCACTTTGATACTGTTTAACCGCCTTAGACTGGTTTTGAATGGCTTGTTTGCAATAGCTTTCAATAGTTTTAATATCCGAAATTTGTTTAAGATTGTGGGTTTTAATTAGCTGAAGGAAATTAAAATTATATTAAAAATTTAAATCATTACAAATTAATGTGTGATTTTTACCTTCTCAATTTCAGTTTGTGAATCATTTACTAGCTCAATTAATTTGCGGGCCGATTGTAAGTTAATTTCTTCAGCATGTAAAGCTTTTAATATATCTTTTAAATGGTTGTAATTCACTTTACTACATAGAGAAAAAATATAATTTTATTACTAATAACATAATTTTTTTATATAAAAATATTACTCACCATTCCTCCAAATCAATGTTGGATTTATTGCAATAAGTTAATAAGTCGTTAATAAGGAAATTTGTTACAAATTTTGTTGGTATAGCTGGTAGATTTTTAATTATATTTATAAAATGATCCAACAGAATAGGTTCATTCTGAAATGATAATTTACAGATAAAAAACCATAACTATTCACAAAATTGTTTGCCTTTATTTATCTTTTTTACCTACAATAGCGCTATTTTTGAAAATATACCTAATAATAAATCTATGGACTTTTGACACAAAACAACTTAATTCGAGTTTTCGTATTTCAAGAGAGCTAGAAAACTGTTGAAAAAAATTAACAAAGTAAATATATTGATGCGCTATATCTTCAAAGCTCCGATTATTGTAAACGATGTATTTTTAAAATGTATTTTTTATGATCAAAGAAACCTTCAAATTGCCTTATTTCTTAAGATGTTTTTCGAAAATCCAGAGAAATATCTTATTTGGTAATATAAAACCATTCCCTAACGCTTCTTCATGCTTTCCTGAACTAGTTGTAGAACTAATACATTTTCTCCTGGGTACATATACAAAATAAATTTGGTAAAAAATCGAATTTTTGATGAAAAATCGGTTTACAGTAAAACTTCGGTTTTATGGTGGCAAATGTAATTTTTGGTAAAAAAAATATATTAATTCAAAATAGTTTGTGGTTTTAGGTGAAAAATTGAATTACACAAAATATTAATATGTGGAAGCTATGGTGAATTATAAAATTTGGTACAAGATTTAAATTGAAATACAACGAACGCTTCGAATTTCATTAAAATATTGGTATATTTAAAGGATACGTGAGGGCTAGTTGATATAATGGGCCGATCATAACCAATTCTAATTGTTTAATCGAAAGTGATTCTGAGTCGATTGGCATATTTAAAGGTAGGTCAAAGACCAATATTTTTGTGCAACCACCTATGGTAGTGTAGGGTATACAAATTTTATTTATTTCAATATAATAGTAAACTAGCCTATTTTATTTATATTATATTACGAGCGTAACCCGGTGCACTTTGCTACCCCTTATTAGGCAATATCAAATATTTACTACCGTTTAAGAGTTCTAAAAATTGGGCGTGACACCCAACCCAGTTCTTACATAGCCTATAACGACCACTGGCACTGGTACTATCTTTGTGTCAAATTTCGTGAGAATCGGCGCAACCGTTTAAGAGTTTTAAAAAAGTAGGAGTGACATACAATCGAGATCTTACATAGCTTATAACCACCTCCGGCACTGGTACTATCTGTGTGTCAAATTTCGTGAAAATCGGTGCAGCCGTTTAGACGTGATTGACGCACAAACAAATAAACTTACACTTCGTTTTTATTATATCCTAAAAATCCTAATTTCTCAACTATGTTTATATGAGCATCTCAAACTTAAGAGTCTTTTAGAAAGGATAATCAAAATGAGAAACTGATTCCTCAGTCCTATCATAAAATGGGCCAACATTCATATGTAATGCTTTCGTTCATGTGTAAAAAAAATCTGTTGTAAGGTATAATAATTCAATTTATCAACTTACAACCAATATAATTGCCACCTCCTGGTTTAGTTTATAATCATCCACAAGACGTTTTCTTGTCTCCTCTGGTAACTCTGGCAATTCCTTTGCCACAGTCGGCACTGAAACCAATGAAGAAGAGTCCGGACAATCATTTTTGTCATCAGACATATTCAATATTAATGGCGGTAAGTTTGGTTCTGGCATAAAACGATAATCTTGTAAAACTTCCTTATCACGCATAGCTACTGTACAACGATTTTCAGCATCCCATGAGCGAGTTTCATTTGTAATAACGCCACCCTGGGCTACTACTTCAAACTGACGTTGAATTTCATAGGAAATGGCCTGAGAAATACTGCGCACAGAGCCAATATTTTTAACTTCAGTGCGTACACCAAAAGGTTCACCTTCTTCATGAATAGAAATATTAGCATCGACACGTAAAGCACCTTCTTCCATTTTGCATGAGCACGTTTGTAAACGCTTCAAGATCAATATCAATTCCTTTACTAAAGAGGCCGCTTCCTCACCAGTCTCCAAGTCGGGAGCAAATACCAATTCCATAAGAGGCAAACCGGCACGATTTAAATCGACCAGACTTCTTTTAAGTTCATCATCATGCAATGACTTGCCACTGTCCTGTTCCAACTGTAATTGCAGTAAACGCACAGTTTTATGGTAAATCTTTTTACCTGGCTGTATGACGGGGAAAGTTATTTCACCATTATTGGCCAAAGCTGCCCGTTGTTGGGTAATTTGATAACCTGTCTATAAAAATATAGCTTATAAATAAACATAAAACTGTTCCATATAGGAAATATATTTTCATCTATGTATAATAACCGGTAAATCCGCATAGAAGTAGTGTTTTCGATCAAACATAGAAACTTGGTTTATTCTACAACCCAATGCTAAAGCCGTTTTAACTCCATACTCCACACATTTTCGATTTAGTACTGGCAATGTACCTGGTATAGATGCATCAAAATATGATACTGCCGAATTTAAAGGTGAACCGAATGTAGTCCCACTAGCTGAAAACAATTTCGAATCTGTTGCTATTTGAGCATGTACTTCCAAACCAACAACACTTTTCCATTTCCTAAATGGAAGTTTTAATATTTATTGCATAAGTTACATATTACATATTTACAAATTAAATACCCTTTTAAAGCTTTTGCTATTTGAAGTTTAGTAGCATACGTTCTTATTAAACACTTTTGATTTAAAAAAAGTAGTTTTTCAAACATTTTCTTTCATTAAATGAAACGACTTTAGATACTTTTTCCATAATTTGCAAAACAAAAGTCAGCTGTTTGAATTTTTTTGGTTAAATTTAATTTGCGATCTACACGAGCCTTTTTCTTGTGCGCACATGCATGTTTGATATTTTTTTCATGAAGACAAACGTCAAAGTGGACGCGAATTTATTTGCTGTTTACACGAGCATTTTTCTTGTTCGCACATTGAACAGAATGTTAAAATGTTAATTTTTTCGATGTTTAAACATGGTTCTTTTAACATTAGCTTTAACAACCGTGTTTAAACATTGAAAAAATTTAACATTAACATCAATTTAACATTAACGTTAGAATTTGTATCCTCTCTTACTTTGAGTCTACATTAGAAAAATTTTTATCAAGACAAACGTCAAAATTTTATCAAGATAAAGATTTGTCTAATGTAGACTGAATTTGTCAGTGTTATTGCAGCGTTAACTTTGAGTCTACATTAGACAAATTTTTATCAAGACAAACGTAAAAATCGGTGCGAATCTATACGAGGTAGCCTCAGTTAAACAGCTGATTATTATTGTTGGTTGTTACAGCTGTCAAACTGCATACATAAAAAACATTAATGAATTCGCCATATTGTTGTTTTTGCACAATTGTTGCCACCTTCCATAAATTCGAGTTCATTTTGACGTTTGTCTTGATAAAAATTTGTCTAATGTAGACTCAAAGTAAAAGAAAATTGTCAGCGCTCGAGCTCTGACAACTTTGTCTTGATAATGCTTAGTAAAAGACGCCATCTTGATTGTTGTTGGTACTTTTTGCATGGCTTATTATGACATACTTTTTCCCCTATAACTGACAGAGATAAAAAATTATCTGCAACTCAAACAAAAATTTGACGTTTGTCTTGATAGAAATTTCTCTAATATAGACTCGACGTTATGAAAATAATATTATTCTGTAGAACAATTTTTAAACAAGATATTAAACAAAATGTTTGGATAATTTAGATCTATTTAATAGGAGAAGCTTAACCGCTAACTTTAGGAAAAATTTTTAGAAAATAGTAAAAACGCAATGAATTAAAATATATATATCAGTGGACATAGTAAAATATAATTTTCTAAAGTTTAATTTTTGGAGGTTGATAATTAGCATTAAACTCAGAATATAAAGAAATCGGAAGCTGTGAAAATGGCAGTATTTTCAAAGAATTTAGTTTGAATATAATCTATAATTTTACAGCCGTATTCAAAAAAACTTAACACAGCTTTACCAACCATTTATAATCAAAATTACTTAAAGTTGTATTCAAAAACATTGATTTGCTTACTATACCATTGGTAAAGCCTTGTAAACTTTAAAAATTTTAATAATGGTTCGACCCTACTTTAAGACCATATTTTAAGATTATTTCCGTTACATTTTACAAGAAAAATAAAAATAATGATAAATTTTTAGATTCATTTCAACAAAATCAACGTATTTAAAATGTCCGAATGTTAAAATCTGTGATAAAATAAAAAAATGTTTCAAAATATCAGAATATCCAATTGTATATGTGTAGAGAGAAGAGCTGTGTCAAGGTCAAATACAAAAATGTATGTTATAAATCTTTTAGGAAATAAAAAATAATGTTCAAACAAACGGTCTTCGGATCACCTTACATCTAAGGAGACTTGGAACCACATTTGTGAACCAATGACTCTATAAGACGATGCGAAAACTAGGAAATAAAAAGTTGTTATGTTCACCTCTCAGCCGGCTAACAGCCGACTTTGAGCCGCCGCCAACAATTTTTAGCAAAGCCGCCGCCGTTAAAATCGTTCGGCGCAGGTCTCTGCCTCCAACTAACTACTACTTCTACTTTGGTAATATCGTTCGTTTTGGAGGAATGTAGAAGAAAAAAAATCATAAATGATACGACAAGGTGCACGATGAAATGTAAAATTTTTTAAAAATTATAAAATTTTATATTGTTACGATTTCTGAACGACAGAAATTTGCAACAATTCACGCACCCAACTAATCAACCAACACTTACAGACATCGACGGCAGTGAAAAAAAAGGAAGACCAAAAGAAGATCAATCAACCACCCAAGGGAAGGAAGTAGAGGAAAAATATTTACTCGGAACAAAACAACATAACTTTCATTATAAAGGAGGAAATCCAAGAAAAAGAAGAAACTCAACTGGAGGATACGAAGAATAAAACAATGAAACAAGAGAAGGTATGTAAAGATGATGCGATATGATTAGTGGTTATGTTTTCGCAATAATGCCAAAGAAAATACAAAAGAAACGTATGTGATGACATGAAAGTTAGAAAAAATCTAAAGAGAAGCGTGACTGTTGATTCAGCTTGTATTAAGTGGAACTTATGATCTGACTTGTATATTGGTCGAACACTTTTCAGTCCTAAATATTATATGAATTGAGTGAGTTAGTGCATTGTTTTGTCATGTTGATGAGAGGCAGCCTGTCTGTATGCCAGCCAGCTGTTTTCTTTTTATTTATTTATTTTTTTCATGGTTAAAAAGCAATAAATGAAAAGAAAAGGATGTCGTTGAACATCATCAACAACAAAAACATTGGCACTGACTCAGACGACAGATGGTTGACATAAACTTATATGCAATAGACCCAACTTTGTAATGTAGGGGAAAATACTTTTAGCCAGCATACATGGACATGAGATGTAGTCTGTTTAAATAAAGTAATTGCAGTATTTAAAATAAATATGCATGTGTAAAAATATTGAATTTTATTTAATATTAACCACTTACTTTTTAGGACATAATCAGTAACAAATTTGTACTATTTGTTTCATTTATATGTATTTAATTTAGATTAGAAGCAGAGCAGAAGCAGAAAAAGACGAAGACGTAGCAGTTACTACTACTAAATTAGATACGACATCCTACTCCTCCTCCTTCTTCACCAACACAACGTCCCCCATTATTATTAAACCGACACATCGAACCGCAGCAAGTCGTTACCATAACAAACAACAATTGGAAGTGCTGGTGCACCCGATAACATTCTCTTACCGCAACAACACAAACAACAACAATAGCCCAAGACGAAACATACAAAAACTTGCCATTCTGACGTAGATTCTACCTTGCTACTCTCAATCAATCAATTCTAAATAATAGAACATAAACAAGGAAAAAGTCCTCCTATTCCCAAGAAAACCCAGGAACAGAAGAAGAACGGCAGTTCAAAAAAAAGTCCAAATTTTTAAATTATCGAAGAAAATTCAATACAAAAAGAAAGAACACTTATTATTTTTATTTTGTCCTAAGTATAAGACAAAACAATATATTGGAACATGGATTTAGAGAAAATTTTTAATGACTTGGAGTCCAATCAAAATCATGAATGTGAAGAAGCCAAAAAGAAATTAGCGGATCAATTTACACTGAGTAAGTTTTTTCTTTTTATTACCATTTTTATGGAATATTTTTTGGACAAATACATAATGTGAATTTTTAATTTTATACTACTAGCCAAAGATCAATGGCTTGTTCACAATATGATGGAATATTATTTAAAGACTGGTTCTGCTCGCATCATTGAAGTTTTGGTGAAGGCCCAGTCGCCGCATGATGGCTATTTGTTTGATCGCTTGGCCGATTGGTTAAAAACACCATCACAACGTGTTCATTCTTTAAATTTATTTTGTTTTGTTGTTCGTCGTCATCCAACATGGTTATTTAAAGTGGAAAAACATCGTTTAATTAAGGATATGTTACATTGGTTAAAACAGTTAGAGGTTTGCATTCGATATTGATACATTTTTTTATTTATTTATTTAAAAAAACTAAATTTATTTTATTCTTTTGTAGATCGAAAAGGAAATTGTGCCACTGATGAGTGCTTTATTGGCTATTATAACATTACTACCAATAATACCCAATTTGGTACCGAATTTCCTTAATGATTTATTTGCTGTTTTCGCTCACTTAGCATCATGGAATAATCAACATACTACACGTTTATCAGAAGATAAATTGGTACATTTGCAGCTGGGATTGCAAATGTTATTTCATCGGTTGTATGGCATGTTTCCGTGCAATTTTGTGGCATTCTTAACGGAATTTATACGTAAAGAAAAGGGTGCAATATTTCAGCACACCATTAAGCCCCTATTGGAAACGGTACGATTGCACCCCATGTTGGTAACAGCGACAACAGAAACTGAAATGAATTCGGAAAGATGGAAAGATATACAGCCGCATGATGTGGTAGTTGAATGTATGTGCTTATCGTTGCCTATGAAATACCAAGACATTACTACAGTTGATAGCTCTGGAGGTATTGCAGGATCCAGATCTAGTACTATACTAGCAGCTGGAACTACGACAACAACTACTACAACACTTTATCAGTTTACATCTACCTCAACGTCAGTTCGACAAGCCTACAGAGAACCACAACAACAGAGATTATCGGCTGTTGGTGCTGGTGGTCTACAACATAGTGGCAGTGGTAGCAACTCGGGCATATGGAGTCCTTATCATGAAATTATGAATGCAAGTCATACTCCTTTAACACCCACCCCCACACCATATATGATGCCTTTGCCCACGTCGTCTACAGCATCGGCTCTTAATCAGGGTACTTTAGGGGTTAGTGGTTGTTCTCCGCCAGAGGCGGCGGTGGAAGCTACACCAGAAACTACGCCATTAAAAGATAATCGTGATCTGAAGAGACCTTCATTGGGAGGAACTTCTGGTGTAGCCAATCCATTAGCCGTGAGGGATATATTCGCCTCTAGTCAACCATCTTCACCACATAGAGGTAAAGACTCTCTTCACGCTCACCACTCACACAATTATCAACAGCAACAACATTTTAATTTTCCTGATGTCTCAGCGTCCGTTGGTGGTACATCAACTACATATGTAGAGCAAGAATTAAATACCCGTTTGGTGACCAGAGGAAACACTAATTATGATCGCAAGATTCAGCAAATTTTGCAAGATCGTCGGCAAACTCAAAGTCCTTTTCAAACGATTGAAGCCCAGTCGGCAAAAATGGGTTTTCAAACACCGAGTGATATGTGTCGTACTCCTGATATTGAAATAAACAGCAATTATACGATGATGGGAGGAGTTAGGCATCCTTATTCAAATTCCACAACACCCTTATCAGCATTGACGGCAACACCGACACCCACACCTACGCCGTCATCCACACCACTACCTACACATATGATTAGTACACCCATGGAGATCCCTATAACGAAAGTATGTGATCAATGCAATGAAACCGATCAAACCATGTGTACCGAAGGTGGTCTACAAATGCCTACAAGTCGTTCAATGCAGCTGTTGGCTAAAGGTATTAAGAGACGTAATCGCATGACCAGCTATTGCTACAACGAGAAAAGTTGTGAAAAAGTGGGTGTCAATGGCAATAACTGTTCCACGGAATCTTCAAATATTAGTCATCACAAAGTAAGACGTACAAAATCTTTGTCATCATTATATCTGGCCTCATCGAAGGGTTCGCAAGCGTCTGGTGACAACTCTGATACTAATGAGGAAGATTTTCCAGTAACGACTAACGAACGACCTTTACAAAAATGTCCTAAAATGTTGGCCATAGCCTCGGTTTTAAAGAACTCGAGCCATCATGTAAAAACAATTATGGAAGACAAGTCTGTTCAGACTTTGGAAGCTGTTCCTGTACCGAATCATGAAGCATCTCTGCTGCAGATGCTAATGGAGAGTAGGGATTATCGTTCGGCTTATGAAGCGTCCCGACAAACGCCTAACGAAATTCTAGAACAATTCATAGCAAGAGGATTACGTAATAATGCTATGGATAGATTCGATCAGGAACAATTTCAATTGCTATGTTTGCAACTCCAATATGAACGTTATAGAAGGGAAATACATGCTGAACGTAACCGGCGTCTTATGGGACGATCACGTGATAAAAGAAGTCTCGAAATGGAACGTGATCGATTAAAGGAACAACTTAAAGATTTCGAAACGAAAAACAAAGAGTTGAGTTTGCAACTGGACAAGACCAAAAAAGCAACAAACGAGCGTGAACGTGAATATCAAGAGGAACTGGAAGCCTTAAAGGAAAAATATCAAAACGAATTGGAACAGAATCGTTGTTTGCGTCAGACCAATGAAAATTTACAAACAAAACTCAAAGAGGAGTTGAGCCAACGCAAAGATATCAACTATGAGTTGGAAGCATTGCGCGGTCAAGTATTTAGTTTAACTACCGAACTGCAACATGCTCAACAACAAGCCGATATGGGTTTACAATGTCGCCAAGAATTGGGACGACTAGAAGCTGATTTTATTGTTATGGGTGAGGTGCAGATTAAATGTCGCGATAAATTGGCCGAAATAGACAATTATCGGGCCAGAGATGAAGAGTTGCATGTGCTGCAGGAGGCCTTTAATATTGAGTTGAAAGGTATGAAAAACAATAGAGTTTCGATTTCCAATTGGGCTGAATACCGAAACTTTTTAAATAAATAAAAGTTAAAAGTCTGTTAATTTCGTTCATATGATTGATGAACTGTTCTGAGTCGATCTAGCTATGTCCGTCCGTCTATGATCGATATTGAAAGCTCGAGGTGGATTGAAATGAGCAAAATCGGTTAGTAGTCTATTATATATATATATATATATATATATATATATATATATATATATATATATAATTTTTTTTTTTTTTATTACTTGGGGTCCATTCGTGAATTGTTCAAAGATATATATATATATATTTTTATTTTATTTATTTTTTTTAATGATCTTACATTAGAACCTAAAAGCATCAGTTTCTCCGGACACTCTAAAAAGTTTTGGTTAACTTCGGATTATAGTCCATATATTGACTTTTTGGCGAAATATTAATATCAGTTTTGGCTCGATTTCGTCCAGTTAAACAGTTTAAATTAAATATTACTATTGATGTTAATTTTCAGATCTTAAGCACAATTTAGATGACAAATCATCACAATTGGAAAGTGCCCGGCATAAAATACAGGAATTGCAAGCCCAATTGTTAAATAATGAAAAAGTTATAACAGAACAGAAACGTCTTTTTAAGGCTGTCAAGGATGAATACGAGGAGAAATTTAAAGTAAGTCAAAAATTTTTTCTTGTATTTTTATAGATTTTTTTTAATTACATTACATTAATTTCACTGTGCTCGAAAATGAGACTTATTTATTATTATATTTTTTTTTGTAACCAGATTGGCACCCATTGGGTAAAACAAAATCCATGACACTGAATTTAATGGTGATAAACATTTTTAAAAGTTAGAGCTCGTTGTAGAAATAATTCATTTTGAAAGGCTAAGAGAGCGATTAGAAAAATTAATAGCGATTTCTTTTCTGTCTAAAATGTTGCCTTTATTCTGCCCTATGCCCTTTTTTGTGTGCTATTCTGAAATAGTTTTGCCTATAAATTTTAAAAATATGTTTTAATGTAAAAATAAGTAGAGGGTGAAGAAATTATTTTTAATATTAATTGCTTTATAATTGATGTTTCAACAAATTTTGGAAATTTTACCAAAAATTCAAAATTCACTAAAAATCAGAAATTTCAGAACAAATTAAAATTTTAACAAAAAAAGTCCGAAAATTCACCAAAAAATCACAACTTCCCAATAAATCCGAAAATTCACTAAAAATCCAAAATTAAAAGGGTACCGTCAAAATTTTTTTTAAACATTAAAAGGGTACCATTTATGAGGGTGAAAGTATTCTTCAAAAACACGGTAGGTAACATCTTTCTTCACAAAAAAACTATAAGTTTCCTTTTTGTTTGAATTTAATAATTTAGTTGGTAAATTTAAACAAAATAAACGATAAATATTCTATTGAAGAAAATCATGATGAATTCAAGTAAACTTTAAACGCTAAATAACAAAAAAAATATGTATTACAATTCCCTAAGTAAGCTAATTAGTGTTACCAATGAGCGACATTTCAAACATTAAGAATCGGTCTGAAATTGATTAAATTTATGATTTGGTGTATATGTATATTCAATAGATTTATTGTTTTCAGCGCATTGGAATTAGTTAAATCAGTGGGGTGCCAAGTGTGGTACAATTTGTGATTCGCAATGTTATTAATCTGAACTCAAGTCTGCATAATATAAATACAAAATATATTCTTTTGTTTTAAAAAAATCATTTGTTAATACATATATATTCTTATGTTTTCCATTAAAGTCATTAAATAAAAAATACGAAGTGCAAAAGACCATTATAATGCAAATGGAAGAGAAATTTATGATGTCTCTACACAAACCATTAGCAGTAGGTCAAGGAAATGCTTGCTGTTCACCAGATACCGATAAAACAGGTAATAATTTTATTTAATTTTTCATACATTTGAGCTAATGTTTAACTTATTGTACGCATTTACCAGATGTAGCCTCATCCATGGAACGCAACTCACCGTTGTCAACATCTTTGGCTTCGAGTGAAAGTCTATCCACAAGTTTAAGATCATCAGAGTTAAGAAATTTACAACAACTTGTTGAGAATCCCATAACTGAAATAGGAACAACATCAACCAGCACCTTAGCGACAATAACGGGCGGTATTAACATCACCGAAGGTCAACGTGTAACACCGCAAACATTAGATTTAGCTTCATCGGCAAATACAGCTACTAATGTTTTAAATTTAATAACAGATCAAAAGGAATTAAATTCACCTGAAGGTACGAAAGCGGCTACGAAATCTGTAGCCAGCAGCCATGTCACCTCTACCACTATTAGCAGCAGCAGCAATCCTACAACTACAACGCACATGCATCCAAGTTTGCAACCGTCGACATCTTCAAAGACCCATAAAACAAATGCATCAGATAAACAACAGTCTTAATCCTCCCAACAAGGTCGTTAAATGATTTTAATTATGGATACATACAATTAACAAAGAAAATACAAAACAGCAATGCTGCCAAAAAAAATCCAACACAAAATATTGTAGCTTAAAAGGACAACCAACATACATACATAAGTTGTTTTTAATTTGATTTTTCTTACAAAAAACTTTTGTAATAAAATAAAGGAAATATAATGCAACTTAAATATAAACAAAGAAATAAACAAATAACGCCCAATCAACCCATTTTGATTCTTAACATACAATAACTTTATAATTTCCATTGAAATGCAAACTTTATTATTTTTTAATTACAATTACATTATCAATACCAAAATTATATTATACAAACTATAAAGCTAAAATAGCAAATCAATGTAACATAACTGAAGAAAACACAATCACACCCACTTACATTCATCTAAAAGAAATCTAAATATTTTATGCCAACAACCATTTTATATCCTTGTGGTTCAGTTTTTGTTTTTTTTTTTTAATTAATGTTTTCTTAAATTTAAAAATCTTTTTATCTGTTTTAATTCCGCTTAAAAAAATAAATAAATTAAAATTTGTTCAATAAAATTATTTTTCTATAAATAAAAAACATAAAATTATCTTAATGCACCTACACACTCACATCCCCTATTGATTCTTATTCATACGAGTATATGTTTATTATTAACAATAAAAAAAATATATATTACAACACTATGATTGATTGATTAAAAAGATATAAAAAATAAAAAAAAAAAAAGGCTATTAAAAAATCTTATTTTGTTTTTTCTGTTTTTTTCTTATATTTTGGTCATATTTCATTAGCAAAGTATCTATTGTTTAAAGCATATTTAAGGAGAAAACTTTAAAATATGAAACTTTAAACTGGTAGCGTAAAATATGTTTTCAAATTTTGTATTTAACTGCTGCTAAATGATTAACATAGATTCGTTTATGATGGTTTATTCACCCTTATTACAAGTGTCGTAGTCGTGACGAAAATCTGTCGTTTTCTCTAATTTCGTATTATGATTGTCGTAAACAAACATAAATACATGAAATTAACATTGATTTTATCGTTTTAAACGACGACACTCGTCATAAGGGTGAATTAAAACAAAAAGTTCTAAAAAAATAATACTTAAACCCAGGAAAAATTGTATTAGTTCCAGAACGCATGAAAATAACCTGTACTCATTCTACTTTGGCGTTGCGACCAATGATTTTTGTTTGAATAGAACTAGTTCTGTAGAAGCGTTATGTAGGCAGTACCCAGTTCTTTAATCAATGATTTTTGTTGGAAATTGTCACATTCTGAATTCATGCCATAGAAGCGTAAGGGAATACTTTCAGAACCTGTTTTTTTACTTTTTATTCTAGGGGACACTTTTTAAATTATTAAATTTGAAGGAAGTAATTTGGGAACCAGTAATTTGTTCAGATAAGTGATGTAGAAGTCATACAGAATTAGTTCTTAAGCACTAGTTCTCAAAATTCTCTAAAACGAACTTAGAATCTAAATAAGGTTCTACTCAACGAGTTTCAAAATTATTTGTGAAACCACTAGTTCAAAGGATCTTATTAAAGAACCTGAATAATGATTTTATAAAGTGTTCTAAAATTTTTCCTGAGAAGGATAATAATTCTTTGAATTTTTAGTTTGTTTTTCAAAAAAAAACAGATCTAAAATATGTAAAAATTACATTTTGGGTATATATTGTTATATCTATTTTTGTTTACGCCCGTATTCTGAACCTTATGACTAACAAAAAAAAAAACTATAACAAATTAAAAAAAAAAAAAAACAATTTTCATGTATAAATTTTATTTATAATTTTGTTATCGTCGCAAAGGTAGGAATGCGAGTATAAATTATTATAGTATTTGACCCATATGTTTCCCCACCCTTTTTAATGGCGGAAATAAAAAAGCCTTATGATCTTTTGCATTTTAGGAGATGATATACCTTCATATGGTTAATTTTAGTACAGAACAGTTCATAAAACATATTTAAGCGATCGAAAAACTGGACTAAAACTATTGAATTATTCTTCTTTTTGCTTCCACCTAAAGTTAAAGAGTTTGTATTGAAGTTTAAACTTTCAAACTTTATTTAAGATTTATTTTTTTCTATGTATACAATATTCGTAATTGAGATTAAATTTATATTTAGTCATATTTTAATGTTTGATCATTGATTTTGCCAGACAAATCATTATGCTACAAAATACAAACCTAATATTAATTCGTACTGACAAAATAATTCTAGAATTATATAATAAGAATTATAAAACACTTAACTTAGATGGTGTCCGTTCCATACATAGTGGAGGCATCATATATAATAATTACAATGAAATGAGTAAATAATATTAACAAATACATGCAGATAATAAAACATAAAAATACAATTTCTTCATGATAACTACGCTGGTCATGATGAGGATGACAATATTGACTCGACTATTTGGCTTGTTCGGAATCACTGGAATTAACGGCAGGCGGTGTAGAACGACCATCCGTTTGAATTAGATGTTGATTAACTAAACGCTGACGTTCCAAATACATGGATACTTTGATGTTGCGTACTTGATGATTATTAATTAATTTTAAAAGGGCGATAACACCGATGCCAACATTTATAGCAAAAGCACCCCAAGCACCAAACTTTTATTACAAAACATTAAATCAGAATAAGTAAAATTTTGAAAACATGTAAATAACAACAATTGAACTCACCTGTGCTGTACCCATTTCTATGTAAAATCCAGAAGTATCTATATTATCGGTATTACCATGTATAATATTTTGTCCAGCCGTTATTTCACATGTTGGAAAACGTTCCGTCATACCATCACACCAAACTATAAAGCCTAACGTAATCATTACAGACGATATTATGGACATAGCCAACATCCATATGCTTAGAACAACGTCAACGAAAAGAGCCAAAAATCCTTCCTCATCTTTCATGCGTGCATATCGATAAATTTGTACACACGATATGATCAACATAAATATACCCGTTACCAAGGGAAAGTTACAAAATCCCGAAGAAGACCATCTAGGATCGAACATACCATCCTCTTCACGCCATTTACCCGTAGTGAATAATAAACAATGGCCACTAGGGAGAAGTTATTGAACAAACACATTATCATTATTATTAGTCATTTATTCTTGCTTTCCATTGTTTAAATAAATAAAATTATAATCAATTCTTACCAAAAATCATGAAGATTAATACCTAACGGTACTATCATACAACATGATAATATCACTATAATAACATGTCCGGTAATTTGGCTTAACATTAAAACATTATCCAAAGCCATTTTTAATTAATTTAAAATGCTATTGTTTAAGATAAATTAATTATTTTCTTTTTTATAAATTTTTACGCAGTTGCACACAAAAACACTTTTTTTTCGATTATAGTTCAGAGACCTGCGCCGAACGATTTTAACGGCGGCGGCGGCTTTGCTAAAAATTGGGGATCCGAAGACCGTTTGTTTGAACATTATTTTTTATTTCCTAAAAGATTTGTAACATACATTTTTGTATTTTTGTACTTCTAAAGTGTCAAAACAGAAGACCGTTTCGAACATTATATTTTTAAAATTATTAAAAAAAGTATATATGATCTTGACACAGCTCTTCTCTCTACACATATAAAATTGGATATTCTGATATTCTGAAACATTTTTTATTTTATTACAGATTTTAACATTCGGACATTTTAAATACGTCGATTTTGTTGAAATGAATCAAAAAATTTATCATTATTTTTATTTTTCTTGAAAAATGGAACGGAAATAATCTTAAAATATGGTCTTAAAGTAGGGTCGAACCATTATTAAAATTTTTAAAGTTTACAAGGCTTTACCAATGGTATAGTAAGCAAATCAATGTTTTTGAATACAACTTTAAGTAATTTTGATTATAAATGGTTGGTAAAGCTGTGTTAAGTTTTTTTGAATACGGCTGTAAAATTATAGATTATATTCAAACTAAATTCTTTGAAAATACTGCCATTTCCGATTTCTTTATATTCTGAGTTTAATGCTAATTATCAACCTCCAAAAACTGTAATATTGAAAAATGCAGAATGGTGATGTTTATTCCAAAAAAACAAATTGACTCGTTTTTTAATATATTTCAAAGCCAGAAAACATCTCGATTTGTGTTGTTTAATAATTTAACACAATAAAAACAACTAAGTTTCCATAGGAAAGAAATTTTTAGTATTTTAGTACATTATCAGAACCACTTCAGATTCTTTAATAACATCCTCAGAATTAGTGGTATCACAACCAATTCTGACATTCGTCTAAATTCGTTTTGAAAAATGTTTTAGAGAACTAGTGCTTAAGAACTAATTCTGTATGACTTCTACATCACTTCTGAGAACTTCCTAGAACTGTTTAAAAAACTTGTATAAAAAATTTCAAAAATTAAAAAAAATATATATGTATATATTTACAAAATTAAATTGATTTCAAAAGTGGACTTTAGAAAATAGCCCATTAGAATACAAAATAAAAATAAAAATAAAAACAGATTCTGAAACCTTTCCCTAACTCTTCTATGGCACTAGTTCTGAATGTGACAATTTTGAACAAAAATTATTGATTAAGGAACTAGTTCTCGAACCGTTCCATAGAATGGGTACTGGCTAGGTAACACTTCCACAGAACTAGTTCTGGAGGTGACAATTTCAAACAAAAAATCATTGGTCGTAGCCAAAGTAGAACAAATACAGGCTATTTTAATGTGTTTTAGAACTAGTTGTAGAACTAATACAATATTTCCTGGGTGAATTAAAAATTAAATTTATATTTGTTCACATTTATTATTTGTTTAAAAATTTTATTTTTGGAATTAGAAAGTATATGTGTGTAAAATTTTTATTTAAATCAACAATTTATGAAAATATTTTGGCAAAGGAAAAACATAATAAAATTATATGTGAGCAGTGATGCATAAACTTATTTACTTTTTTAAAGAACTACACCACTTTTAATTGTATTTTTTAAAAATCAATTGAAAATAAATTTAAATTTTAAAAAAGATCATTGGAAAATTAGATTTTTCATTTAAATTTTTGAAAATAAAAATTGAAAATTAGATTTTTCATTTAAATTTTAGAAAATAAGTGTTCTGAAATTTTTGAAAATAAAAATTGAAAATTAGATTTTTCATTTAAATTTTAGAAAAGAACTGTTGAAATTTCTATATTTCATTAATATTTCAGAAAACAATTATTTAAAATTACAATTTCTATTTCAGAAAAGTACAATTTAAAATAAGTTTTTATATTTTAAATTCACAAAAGATCAATTTATAATTAAATTTTACTTTTTAAATTCAGAAGACTACAAATGAAATTCAGTTTTATATTTTGAATTTCAAAAACAACAATTGAAATTTAGAATAATTCATTAAAATTTAGAACATTGAATAAGAGTGATTTAAATGATGAAATAATGTTAGATCAACTTAATTTATGTGACCTTTAAGCAAATAAAATTAAGAAATTGTTTCAAATCCATCTGGAAAAATTATTCCTAATGCAAATTTCATTCTATATATTATTTTAGTTGAAGTTCTGAATTTAAGTTAGTTTTTTTCAAAATTTCAATATTTTTCTGAATTTTAAATGGAAAAATCTTCTTATAAATTGTTCTTTTCAAAAATTTAAATAAAATTCCAATTTAAGTTGTTATTTTCAAAATTATAAATTGAAAACCTAATTTTCAAGTAATTTTTTTTCAATTCTAAATAAAAAGTTTCACTTCTGAAATTTATATGAAAAATGTAAATTTCAATTGTTATATTCTGGAATTAAAAGAGAAATATTATTTTAATATGTTCTTTTCTGAATTATAATAAAAAAATCATAAACTAAAATGATATTTTCAAATTTTGAATTGGAATATCTCATTCTCATTTGTTCTTTTCTGAAACTGAATTCATAAACCTCATTTTAAATTGTTGTTTTCATAATATCATATAGAAAGTTTTTATTTTAACTTAAAAATAGTGTAGTAAAAAACATATGTGTCTGAACATAATATTAAATAACATATAACACAATAACTAAAATAATATACTTTGTGAATTGGGTTAGTATGTATTTAGTTCATATTTTTTAATCTTAACACACGTTTTGCTTCATAACTTTTTTCCGAAGCAATTTTTAAAATTATTTTATCATTGAAAATATGTCAGTTATTATTCTTGAAGACAAACTGTTGATTTGTTGGGAGTTTGACCAAAATGAGTAACGAAAATGATGTACGTGCTATAAATTATTAAAAATTAAAAAAAAAAAAAAAACAAATTGGTCCTACAAATAATTGGTCAAAGAATTAAATGTCCTCTGTCATACTGTTTTCAACGTCATTCAACAGTATCAGGGGAATTCGACCATCGATAGGAAACATGGTTCAGAAAAAAAAGACCACATGATATTGGATGGACAAGTAAATTGAAACCATATTGAAAAGCACTCCAAACACATCTTGTAGAAAATCACCCCATTCTCTCCAGTTAAGAGATGATTTTTTTTTTTTTTTTGCGTACGAACTAAATTTAGAAATTTTAGAAAAATGGAATGAAAATGGAGAGAAGCAAACTGTAGCTATTATTCCATAAAATCATTATTTATTCCAAATAATGTCTAAAGAAAATGCATAACGTCTATTGCCGCTGAAGCAAAATAAAAGAGAAACCACTATTTTTATTTTTTTGCTTTAAAATTTCCCTTAATGATGCAAAAATAGATAAATAATAAAACACTTTTCAAATAACATTTTTCTTAAATGGAACAAATTTTATGACTGTCTTTGAAATTAATGTTACTATCATTTGACTTTTGGCAATACTATGGATGTGCGATTAATCGGTTATACAAAATTTTATTTAATCTATACACATATTAATCAGTTAATCGATTATTCAACAATTCTAAATAATAAAAATTCTGATTAATTACTTTTAATTTTGATTAATCAAATTTGAATAATATTATTCAATGTTCTCAAATTTAGTTTACAATTAAATAAATGAAACAAAAAATGCTAAATATATAATATATGTTATTTGGTGATTAAACGACCCACATTTTATATTTTCAAACGACTTTGCATGCAGTTTTTTATATTATAATGAAAATTAAAAACATAAAAAAGAAAGTCAAATAAATTTAAAATTATTTAATTATTCACGATTTTAACTATTTAAATTCCTGATTAATTGATTAATCATAAATATATTTAATCAAATTGTTGAATAAATCAAATAATTAATTTGAAATTTGATTTTTACGTCACGTTACGGTCTTTTGCATTTTAATATGTATGTATAAGAATATTTTTATCTATAAGGTAATTCATTACAATCAATCTTGGATGTTGAAATAAAAAGATACCAGTACCTATGCTACTGAATTACCTCTTATTAAAAACTATGATGAACCATATCCCATAGACGGACATCTCCTGATAACGGACAAAATCACCGCCTATGGAAGCTTTCGCTGTATATGTAATTTCCTATAGTAGCTTCTTGGCTTGAGATTAATGTTGAATTTTTATTATACAAAAAGATTGAGTGAATGCGTCCATAATATGGATGAAAAAATAATTTATATAACCATCGACGATTTATGATGAACACGCTAAAGTTGTTACTGACTCCGGAGAGAAATGAAATGTATTCTACAGCGTAACGTGTGATAATCTTGAAGACATGTGTCGTTATTCCTCTTCCTTTTTAAAGTGAATAACAAATTGCAAGACTCTTGAGATTTTGCTACACACTAATATACAGTGGCTCACAGCTTAAATTATGCATTATACAATTTTATTTTTAAAGCTCTATGACAAAGTAACAGACTGGAATTAAAAATAAAATTTGGTATCATAAGAAAGAGGAAAATTCCTAGTTTAATATAGAACCATTATTTAGTGTTAAAGTTTACCTTTAAGCAAATTAAAGATATGAAAACAAAATTTTATTTTAATGTTTTTATGTTAATTTTTTAATAAAAAATTATCAAAAGTTAAGTTTTGCGTGAAGCTGCCACAAAGGAGATATTCCTTGCTTCTAAAAAAAAAAAAAAAAAAAACATTGCCCATAAAAATAACATTTTGTGGAGGAATAATAAATTTACATTTTTGGCGATTATTTAATAAATCCTACAAAAATAAAAATTAATGCAATATTTTAATAGGAACCATTTTTAGCATATGCAGTTTGGACTTTGCATTGGTATTAAATTTTTAATGGTGATTTGAAATTGAGTTAGCACAATGATTATTTTGAATATTCAATATCATTTTTATCCTTTGTGGTAGATATATCCAGAAACCTTAAAAGTTAAATTGTAAAACCCATATGTGGTTACAGTTTAATTCGAGTGTCTGATAGGTTTTTAAACAATAAGGTACATCGCTTCATTACAAGTTCCATCACAAATTACAAAATATATTTTAAGTTTTAAACTTAAAATTCTGTGTTTGAAAGCAAATAAATAAAAATAAATAATCGTGGTTTAAATTGAATATTCCGATTAACTTCCTTATGGAACAAATTATATCTCCGGCCCAGTTAAAATAGAAATATTTTCTTTTTAACGTTAATAAAAGTTTATTCTGCGGCCAGGCTCAAAGACTATCTTATATCGGCTTCGTTGAATAAGATTTTTTTTTGAAAAAAAAGTATATTTCAGTATATCAATAACTGTTAAATTGTTAAAAATTGTTAAATTTTATGTAATTTTTTTCTTTAAGGGTTTAATGAATATTATATTATATATCATTAGAAAGGTATTGAAATGTCATTTTAAATAATCTACACATACGATAATATGTGGGAATATCTTTATTAATATAAAGATATTCAGAAAAATATATCGAAACTTTATTGGCTCATAACTTGTAAACTAAGAGAGAGCAGCCAACATTTTTTACATTAATTTAATCATAATTTTGTTTAAACTCATTGTTTTTCAAAAAACAAGTCAAAAACTAATGTGTGTGAATATTATATTATTTATCTTTTTAAAATCGAAATTTTATATCCCAGTAATTTCTTAAAAGCATTCGTAATAATATTAATAAACGGCCTTAATTCTTTACACTTCACATGTATGATTTAATTCTATAAAGAATAAATTCCAAAAATTGATTGTAAATTAAAAATTTTAAGCATAAAAAATGTCTTGAATCATTAAAATTTTCTTCTAATAGAATCTTTTACAAAATAGCTTGAGAAAATATAAAGATTAAAAAACAATAATAAAATATTACAAATTGAAAAATATATTCATTCAATTTAGAGAAGGATTGAATTAAAAAAAATTTAACGACTCAGAAGTTGAATGTAAATCTTCATGTATTAATTCAATAACATAAAATAATTAATCCGTATCCCAGCAAACACGGCAATACGAAAAATGTTTCGCCAAACGTATTGCCTTGATGAAAAATATTATTGCGGCAATAATCGAATTCGTATTGCGGAAGAAACTTCCTTCGGGTGAAAAAGTGTCCCGACGGCAATATCCCTAAGCAATACGATAGCGATTCTTGCAGATGATTATCTGGCAATATCGCCAGATAACCATATGGAAGACAAATGGAAGATATCGCTAAGATGATATTTGGAAGATAAAAAGAAGATTTTGCAAAGAACCTACCCAGAAAAAAATTCTACATTTTAAATAATTTCTAATGTATTTACATAAACCATAAAGAATTTAATCTATTTACATGGTATAAATGAAGCATTTTTTTGATTCTTTGTGTAATGATGCTTTGTAAGGAACTCATTAACACAATTTAGATTTTTCTTCATATACCCTTTAATAAAAAGAAGAAATATTTGAAAATTTTGTAAATCAACAAAAACAATAACTTAATTTGAGGATTTCTTTAATGCTTGTATATACCAATAGAAGAACGAAATCAATAAATATACGCAATTCTAAATATAATATTAACACAATTTTATAAAATAAACAAATTAAAAATGATATCATCCAAGAAGATTACATCCCTGCAAAATTATAATTGTGATTTAGATTTACATATTTCTCGAAAGTTAAACTATGGAAAAATTACGAATTTTTATAATATGTCTTTTCATATAATTAATTACAAATATAATTTATAAAATGAGAAAAAGGACAGTTTATTTTTAACACGTACAAAAATCATTTGAATAAGCTATAGAAATGTTTTTTTGGAATGATATTATGGAATGAAAATCTAGAATTTCTTTATTCTGGATAAGATTTCCTCCCTATGCAATGAAATAAAGTATTTTGAGGAAAAGTGTACGTGTGTATAATTTGTATTTTAATTTTAGATTGGAGAACAAATTTGGCGAAAACGTATAAATTTAAAAACTTCCTTTAAAAATACCTATACGTGAGCGTAGTATTAGGTAGTTTACATCATTATTTTCAGAGCGAAAAGTGCATCTTTGATAAAAAAAATAAAAAAAAAAATTAGAAGGGAATCAGAGATCTTGTACACTTCAATATTTTTCCGAATGCACGTTATGTTAAGACATACTTTATAATTATGAAACTAACTGTATACTAGCCATAAATATGGCAATACCATATGTTTACTAAAATGACGTCATAAAACAGCTGTGCATATATTTTTACATTGAACAAATGTCAGCAAATTGTTTAACGTGCGCCAAGATAGCAACGAAAGTTAGCAACGAATTTGAAAATTGCACAACGGCAACACTTTTTTGCATATATTTCAACAATTTTGCATTCCATTATATCTCTCGATCTGATCAGTTTCAAATGCTATATATATGGAAAACGAAAGAATACTGTTTAAATATTATAAAAAGCATTTCGTGCAAAAAATTCCCCCATACGTTTTTGAGAAATCTGAGTTCTTTCATCCTGCCCACAGATTCTGCAACATCTTGGAACACAGTCAGTGCCAAGATATCAGACCTATAGAAAATGGAAGAATACCATATATAGACTATAAAAAGTCAACCGTGCAAAATTTTCGCAGACACGTTCCAGAGAAATCTCTATTCCTCCATTGTGCCCATAGAAAATGTAGATTCTTCTATAACATGGAACACAGTCAGTGCCAAGATATCAGACCTATAGAAAATGGAAGAATACCATCTATAGACTATAAAAAGTCAACCGTGCAAAATTTTCGCAGATAGTTATAGAAGAATCTACATTTTCTATGGGCACAATGGAGGAATAGAGATTTCTCTGGAACGTGTCTGCAAAAATTTTGCACGGTTGACTTTTTATAGTCTATAGATGGTATTCTTCCATTTTCTATAGGTCTGATATCTTGGCACTGACTGTGTTTCATGTTATAGAAGAATCTACATTTTCTATAGGCACAATGGAGGAATAGAGATTTCTCTGGAACGTGTCTGCGAAAATTTTGCACGGTTGACTTTTTATAGTCTATATATGGTATTCTTCCATTTTCTATAGGTCTGATATCTCGGCACTGACTGTGTTCCAAGATGTTGCAGAATCTGTGGGCAGGATGAAAGAACTCAGATTTCTCAAAAACGTATGGGGGAATTTTTTGCACGAAATGCTTTTTATAATATTTAAACAGTATTCTTTCGTTTTCCATATATATAGCATTTGAAACTGATCAGATCGAGAGATATAATGGAATACAAAATTGTTGAAATATATGCAAAAAAGTGTTGCCGTTGTGCTATTTTCAAATTCGTTGCTAACTTTCGTTGCTATCTTGGCGCACGTAATTGTTTACGCCTTCGAAGTGAAAGAATTTAGTAAACTATTGAAAATAAAAACAAACAAGATAAAATAACTAATTAAAAAATGTTATCCCAATATATGGAAGAATTTGAACAGGTATTTTAATATGTCACATTAGCAAAAGATTAAAAATAGAAAAACAATAAATCTTATATTTAATAAAATTTAGGAACCTTTTGAGGTCAGTGAATTTGTCGAAAGATTAACCTGGCGCACCAATAACGAATGCGGCAATAGCAAAAAATCAGCTTCGGATAATCTTTTAGCAGCAGAAATAAAAGATTTTAATCCTACAGCTTTGCATGATACTTTCATACAAACCATACAAGATTTGAAAATACTCCAGGAAAAACAACAGGCCAAATGTGAACGTCTGGAGGAATCTTTGAAACAAGAACAAGAAGCGCATGCAAAAAATATATTAAAACTTAAAGAACGTCATCAATTGGCTTCGGATGTTTTCTGGCAATTGGATGAGAAAATTAATTCAGTGGCTGGAAAAATTATACACTTAGGAGAACAACTAGAAAATGTCAATACACCACGTAGCCGTACGGTGGAAGCCCAAAAATTACTTAATTACATGTCGGAATTTTTAATCAGCGGCCCCATAGTTAATGATATTTTTACTGATCCCTCTCGACTTTATGAAGCAGCCGATGTTATACAAAAACTTTACGCTATTGCACAAGATTTACCTTTGGAAAAATTTTCCGAATCCAAAAGAAAAATTGAACGAAAATACGATGAGGTGGAGAGAAGATTAATTGAAGAATTTGCAGCTGCTCAAAAGAATGAGGATATAGAAAAAATGAAAAAGTTGGCCCAAATTCTTTCCCAATTTAAAGGTTATGCTCAATGTATTGATGCCTATATTGAACAGAGTCAAATGACACCGTATGGCGGTAAAGATATCTTTATTGGTATTGTGCCCATGTGCAAACATCATTATGAGATTATAAAGAAAGTATTTGCCAATCCTCAGCAGGTTATGACAAAATTTATTTTAAATATTTATCAATTGAAATTACATCAGTATGCCATGACCAAATTGGATGACAAGAGAGATGAGGAGAAGTATTTGAAAACTTTATATGAATTGTATTCCCGGTAAGTTGGTAAAAGGAACTATACATTATATACTTATAGATAAGAGAGTTGCAAATCAAATTTTATTTTCTTAATAATCTAAAATGCATCTTTATTTCAGCACTTTAAAATTATCTTCAGAACTACAACATTATATGTCTGCTATGGATGATGATTTGCTTAACAAATTAACTCAACAAATTTTCCAAAAACACTTAGCGAACTATATAGAAATTGAATCGAAATTCCTACAAACAAAATGTTCCAATGAATTGGAAAAATTTTATGCCAGCAAAAATCATCAAAAGAAACCAACTGAACGTTTTCAAGAACTCAAACGAGATGTTCAAGTACTTATACGAACTAAAGCAAATATAAATATAGCACAAGTAGAAGATTATGGTGGAGAAACATTTCTTTCTGAGGAGTTGGCTATAAAATTGTTACAAGAAGCTAATGCTGCTCTTAAACGTTGTCGTCTGTTGTCGAATGATTCAGAATTACCAGGAAATATAGTTAAATTAAATGATATTTTATTAAGATTTCTTATGCATGAACATGCAAATTATGCTTTAGATTTGGGTTTAAATATAATACCCATAGCTGATACAGGAAGAACTTTTCCACAATTATATTTCTTTGATGTGGTACAAAAAACTAATATCATTGCACATCTTTTGGAAGATCAATGTAATACTTCTGTCGTACCCTGTGTAATGTTAGTAATGAATGAATGAATTCTCAAATTAATATGTTACATTTAACTTAAAAAAAAAAAAAAAATACCTTTATATTTCAGCAATACTCCCAAATATTCTGATTATGTTTTTAAAAAACGTATGATGATGGAACAAATTGAAAGTAAACTTGATCAGGGATTAGATCGTACTCTGAATGCTGTAATTGGCTGGGTTAAATTGTATCTACAAAATGAGCAAAAGAAAACGGATTACAATAAACCTGATTCTGATTTTGATACCCTATCATCGGCGGTATGTCATTTACAATCAATATATAGTTTATTATTTATTTTCATTTATTATTCAGGCCTGCTTGCATGTTTGCCAAAATATTTTACCAGTTATACAACAAATAAAAAAATGTATTGATGGTGAAAATCAAAAATTTATTTTAAACGAATTTGGTGTACGTTTACATCGTATAATTTACGATCATTTACAAACAATGCAATTCAATACGGCTGGTGCCATGTGTGCCATTTGCGATGTCAATGAGTATCGCAAATGTATACGAGAATTAAATAGCCCCTTGGTGACACAACTCTTTGACATACTACACGCTTTGTGTAATTTGTTATTAGTTAAACCAGAAAATCTAATGGAAGTTTGTACGGGTGAAACTTTGGTAATTAATAATTTTATGAAATACTTATGATTTTGTTGATTTTAATAAATTGCTTTTTCTTCTAGAACTACTTGGACAAATCAGTAGTGCGTCAATTTATACAATTGCGTGCTGATTTTCGTGATATCAAAAATACCAATAATTTAAAGGGTATTATTGAGTAAAGAACTGTTAACATACGCTAAAATGTATTTAATTACTTATTAATATTTTATAATTTATTATTTTATTTCTAAATCTATATTACCGCTACAATTAAATAAAATACCCACAATCTTATAAAACATTCCCCTATATAAAGACATATTTCATCCGCTTTATTTTGAATTTTTTTTATTTAAGTATATGCGTGAATTATTATTGTATAAACTAGAAAATTCAATATCCCTCCATAGTTGGAACCATAGATTATTACATAGATATGAAGCTTAAAAAAACTCAATTGAAAAAAATTACTCAAAAAAGGCACACGTACTACAATTGTTTTTGTTTTCAATACAATTTTTTACTAATACATTCTTAGACTTAGGTTTTTTTGACAACCGACTTAGGTTTCTGACAACGGATCTTCATATCTATGTTATAATCTATGGTTGGAACTATGGACAAGTATATTTATTATTTGTATTTTTTTTTTTTTTTTTTTTTTTCAAATTAAATAATTTATCTTTTTTGATTTATAATGCTAAATCCATTTAACACAAAAAAAAAAACTTGATATTAATAAATATTAATAATCTGGGGTATTATCGACTAAATGAATTGCAATTAAAATGAAACGAAAAATATTTTAATTTTGTGTTGAAGGGTATTTATTATCAAAAACAAATATGATAGAAATAAAAATGAAACGTAAAATAACTTGCGATGACTCAACAATTATGTTTTATTAATTAAAACATTTTAATTTATTGCTTTCTACATGCATTTTGACTTTAATAAACTGCAGCTACTTTTAAACAAAATGTCTGCAAGCTTCAATAACATTATTTATTTAAATAAAATAAAATAATAAATATGACATATTAAAGGTTTACGATTTTTCGTCCAAAATAAAAATTTTTTCACAAACAGAAGCGATCACAAAATGAGGAAAATTTCGATTTTTACTAAGAAATATAAGTGATCACAAATTGAGGCCCTTTTTCCATATAAACGCTTATTTATTGAGATATTAAAGGTTTTAGATTTTTGCGATTTTTCATCTCGATTTTTACTAAAAAATATAAGTGATCACAAATTGAGGCCCTTTTTCCATATAAACGCTTATTTACCGAGATATTAAAGGTTTTAGATTTTTGGGATTTTTCATCGAAAATTTCAATTTTTACTAAGAAATATAAGTGATCACAAATTGAGGCCCTTTTTCCATATAAACGCTTATTTACCGAGATATTAAAGGTTTTAGATTTTTGCGATTTTTCATCAAAAATTTCGATTTTTACTAAGAAATATAAGTGATCACAAATTGAGGCCCTTTTTCCATATAAACGCTTATTTACCGAGATATTAAAGGTTTTAGATTTTTGGGATTTTTCATCGAAAATTTCGATTTTTATTAAGAAATATAAGTGATCACCAATTGAGGCCCTTTTTCCATATAAACGCTTATTTACCGAGATATTAAAGGTTTTAGATTTTTGGGATTTTTCATCGAAAATTTCAATTTTTACTAAGAAATATAAGTGATCACAAATTGAGGCCCTTTTTCCATATAAACGCATATTTATCGAGATATTAAAGGTTTTAGATTTTTGGAATTTTTCATCAAAAATTTTGATTTTTACTAAGAAATATAAGTGATCACAAATTGAGGCCCTTTTTCCATATAAACGCTTATTTACCGAGATATTAAAGGTTTTAGATTTTTGCAATTTTTCATTAAAAATTTCGATTTTTACTAAGAAATACAAGTGATCACAAATTGAGGTCCTTTTTCCATATAAACGCTTATTTACCGAGATATTAAAGGTTTTAGATTTTTGGGATTTTTCATCGAAAATTTCGATTTTTACTAAGAAATACAAGTGATCACAAATTGAGGCCCTTTTTCCATATAAACGCTTATTTACCGAGATATTAAAGGTTTCAGATTTTTGGGACTTTTCATCTCGATTTTTACTAAAAAATATAAGTGATCACAAATTGAGGCCCTTTTTCCATATAAACGCTTATTTACCGAGATATTAAAGGTTTTAGATTTTTGGAATTTTTCATCAAAAATTTTGATTTTTACTAAGAAATATAAGTGATCACAAATTGAGGCCCATATAAACGCTTATTTACCGAGATATTAAAGGTTTTCGATTTTTGGGATTTTTCATCGAAAATTTCAATTTTTACTAAGAAATATAAGTGATCACAAATTGAGGCCCTTTTTCCATATAAACGCATATTTACCGAGATATTAAAGGTTTTAGATTTTTGGAATTTTTCATCGAAAATTTCGATTTTTACTAAGAAATATAAGTGATCACAAATTGAGGCCCTTTTTCCATATAAACGCTTATTTACCGAGGTATTAAAGGTTTTAGATTTTTGGGATTTTTCATCGAAAATTTCGATTTTTACTAAGAAATATAAGTGATCACAAATTGAGGCCCTTTTTCCATATAAACGCTTATTTACCGAGATATTAAAGGTTTTAGATTTTTTGGATTTTTCATCTCGATTTTTACTAAGAAATATAAGTGATCACAATGGATTTTTCATCTCGATTTTTACTAAGAAATATAAGTGGTCACAAATTAAGGCCCTTTTTCCATATAAACGCTTATTTAGCGAGATATTAAAGGTTTTCAATTTTTGCGATTTTTCATCAAAAATTTCGATTTTTACTAAGAAATATAAGTGATCACAAATTGAGGCCCTTTTTCCATATAAACGCTTATTTACCGAGGTATTAAAGGTTTTAGATTTTTGGGATTTTTCATCAAAAATTTCGATTTTTACTTAAGAGATATAAGTGATCACCAATTGAGGCCCTTTTTCCATATAAACGCTTATTTACCGAGATATTAAAGGTTTTCAATTTTTGCGATTTTTCATCAAAAATTTCGATTTTTACTAAGAAATATAAGTGATCACAAATTGAGGTTTTTTTTTCATATAAACGCTTATTTACCGAAATATTAAAGGTTTAAGATTTTTGCGAAATTTCATCAAAAATTTCAATTTTAACTATGAAGTATAAGTGATCACAAATTGAGGCCCTTTTTCCAAATAAACTCTTATTTACCGAGATATTAAAGGTTTAAGGTTTTTGTGATTTTCCATCGAAAATATTGAATTTTAGTAAGTAATATAAATGATCACAAATTGAGGCCCTTTTTCCATATAAACGCTTATTTACCGAGATATTAAAGGTTTAAGATTTTTGTGATTTTCCATCGAAAATATTGAATTTTACTAAGAAATATAAGTGATCACCAATTGAGGCCCTTTTTCCATATAAACGCTTATTCACCGAGATATTAAAGGTTTAAGATTCTTGTGATTTTTCATCGAAAATATTGAATTTTACTAAGAAATATAAGTGATCACAAATTGAGGCCCTTTTTCCATATAAACGCTTATTTATCGAGGTATTAAAGGTTTTAGATTTTTGGGATTTTTCATCAAAAATTTTGATTTTTATTTAAGAGATATAACTGATCACAAATTGAGGTCCTTTTTCCATATAAACGCTTATTAACCGAGGTATTAAAGGTTTTAGATTTTTGGGATTTTTCATCAAAAATTTCGAGTTTTACTAAGAAATATAAGTGATCACAAATTGAGGCCCTTTTTCCATATAAACGCTTATTTACCAAAATATTAAAGGTTTAAGATTTTTGCGAAATTTCATCAAAAATTTCAATTTTAACTATGAAGTATAAGTGATCACAAATTGAGACCCTTTTTCCAAATAAACTCTTATTTACCGAAATATTAAAGGTTTAAGGTTTTTGTGATTTGCCATCGAAAATATTGAATTTTAGTAAGAAATATAAATGATCACAAATTGAGGCCCTTTTTCCATATAAACGCTTATTCACCGAGATATTAAAGGTTTAAGATTCTTGTGATTTTTCATCGAAAATATTGAATTTTACTAAGAAATATAAGTGATCACCAATTGAGGCCCTTTTTCCATATAAACGCTTATTCACCGAGATATTAAAGGTTTAAGATTCTTGTGATTTTTCATCGAAAATATTGAATTTTACTAAGAAATATAAGTGATCACCAATTGAGGCCCTTTTTCCATATAAACGCTTATTCACCGAGATATTAAAGGTTTAAGATTCTTGTGATTTTTCATCGAAAATATTGAATTTTACTAAGAAATATAAGTGATCACAAATTGAGGCCCTTTTTCCATATAAACGCTTATTTACCGAGATATTAAAGGTTTAAAATTTTTGTGATTTTCCATCGAAAATATTGAATTTTACTAAGAAATATAAGTGATCACTTTTTTTTTCAAAATAAAAACACCTAATTTGAACATTTGTTATTATACGCTGATAAACATCTGAATAAACAAAATTATGGTTGCTGTATATTAGTTCAGAATAACTAATAAGTTATTTTTGAATAGCGTAAGATTAAAAATAAATATTTTACTAATAAACTTCTAAATACGTATTTAAAAAAAATTCCCAGTACTTCAATTCTTGCAAAGAATACATACTACATATTTAGGTTTATAGTTTATTTTATCACAACTACAACAAGTAATAATAATAGATTAATATTGAAATCTTTGTATATAAACATATTTAAATGATAAGCTGGGAGTGAAAACTGTGACGTCCAAGACAACAGCTACATAAATATTTTAATGAATTATGAACAAACATTATTAAATCAAAATTTAGCGATAAAATATCTACATCGGACATAATAAAAACATGTTATATGTACGTACCTATTATATATAAAGTAATAATAAACTAACCAATCATTAAAAAAAGAAAAAGTAGGCTGGTACTCTACACACAAGACAATATCAAAGTTAGTACTTAAGAGAAGTTTATAGACAAAGATTAGTACCACATACTAACAGCAAAAGCCAAACAAAATAAAAAAAAACACACACACTAACAATCCAATATTATCAATAAAAAGAATAAATACTAAAAATATTAGTTACTTTAAACGATATCAGTAAATACCAAAAATGAACAACAGTTAATTCGTGAACGTCTAGGGTAAAATATCGTGCTTCTTTTTTACTACTTACTCACTACTCGTATTAGACAAATTTCGTTTGGCAAAATATTAATTTTTTATTTTTTTATTACCACAAGTGAATTTAAGTGGCGGTATATAAAAAATATTCTATGGTCGGTAAATCGAAAAGTATCGTTTGAGAGTGACAGTGATTTTTAAAGTGGCAATTTAATTTAAAAAAATAAAAAAAAACCCAAAGATAAATAAAAGTTTATTGCTTTTACGGTATATAAATACCGTACGATTGTCCAACTTGATCAAGATTCTTAAAAGAACTCTTGAATTGAAAAGTGTATAATGATGAGAGGTGTTTATTATTTGAAAATTTTATTGTTGTCCTTGTATTTATCGTTAATTGGTTCGAGTGTGCAAGGAGCTGCATTGAGCAAATATGCAAATGATATAGCGAAAAAAATTTTAATGTCCAAATCGTTACCATTTGAAGATTGTGGTGAGTAAGAATTTGTGAATTTAAATAATTATTTTTTAGAGAAAATACATATAGACAGAAAATAAATCAATAATTACTATTTGGAGTATAGATAAGTAATATATATTCCTTAAGGTCTTGAAAAAGCTTACTTTTGCTATTTATCACTTGTAATGTAAAATTGTTAGCAATTTTTTTACATCTGGAAATTTAAGTTCAAAATTTTTAAAAATCTTGCTCAAGGGTTTTCAAAAAATTCGACAAACTTTTTATCCGTTTCTCTTCTAACAAAATGATCATAGAATTAAATTTAAATTTTTACAAAATTAAAAAAGTCATTTTTTTTTTTTTTTTTTTCAAATGAAATTTTATTTTTTTTATTTTTCAACAACATAACTACTAAATGTATTTTAAAGAACAAAACAGACCCGTTAATAGTAGTATAAAGTTTTATATATAATTAAAAAGCTTATAAAAAATTTTGCTGCTAAATTCATATAAAATCATTAGTATATGAAAGAAATTAAGGGTTTTCATTCAACCGGATAAAACTACACAATTCGTAAATTTATACGTATCACTTACATGTTGCATGAACGCCCCTTGTAAATAATTGATATTCTCTTCTTTAAGTTTCGGAATTTTTGCAAATAAAACATTTTTTATTTTAATGCATTGTGTTTTTTATCCATTTGAATATAAAAAATTTTAAATTAATAAAATTTTCTTTTTTCAAATTTGACTTTTCAAATATAAAAGTTTACGAATTCATTTACACATTGAAATTGAAGCGTAAACATTTATAAGTTGTGTAAATAATTTTTCAAACAAAGTTTGACAAATTTTTTACGAGCTTGTATATTTTTCATATTTATGAGCTTTACGAGGCATTTATGTGATTGAATGAAAACCCTTATTATGTTTTGAAAAATTCTAATAAAATTCAAATAAAAAAAGTTCGAAAAATAAAAAGCGGAAAAAACCGTTTCGCTATAACTGCTAGAGAATTATACTTTTGGTCCTTTTTTTAAACATTTATGTGTAAATAATTTAAACATCCAATTTTTTTATGAAAAATTGCAAAATTTTGAGCTTATTTGGACCTGGTCTTAAAAGCTATTTTTTTTTTTTTTTTTGCTATATCAAATTTTCATATTATTCCTTTGGCCGAAATATTAAATTAATACAAAAAACTGGAAAATGTACTTTTTTTAATTCTGATCCAGCTCACAAAAGGATAATGGCAGGACGAAATTTTGAGAAACGATATCTTTGAATGAAGTAAATTTTTATTTGAGCTGGTAACATTGATATTTTTTTGGGCCATCCTAATATATAGTATACTAGGGTACGCTTTGCAATATTAGCTATTCATTTTATTTGAGGATACTACTCCCTTGACCTATTCTCTCTATTAAAATTTTTAATAAATTACTACTTTAGATGTGCAAAAAGTATAGTGGGGTCTCACTGTATTTTGCACTACTATCCGTTCTATTTTATTTTAATACAATAAGATAAACAAAGTAGTTCCTACAAAATTTGAGGTCTTTCTCATAAGAGTTCTTCAGATGGATATCTAAAGATCTTAATGGATATTAAGAGTTTCTTTGAATAAGGGGTACCATTCTCTCTTGTCCTACCTGTCCCGTTTTCATTTCATATATGCAGGTTTATAAAAAAGTTATACCAACAAAATATTCTCATTTTTGCTGTAATACTTCTCAAGATATGCGTATAATTAGATTTAATTTGTATGGGGGTACCACTTCCCTTAGCCCTAACTATGCTATTTTTATTTCATGTATACAACATGATAAGAAAATAGTTCCCACAAAATTTGAGGGCTCGCACCAAAATAGTTGTTTAGATATGCCATTATCCGGGAAAGAAAATTTGTAATTAATTTTTCCATTCATCCATTTTTTTTTTGCATCGATTAACCGCGGTTACCTCTATTATCCGGGATTCTAAACATAAATTTTTTCGATTGCTTTTAAACAATCAAACACAAAGTTAATAAAACAAAAAAAGGGGAATTCCCTCGTTTGAATAAGATGAGCAGAGCAAGATAAAATTCAAGTTTACTGCATTCATGAAAAGCTAGTTAACGAAAATATGAAAAAAAAAATAAAAAAAACATTTTATATTTTTTTTTAAGAATCTACGTAAAATGTATTGTTCACTGTTTTTTCCAAAATTATAATTTTTTCCTTATATTATATAAACATTTATATTAAATCCCTGAATAAATAAATTATATACTACTCAAAATTAACTTAATTAACTTAATTAACCGGGAAAATTAATTATCCAGGTCTCACTGTATTTGGTTTGTATGGGGGGTGATATACAATTTCCCCAGGTCGCACCCATCCCATTTGTAATTGAACTTATGAAGGTTATTCTAACAAAATGTTAAAACTTTTGCTGTAATAGTTTCTAAAATACACTACCCGAAATATTTATAAGACCAAAATAGTTTTTTATATTTCTATAGAACTAAAAGTGCTATCACTGAAATATTTGACACACATATGAAGACAAGTAAGTTAGTTTTTTTTTTTTAAATGTAAAAAAAGTTGGTTCCGTTATTCCTGTGCAAAAATAACGAGACTTTTACTTGAGCTCAATTAAATTATATTTTTGTTTATATATAAACAAAATCTGGAGAAGAAATGGTGTTTATTATTTCTTTTGTAATTTTGGACTAGACTAAGATCAAAATATGTAAAATTAATTTAACCGTATACGTAAAAAATGTATTTGTAGCCTAAAATGTTTGAGATATGGAATGTCTTGTTGAGAATAAAACAGAAAATATTAATCATATTTCAATACGCCCCTAAACCTATCCGCCCCATTTTCATCTTAATTATGTAGATTAATAATATAATTATTTTTCTGGATTTTATATGTAATAGTTCTGAAGAAATTTGATAATAAATATTTACTTTGTTAGGGGGCTGCCATTCCGCCTACTCCTATCGAAAAAAAAGTAGCCTATTTTACTTTCGGGTATTACATAATGATAATGTGAAAATTTCAAGAAAATCGGTTCAGTGGTTTAGCTGTCTATAAAGCCCAAACAAACACAGTTTCATTTTTATATGTATATCGACCATTTCATGAAAGAACGCCCGAAAAAGGGTATTTTTTTACTTGATGGCTTTCAATTTCGAAAAAAAATTGTATACATAAACTCCATTAAGCCTTTTATCAATTTCAGTTTTCAGTTTTGTGAAATTGCAAAAACTCGCGATTTTATTTCGCTTTTTAATTTTCTCAAAAACCAAAAAAATTTCAAAAGTATTTAACTTTGAATAGCAATATCTCTGGGAAGACTTTGTGAATTTTAATGATTTAAACGGCCTTAAAATTTCGCATATGGCGGCTTTACGGCGAACATTTAAAAAATAAGAAAGATTTTTTAAAAATGCATTTTAATGCAATTGCATTTTTCAAATGCATTTTTATTTAAATATGCTATTCAAATTTTTTAATTTTTTAACATAAATGAAAAGTTCGGAATCTTTACATTAAAATAAAAGTGTCAAATTTTTGGGACGCGAAAATCTTATATGCATAATCCAATTTTTATAAAAACATGTTCCAAATTTTTCATATAAAAATAAAATGTTTTCTTGTTTTTGGAATTTTCTTTAAAATTTTTATAAAATTTAACAAAATATAAAAAGTATGCAATTTTAAATATTCATATCTCTTGAAGTTATTGATGGATTTCTGTAATTTAAATAGTATTTAAAAGGCCATTGTATATTTTTTGTGTAATTTAGTCAGCATTTCGAAAACCACCTCTTCGATCCATAATATTTTAAAAATATAAATGCAGTTTTTAGATACATTTTTGTTAGTTGCGAATTTATTAAATTTTATTTTTTCAAAAGTGTATTTAGAAATGCTTTCTTTATTATAACTTAAAACAATAATTAGTCTGATACATAGAGTTTTACTATTTTTAAGGATTTTTTTAAAAATAACACAATACATTTTTTTTAACAAAATACGGAAAGCTACTCATAATACCAGAAAAATATAATTTTTATATGAAAAATTTAAATTAGTTGAAGAAAAGGGGAAATTATGCACAGTACATGTGAGCGTCCAAAAAATTTTAGATTTTTATTTTAATGTAAAGATTCCATGATTTCCAAATACGTAAAAAAATTATAAAAAAATTTAATAGCATATCTAAAGAAAAATGTATTTATAAAAGGCAATGGCATCAAAATGCATTTATAAAAAGTATTTTTTATTTGTAAAATATTCATGTTTAAGCTGATATAATTACAATTAAGACGCCGTTTAAATCATAAATTTCCGCAAAGCCTTCCCAGATTTTTTAGGTTTTTTCGAAAGTAAAAAAGCGAAATAAAATAGCAAATTTTTGGATTTTGCGAATCTGAAAACAGAAATCTATACAGACATTCATAGACCTTTTACGTGCAAAAATTTATAAAAATCGAAGAATACTTGGTAAATTTTTGGTCGTTCTTTCATGGAATGGACGATATAGATAATTTAATTATTTTTATTTGATGTCAAATTTATTTTCAATTCCGGAGTAAAACAGAAATCAATTACTCTAACAAAATGTATTTTTCTCTAATTGTTATATTTCCCTAAGATTATATAAATGATGACACACTCTCTCATAGGTTTAGGTATGTTTAAATGTATACTATACTCTATGGTTTTTGTCGCACAATGTTGAATCAACCCAATAAGCAAATTAAAATCCTATAAACTACAAAAAATGTGTTTTTTATATTTTTTAAAAAGGAAACATAGTTTGTTTGTTGTAAATAATGCATTTGATTAGCTAATATTGCACATTGGGGTAATAGGGGTCGAAAATGGAGATTAATTTAGGGAAATATTTTATATTCTAATATTTACATTTTGTTTTTCTATTGATCAATAAAAAATGCATTTTTTTAATTTTTCTTTTGTGTGATAGATAATTTTGTTTTTTAAGTAAAAAAAAAAGGACCAAGATCTTCCAAAATCAAAATAGTTGAATTTTCTAATACATGTAACTCAAAAATATATATTTGTTATCATAATACATACATAAATTTAAGAGATATCGGCGGAAAAGTATGTACGGCGGACTTAAAGTTTTTTCAGCGTTTGACTTTTTTTGTTTATGAACCGATTTTCAATATTTCAGCCAAATTTCGTTCCCTTTAGTGTTCCGCCCTGAGCCCTATCCTGTTTTCAATAGACAGACTGACGAACATAGCTAGGTCGTCTTAGAATTTCACGAGAACATAAAATATACATATGGGAAATTCTCATTTTATGTTTAACTTTATGAAACCCACCTTCAGCCTCAAATATTTTTTTAACTTCTGATTTTTTTTTAAAACCTTTTAATGCAATTATGTTAACAACACTTGGTGGTGTAACAGAATAAAATATCAAGACCTAAAACGGTTCCATGTGGTGCCGGCAAACACTTAAAGTCAAAAAATCTAAAAAAACATGTTTGAAACTAACAAGTTTTCTTTCTTTTGGTTGCTGTCATCAAAATTTAATGAAATTTGTTAAGAATATTAACATTAACACTGGTAACGCAAATACCGAGTTTCTGCTTGATTTCCGAGATGGTTCGCGATTTATAATATCTCAAAAATATAATAAATATTCTTTCTAAAAATACGAATATCTAAAAAATTATCTGACATTTTAGTCATTCCTAGTTTTGACGAGTACAGTGATTGTATCAAATATCATCAAATTCGGAAGAGGTGAGGAAACCTACTGGTTGGTTTTAAATGGAATCACTCAAATACTTATGAAAAAATACAGTAAAATTGTTGATATTCCATTTAAAAAATGCTTTAAAAATCCTTTTATTTAAACAAATTACACGATTTTGTCTATTTTTATTCGGTACCGTTTATTAACCCTGGAAGGCCTTCGATATTTTTACCCCTTTGAGGGCTTCGTTAGTCGAAACGACTAACACTAACTTTTATTCGAAATATGTATTTCAAGACGTATCATTAAAATTAAAAATAAAAAAAAAATTGATTTTTAATTGATGAATTAATTTAAATAAGATAACAGCAAAAATTTCTAAACACTTATCGTTGTTTTCAAAATATTAAGCAAAAACTGAAAAGACCTCAATTTTTGTACTTTTTCGGAGATGGTATTACATAAGAACCCTTTGTGTTAGTTGTGTAAAAAATTTGGAACAGGCAACATATAGTTTTTTTAAATGTATGCATCCTATAATTATTCTAACCAAAAAAGAGTTTAAAAGTAAATGTTTTTGCATACTCTGTGCATATTTCAAATTTCTGATACATTTTTGATTTTTTTTTTTTACAGTATCCCTTAGTAATTTAGTGTTTTTTTAGTCGCAGAAGCTGAAAACTTATTTTTATTTTTCTACAATTTACACTATTGTTATAAATGTACCTGTAGATAAGAGATTTTCAACATTTTACAATACTTGGTTGATATATTGGAAATAGAACAAAGTCGATAAGACATTAGTCGCTTAACTAGATCCTTATGCAGTTTTTAAGGAAATTTTATAAAAAAAAAAATGGTTTTTTAATTGTTTTTAACATATTTTTTGAATAAACTATTAATATAATTAATGTTTAGTTTGATGCAGAAAATATAGAGCAGCACCGATATTTATTTATTGATTTATTATGATATTTCACTGCAATTTGGTCGAAAATATCAATCGTGTCCTGTGATTTTATTATAGAACTCATAAGATGAAGTCGATCTGTAATCGTTAGTACTTTATAATATGGTTTTATTCAGTCTTTAGCATGGCTTTTTAATTTTAAATAGGATATAGAGCTTCCTCATCATCAATGCGTAATGTGACAAAAAAATATACTTATGTGTTGCTAAAATTATTTCCGGAAGTCATATTTTATTTATTTTCCCCCAAAAAATATATTTTACACTATAAGAACAAATATTAAATATACTGCATTACTATATTTACTAAATTACTTTATCGCTAAAAGTTCAAAAAGTCACACTAAGTGCTTCGTTTAAAATACTAACTTCCAGACCACTCACAGCAACATACGTCTGGACACTTCAAAATCTTATTTACGGCAGGTGTTATACTAAAATTCCAAAAAAAAAAAAAATATGTAACGAATAAAGAAATATCACTCAAAATAGCATTGTAGTTAGTCGAAACGACTAACGAAGCCCTTCCAGGGTTAAGAAAAGTAAATTTTTAAAATGCTATTAATCGCTACATTTTACCCCAATGTGTATTATTTATTGTAAACGATTCATTAAAGTCATTGATCTTTTAGCCCAATTAATATTTAAACAGCTATTACATACAATACTTATGTATTTACTGTCCTAAATCATGCATAAAATACATAAATAAACTTTTTAATTTTTGTTTATTTTATTCTCATTTCCCGTTTAAAGAATCACGTATTTAATTGATTTTTAGGCATTTTTATTGTAGATATTGTATATTTTCTTCTTTTTCTTTAATTTTTACAAGTAATTGAAATGGAAATTAAATAGAAATAAAAAGATTGTTCTTACATCTTAAGGAAAGTAAAATTTGTTTCGATTTTTTTTTTTTAATTTAATTTTCATTATTATACATGTGTATTTATGTATGTAAATATTAGAACGTGTTTTTGTTGTATAAAACAATATGTTAACATGAGTATTAAAACAAAGAAATACATAATAATTTACGTCTTAAAACTTATCAATTTCTTAACTAAACAGAAAAAAATAAAGCTTCTCATATTTAAAATGCAACAAAGTAAATGTTTTTTTTTTATTTATTAATAAAACCTCATAAGTGTTGAATTTTAGAATTGAAAATCAATTTGTATGAATCAGTTATAAAATGTTAAAGTTCGTAATCTAATAGTTTCTGAACCTTGTCCTAACTGTACAAATTGATATGGAATTTCTATAGAATCGAATAAAAATATATAAAATTTATTTCTATCAGTATTGTTTACAGTTAATAATTCTTTTTATTTATTTGTTTTGATGGTAATTTAAATTTTAATACATTTTATAAACAATAATTAAATTTATTAACAGCTTATCGTTTGTATCAAATACTTTAATTTTTTTTTTCTTTTTTTATTTTCTGTTTCCTATAAATTTTATTATGACCATCTTTAAAGCAAAAAAAATTGGCGTTAATAAATTTGAAATACGATTAATTAATTTCTAGGGCCTTCAATAACTAGAGTTTTCTAAACAAAAATGTATTTATTTTTCTGATAACTCAGTAATTTACTAATTGCACTGGCCAACAAAAAAAAAAAAAAAATGTTTCGTGCTCCATCAAAAAAAAAAAAAAAAAATATGTGGACTAGATGGAATTCCGCATGCTAAACTCGAATCTGCTTTCACTTTTCTCCCATCAGGTCGAGATTTGTTTATGGGCGTGTCTAATATTGCGCCCTAAATAAGCAGATTACTTCAGTATATTTCACTATAACTCGAGAACGTTATACACGATTTATATAAATAATACACCAAAATATGTGGAATAAAACTGGCTTTAACTCAATAGTTTAGGAGATATTTCAAAATAAGTGTCCGAAAAAAATTTTTCATGCTAAATTCAAGATTTCTTTTTTTTTTTTTACTAAAACTTCTTTTTAAAAGTGAAAACATTAAAAATGTTTCAGTTTATCATCTTTATCTCAAAGCTGGCAAAACTACGAGTAAATAAAGCCAAGTATCATAAAAATTGATGCACAAATCTCGATTGGATTCACAGTTAAGTTAGGATACCCATGCATACCTATAGTTAAGTGGAAATACACTAGTTTTTTTTTTCCGTTTTAAATAAAAAAAAATAGGTGGATTAGATGGAATTCAACGTGCTTAATAAGAATCAGTTTTTACTTTTTTTTTTATCACGCATTGATTTTTTTAATGGGCATGACTACTATGACCCCGCCTTTAGGCCAGTGTTGCCAGAAGATGTAATTGCTAAAGTGCTAAGACGTCCAAAAAATTATGCTAAATTGTTCTACAGCAGCAAATGACAATGCTAAATTGTTTTGTAAAGAAAAATTAATATTTTTGTGGCCCATGTTTCTTGTAAAATATAGTTCAAATGACAACTTATAGAAATGTTTTCTTCAGAGTTAATGGTAGTATTGGAAAATAAAGTCAAAATAGGGCTTATATTTTAAAACTGACAATTAATAACGTCAAATTTACTAAGAAATTCCTTAAAAAAATATAAAAATAATTAATTAAAAATTGCTGTAAGAAAGTGCTAAAAAGCATTTAGCATATTTTAATAAATTACCAGGGCATTTTAACCTCTTCAAATGCTAAATCTAGCACTGAAAGTGCTAAAATGGCAACACTGCTTTAGGCAAGTCACACTTGTATAACTCGAGAACAGTTTGTCCAGTTATGATAAATTAAACTTCAATATATAGCGACCTAAATTGTCTTTGAGCTGAAATTACATAATTTTTTGTCCAGTTAATATTTCCGTAGTTATTCGGTAATTAGTTCCGAAAAAATTAAAATGTTGAAAATTTTGATCCATAACTCTGAAATTCTTGATCGAATAAAAAATATTGTTCACATACTTTGAAGGCAATTGTCGTATGCATCTTTTGGTGTATCATTTATCAAAATCATGTAAACGGTTCTTGTGTTATAGTCCAAATTTGTCAAACCATTTCGAATATTATAGTGTGACCGCCGAATAAGGTGATAGAAAAAAAGTGAATGCAGATTCTTGTTTAACTCGTCAAAATTAAAATTTGGGTCATTTCAAGATATTTTTAGTACGCATCTTTTGGTGTATCACTTATGTCAATTGTACACACCGTTCTTGAGTTATGAGGAAATATACTAGAGTAATATTAGACACGCACATTAAAAAAACCCAGACCTGATAGAAAAAAACTGAAAGCAGTTTCGTGTTTAGCACGTTAAAATGCATCAAGTTCAACTATTGGAGGAGGATTTTTTCGTCGACCAGTGTTATTTCTGAGAGAACTTATTTCCGCTCGTTTTTCTGTTAAAATGTCATTTATTATGAATAAGGTGAAAAAACTTGTAAAGTGAAAAAACTTATTTCCCACAACATCTGTGATATGGAATTCCTGACCAGGATGTTATAAAGAGCTCGACAGTACGTACTCTTTTACACCATTTCCAGTTGTATTTAAGAAATTTCTAATTATATTTCAGAAAATTCCATTTATATTTTAGAAATTTCCATTTATATTTTCGAAATTTCTAATTATATTTCAGAAATTTATATTTATACTTCGGAAGTTTCTATTTACATTTCAGAAATTCTATTTGTAGTTCAGAATTTTCTATTTGTAGTTCAGAAAATTCTAAATGTAATTAAGAAATTTCCATTTACATTTCAGAATTAAACAAATTCTATTTAAGAAATTTCCATTTGTATTTCAACATTTTCTAAATGTATTTCCGAAATTTCCATTTATATTTCAGAAATTTCTAATTGTATTTAAGAACTTTTATATAGAAAGTATATGTTTAATGTTCCAGAATACAATTGGAAAATTTGGAAATACATTTAGAAAATGTTGAAATACAAATGGAAATTTCTTAATTACATTTAGAATTTTCTGAAATACAAATAGAAAATTTTTAAATACATTTAGAATTTTCTAAACTACAAATTGAAAATTCTGAACTACAAATAGAATTTCTGAAATGTACACAAAAAACATTTTTACATAAATAGTTTGAATCCTTTTTCATTGCTTTTAATACATAATAATTATAAAAAGTTGAATATATTGTATGTATTTATTTCATTAGCAATAAAATTTTAAAAAAATCAAGAAGGATTGAAGAAAATAATATAATATTTTCATTTCTATTTTTATTTCATGTGAAAATTTTTGAAATTTAGTTAAAAAAGTTTTTAATTTTTTTATGATTTTCATCTTTGAGGAAACATTATTTTAGCCCTTATTTTTAAGTAGAATTAAATAAAATCATGAAGCGATTAATCATTTTATGTTCTTATACACAAATGCTAATAAAAATCATAACAAATGAAGTCATGTTCACCTTCATTATATGTATTTAAAATTTTATACTAATAATGAAAAAGTTTTGGGAATAAATTTGTAAGTAAAATTCATACAGTTTATGTAAAAATTCGTTCCATATATGTAAAAATGTTTTCTGTGTAATTAGAAACTTCCGAAGTATAAATAGAAATTTCTGAAATATAATTAGAAACTTCTGAAGCATAATTAGAAAATTCTGAAATATAATTAGAAATTTCGAAAATATAAATGGAATTTTCTGAAATATAAGTAGAATTTTCTGAAATATAATTAGAAACTTCTGAAATACAACTGGAAATTGTGTAGACGCATTCATATTTAAAAAAAAAAAAAAATAAACTCAACAAATTTCTTCCTCTCTTTTGCCTTTAAATTTTTTCTAGTTCTTCTATTAGCAACTTCATAATAAATTTTATAAACTTTTTTGATACACACTGAAAAAAGAATGTTTGGAAATCGATTACAATTAAAAAATTTTGATTATATTAACGTACTTTGCATTGTGATTCTTAAAATTTTATAATTAGAAGAAATTTTCTAGATTAGTAACTATATAAATCTAGTTATATCATATAAAAGGTTCCAGTTAGCATTAAATTGGTTTATATGTATGGTTCCTAAAATGTGTTCCACAATTTAGCAATGACAATCGTATTCAAATCATATATATTAAAATATATTAGTAATACATTGATTATCGCTACCAACAATTCGTTTATTAAAATTTATTTTAAACTAATAGACATATTTTTAGTTACAATATTTAATATTTTAATTTTTAATTTTTTTAAACATTAAAAGAATTCAGTTGCAATAAAAGTATGTACCTAAATGAATTCAGTTGGGTCAATTTATATTAAAAATAACTTAATAAAGTTTTAAAGCAATATTGTTAATAAAAAAAAAAAAAATAATAAGAATCTAAATATCCTTGACGACATCTATGTGTAAAGCAAGGTATGTTTAAAATTTGGTGAACAGAAGATCAAATTATAATAACTAATCTTAAAACAAACATCAGGTAGACTGTGTGACAATATGTCAAAAAAAAACCGAAATTTGAAAAGCTAAGGAATTGTTATTTTTCCTAAAATATAACTATTCTTCAAGAAGGAATATATTTTGTTCAAATTGTTGTGTTCACTGGTCAAATGAATTTTGTTAAGTTTTCATTTTAAGAAAAACTAATTGTGCTATTACAACAAAATTAAACAGTTACTGAGATTTTTGATTTTTACTGCACGTACTGCCCTAAAAACGTTTTTCTTCGCTATGTCTCAAAAATAAGGGGGTAATTTTTTTTTTTTTATAAACTGTTATGTGATATCCTCAAAAAGATGTACAGCACACATTAGATCGTTTTTCGATTGAAAATAAAGCGTGTCATTTTGTAGCAACATGTAATTAAAATTTGGAATTTTTAATTATATATGTTATTTGCTGAGTCTTTTTCAAGGCCAAAAATCCACAAACAAAAATTTAATTATAAAATAAAATTAATGAAATAATTGCTTCTTATCTCCTTCACAATAATTCGCAATTTAATTTTTTTAAAGTCATGGTATCGTGTGACTTATGGTGGGAAAATTTTTTTTTCAATCTATTGTTGCCAATAAGTCATATGGCTCCATAAATCAAATGTATTTAATGACAAAAGTGAATTTCCAAAAATAAATGGGGTTTTTAGTTTTAATAATGTTTTAAAATAGCAAACGAGCAAAAGAATAAAATATTAGTTGTTGTTAGTGTTAACATTTCATAGTCAATATATTATATATTTATTACAGTTATTATTGTCGTCATTTAAAGATTAAAAATAATGGTCAGCTTAATTACTACAAACAATTATGTTTAAAGTTGTACAAAAGAAAATCAACAAAAATTATAATCAAAAAAATCAATTAAATTGGCATGGATTTGATTTAAAAAAATATATTTGTCTGCGATTAAAATAGACTAAAATAGAAACTAAAGCAACAAAACAAAAGAATCACCGAAAGTGCGTATTATTAGAGAAAATAATAAAATGAATGATGTCAAACAACATTAATCAAATTGATTGTATGAGTATAAAAGTAGTGTTGATTGGCGCTGAGAGAGATTATTGTTGACTCATTTTAAATATGTTGACTGATAATTTTTTTTTTTTTTTATCGCACATAAGTATTACACCTCTATCTATAGATATGTATGTGTAGGTATGTTTGTATTTGAAATTAAAATAATTGCACTACGTTACGTATGATTGATGGGATTTGTCATACGTCTTTGTAGATTTGAATTAAGAGATTTATCGCTCATTTACTTGAAGAACGTCATAATTCAAAAGACGAGCATTATATTTTCTTTATACCCTACACCACTTGATGTTTGTAAAACAGATAAAAATGATTTTCTAAGTCGGTTTAACGATGTCTGTCTGTACGGTCCAGATTAGAATAAAAGGTGTTGAAAATGGCGCTTAATTTAGGGATAGGTAATATCAAAATTTTAATATTTACGTTTTGTTTTTATATCGATAAATATTTTTGAGAAAATATGCACTAACAAATCGATGCCATTTTATAGTAAAATGTCTGATTCGGATATATAACAAACATAATATAGTTCTTAAATGCTAAAAACATTTAACATTTTTCTGTTAGAAACTTTTTTTACAAAGGAAAAAAATTTCTAATAGAAAAAGGTGTAAAAGAATATGAAAGCAATGGAGAGGACGATTTTTTTTAATATGAATGTGTCTAAAGGGCAATATAAAGTATGTACTTTCAAACTTTTTATAACATTCTGCTCAGGAATTCCATATCACACATGTTGTGGAAATGGAGCAGATAAATATCGTGTAAAAAAAAAAATCAAAATTGTCAAATAAATGTTTGCCCTGGCAAACCATTTGTACGTGAAGGGAAAAAGCACTTTATAACAAATGATATTTTAACAGATAAATGTACGGATATGAGAGCTCTCGGATTACATTTCTTTCCATCATAAGAAAGCTCAGCGAATTCAATTTTTTTTTTTTTGTAATAGCTGAGTGGTATCAAACAAATAGTGCCACTATATACAAAATAAGAACAATCCACAAAACTGCCCAAAATTCAGTCCATTTTAAATATATTGGGTTGTAGTAAAAAACATATTTAAATAATACTAAAAGCTGAGTAAAAAAGAAGTGGACAAATTCCGTCAAAATGCTATTCCAGAAAATGTTAAATATTTTAGTAAAAATAAAAAAGTCCTTATTTGTTAATTTCTGCAAATTTTAAAATTTAAAATATAGATAGCGCTTTAAAATTTCATTTATTAAATAGATAATTTTGTTCTTTAACAGATAACAAAACATATAATACTTTCGAAAATGTTAGGTTCCCTACTTTGTGAAATTTAAAGTAAATTTAATCAGCGGATTTGGTGTTATTTCCAAAAATGTTCAATTCTGCCCCACTCTGTAATGCTTCATTAAACAATAAAGAAAAAAAGTTTTTAATGCAGATTTTTTTCTGTGGGAGAAATTGGAGTTTTTTTTAACAAAAATTTTAATTCCTCAAATAAAATATATATAAAAATATAAAAAATAAAAATATATTTAAAAAAATATAAAATATTTTTCAGAAAAATATGACAATAAACAACAAGTGAATTTTTAAGTTCCATTTAATCAGTCTATTATTTTAGCACAATTAAAAAATATAACAGAAATATTTGAAAAAAAAAAAAAAAACAAATCAAATACTTAACTTTACGTCTCCACGAAGAAATTTGTATTTCCTAACATTTTAAATAACATCGGAAGATCGAGGGGAGCATACTTTTATTCCCAACTTTATGTTAAGGGGTGGAGAAAACGTACTTGAGAAATTTAAATTTAATTCATAATTTTTATCGAAAATTTTTTTCTCCGTTATTTTTTCTTATTTGTCTTTTTAAAACAAAATTAATTAATTTTCTATCTTTGTTTCGTTGAAAAAAGTTAAAATTTTAATAAATTTGACAGCTTAAACATTATTGCTCAGCCTTTTGTTTAAACATTTATTGAGAAATAGGTTGCGCAATAGATTTCTTATTGGTCCACACCATAATATATTAAAACAAGTTAGAATCACTAGAAAGAGTCGTCAAATTTAATTCTTGATAAGTCAAAAAACTGAAGAATGAAAAACAATAAATAAAAACTAAAAATGAAAAAATATAAAATGATTTGTTTAAATTTAGTATTTGAAATACTTCCTGAAATGCAGGCTTCATTCTGGGAAAGTTTTATGTACCTTTGTTATGTTCATTTGTCAACTTACAAACAATATTTGCTTGTAATTAATAGAAAAAAATTTGTTAAAAAAAAAAATAAAAATCTTTAATGTAAAACATGATAGAACTATAGATTCTACATTTGGGAGAGTTGTCATTTGAAATTCTTGTAAAGTCAGAAAATTGAAAAAGAATAATTAGAAATAAAAGTAATATAAAACAATTTGTTTGTTCTTGAAATTTAAAATTATTTTGCAAAGATAAATAATTCCATCAGCAGCGGAATTTCCTTCTTTTAAATTTCACACAATAAATTATATGGATATTTGCTTCGTCTACACGTAGAAATTTTTATTTCCTAACATAAGAAATGACGCCGGCATAATAATGGGAACATACTTTTATTTCCAATTTTATGTTAAGGGTTGGAGATATTTAATGAGAGATATTTAAATTTTAAAAAGTCTTTTTTAACGAATATTTGAATTTTTTCCTATTTTTATTATTGATTTAATTCAAAGTTAAAAAAAGTCCAATTTGAAAACGGATAAATTTGACAGCTTATATTAAACATTATTGCTCAGCTTTGTATTTAAACATTTATTGCGAAATAGATAACGCAGCACAGTGGTCCCAAAACGATTATTTTTTATTATTATTATTATTATGTTTTTTTTTAAATAATTCTGTAACTTTAGAACTACTGGATGTATTTTAATGAAATATCGCATGACACTTGTGTTTCTCCTAATCAGTTGGAAAATACCTCGGCAATAACTATAAGAAATTTCATTGAAATATATTTATCCGTTTAAAAGTTCCACAAAATTATTAAAAAAAAAACCAGGGACAGAAAATAATCATTATTCTTGATTTTAAACAAAAAAAATCAGATACAAGGAACATTTTGTTAAATGAAGAAATGTAATCTTAAGAACAGGTTCTTTCGGAATCCGGAATGATTTTTATTTTTTTGATTTTTATGAAAAAAAAAAAAAAAAAAAAATCAATATTAATATTAATGATTATTTTTGATTTTTATTTTTTTGCTCAACTCATAATGATTATTTTTGATTTTTACTTTTTTTGCTCACAATATAAAATGTAACATGAGAAATGAAACTATTACGCAATTTTTAATAAAAAAGATTTCTCATCGTAAATTAGATTTATTTACTAAAAGACAAGTGTGATTATATATTTTTCATCGGATTTTTTAAAAAATATTCAATTTTTTTTATAAAAATCGAATTTTTTTCTAAAATTTTATTTTTTTTATTAAAAATAAATTTTTTATTAAAAATAAAATTATTTGCAATAAATCAAAGTTTTTACTTAAAGAAAAATTTTTACTAGATAAAAATTTCTCATGTTAAGTTTTATATTGTGAGCAAAAAAATAAAAATCAAAAATAATCATTAAAAGTTGAGCGAAAAAATAAAAATCAAAAAATAATGATTATTTCTTGATTTTTATTTTAAAACTCATAATCATTACGGTCCCTGAAAAAAACACTTTGAAACTGTTGTGCACTTATGTATAATAAATGCTGCTGTAAACATTTACTATAGAAATTAACGAAAATGTGCACATTTCGTTGAAGGGGGGCCAAGTTTCAGTTAGTTTTAAACGATTGTGTAAAGGAATTATGCAAGTGTTTGGTATCATTTGAAAGGATATTACTTGAGAAATAACAATATATAAATAAAAAGTATTTGAACAAAGTTTTTTAATTAAATTGATCAAAAAACGAAAAATTTGTGTATTTAGTGTTATTTAAAAAAATATAATAATAATATTTGAACTCAAATAAAATCTACATTAATTAAGCTATCATTGTGAAATTTTAGTATAATATAAAAAAAAAAAATTCCTTAAAAGAAGAGAATAAATAAATTCCCATTTCCTTACTCTGAAATACCCAAAATTCCAGTTCGGGGATAGCTTGCTTCAAAAATTTACTTTTTTCAGTAAAATGGTCACCCTGTCGTTATAAGGGCGTGGCTTATTAAATATTTTTTGTGTGTTTAGCAAATATATGTAGGTGTGTAATCAAGGTATTTCTTTTTTTTAATTTCAGCTTTGACATTTTTGAGCTCCACAAAAAACTAAAAAAATAAAAATTAACGAAATTCTGATAGGGCTATTAGGGAGACTGTTACCCCAACTGCCCTCGGACTTTCTTTACATGCATTAATGTTTAGCGTTCTTTTACAAACATTAAATGGTCCGGAGAAAAATAATGGATTTTAAAGTGAAAAAATGTTACCACCTTATTGAAAAAAATCACAAAAAAATTAAAATTTGTTTCAAAATTTCTATTTCCAAATGATATAACTTTTTATTTAAACCACATAGATATATGATCTTTGCATGAAAATTATTTAGAATTTTGTACAGAATCCAGAGAATATTTAAGACAAATTTTAGGTTAGTTAAACTTATATAAAATATATGCAAAAATATGTCAAAATTTTACTTTGGTCCAAATATCTCTTAAAGCAAAAGAGATATCCCACACATGTAAGCGTATTTTTTGTAGAGAATTATAAGGACTATCTGTGCAAAATTTGTTTTCAATTAAATCATAAATGAAATTTTGACGATTTTTTAAAAAGTTGTCTTACCCGAGGTGACCAACTTTGGAGGTTCACCCCCCGTCCCCCAGATCAACTAAGAACCTGTGCTCCTACAAATCAATTGGAATCGTCCATGCGAAATTTCATTAAAATACATTTAGTAGTTCTAAAGTTACAGAATTATTTCCAAAAAAAATTCGTTTTGAGGCCATTGTGCGCAATAGATTTCTTATTGGTCAATATGTAACATTTTGAAGAGAGAGGTAGAATTTGACAATTGCGGACACAAAAACTATTTACAAGGGGTAAAAAGATTCATAAAATTTGATGGAATTTTATTTCTTTTCTTCAGTATCTAAAAAACTGTTAACTGACAGCTCAGTACAAAAAAAAAAAATCTATGGTAATTTAATAAAAATTTTGATGAAATTCTGTACAAACTAATATTTTAATACAATGACATAACCTATTGAAATTGGTTATGGTCAGTAAAATTATGTACCAAGCTAATTTTGTCCCGAATAGAATTTTAACGCTCAAAAGTATTTTAAATATAAAATTATTTTAACGAAATTTTTCACAAATAAGTTTTATATAAATAGGTTCTATACATCAAAATTTATGTATTGATTTCAATGAATATGTCTTGTTTTAATTGCAACAAATTTATCTTTATAATTAAAGAATACAATTTGAAATTTTTGACACTTAAACATTTTTAAGAATTGATTTGTGCAATAATAAATTAAAACACTTACCATTTTCTTTTCTTTTTATACATTTTTTTACAGGCTCTAAATATCTCATATTGTATTTGAATATATCCAGTTGCACAACAATACCATGTGTAATGCGTCGTGGTACTACGGTCGAGGTGAATGTTTTATTTGACGATGATAGTAAGTATCTAAAATTAAAATAAAAAATAAAATAAAAAAAAATCCGAAAATAAATTTTGAAATATGATTTAATCCACATAAATAAAGTGCAATAAACTTCAACAATCAATTGGTTACTTAAAGTATTAAATATTAAACATACAATGGTCAATAACACAATTAATCTATATACATAACAACAATTACAAATGTTTTGTTTAATAAAGAAATTAAGTTTGAAAAATATGATACCTAAAGTAGACATTACAATTATATTGTAAATATTATTTTATAGTTTATACTTTTAATAAAATTCGAAAAGAATAATAATTTAAAAATACTAGAAGAAGAATTTTAGTTTAGCGTCTGTTGCTCTAATTGTAATTGTATTACGTATTTGAAAAAAAAAAAAAAACGACAATTCAATGAACCTTAAAATAGAAAAATAAACAAAAAATAAGTAAATAAATAAACATCATACAAAATAATATAAAAATTGTTTAAATGGCACTTCAGTTTTAGTACTATTTATTAATAATAAAAAAATGTTTTTGTTTAGAAATATATACCTACAAATAGTTTTTAATTTATAGTTGTACTATATTTTTTTATTGACACAATTCTTGTGGAATAAATTATTTCTTTATTTCAACGATTTTTCCAATAAACAAATTTATAGCATATAGAAATTTTTTTTTGATTACTAGCGATAAGTTTACCACTAAAAAAAACTGAGGCTCTTTATCATTATTTGTTTATTTTAAGAAACAGTAGCAAACAATGGTAATAAATTAATAAAAATATAAAATAATAATTATAAAAACGTAGACAACAATTAAATACAGTTTACTTTCAACTTAACGAATTGGTAACTTAAAATAAAATTAACTAAAAATTACACTGGTCGACAAAAAAAAAATCCTCCATTAAAGACGAATAGTTGAACTTGGTGCATTTTGATGTGTTAAATACGAATCTACGTTTAGTTTTTTCTCAACAAGTCTGGATTTTTTTTATAGGCGTGTCTATTATTTCGCCCATAGTAAGGCCATTACTCTAGTATATTTCCTCATAACTCCAAAACCTTGTTTACGATTGATATAAGTGATGCACCAAAAGATGCGTACTAAAAATAACTACAAATCATATAAACTTAATTTTTTTATGTGCAAAATAGTTTCGAAGTTATTTTGAAATAAGTGTCCAAAAAAATTTTTTTTCATGCAAAATTTTAAATTTTTTTGTTACTAAAATTTCATTTAATAAATGAAAACATCAAAAATGTTTCAGTTTATGATCTTTATTTTAAAGCTGGTAATGCTGCAAATAAAATAAGGCATGTATCTTCAAAATTGATGCAGAAATCTAAATTTTATTCACAGTTAAGTAAAAATACCCATGTTACATACAATTGAGTAAAAATACAGAGGTGGGCAAAAAAAATTTTTTCTTTAATTTTTCTTGAAACAAAAATAGGTGAATAGGTGGATTTTTACGAGTTAAACAAGAATCTGCTTTCACTTTTTCCTATCACGTACTGATTTTTTTATAGGCATGACTAATATCATCACCTTATTCAGCGGTCAGACTATAGAATTCGAGAATGGCTTGTTTTTAGACTATAACTCAAGAACCGTTTACACGATTTTACACGATAAATGATACACCAAAAGATGCATACGAAAATTGCCTTCAAGGTATATCAACAATATTTTTTATTCGCTCAAGAATTTCAGAGTTATGGATTTAAATTTTCACCTTTAAATAAATTTTCGCTACTAATTACCGAATAGCTACGGAAATATTAATTGGGCAAAAAATTATGTTAATTCAGCTCAAAAACAATTTAAGTCGCTATATATTGAAGTTTAATTTATCTTAATAGGAAAAACCGTACTCAAGTTATGCAAGTGTGGCTGCCCATAAAAAAGTCAATAGGTGATAGAAAAAAAAAAGGAAAATCTGATTCTTATTTAGCACATTTAACTCCCTCTAATTCACCTTTTTTTTATTTAAGACAAACAATTTTTTTTTGCCCACTAGTGTATTTCCACTTGACTGTAGGTATGCATGGGTATCCTAACTTAACTGTAAATCCAATCAATATTTGTGCATCCATTTTTATGATACGAGGCTTTATTTACTCGTAGTTTTGCCAGCTTTGAGATAAAGATGATAAAGTGAAACATTTGTTTATGATTTCACTTTTAAAAAGAAGTTTTAGTAAAAAAAAAAAAATCTTGAATTTAGCATGAAAAAATTTTTGTCGGACATAAATTTCGAAATATCTCCTAAACTATTGAGCGGATAAAAATTTGTTATAGTGAAATATACTCGAGTAATCGGCTTATTTAGAACGCAATATTAGACCCGCCCATAAAAAAATCTCGACCTGATGAGAAAAAACTGAAAGCAGATTCGAGTTTAGCATGCGGAAGTCCATGTAGTCCACATATATATTTTTTGAAGGAGCACAAAAAAATTTGTTTGTCGACCAGTGTTATTCGTTAAACCTGAAATCTACTGTTTTAAATAAAATTTTGGAATGTTTTAATTTTTAACAATTTATAAATTAATGTGATTATTTTTATCATTGCCAGGCGACAATACCAGTTATTTAAAACATCGTGTACGTTGGATTTTTAATACCATTAAGACCCAGGCTTACATTACACCCGATCCCTGTGATGGTGTTCAAAAATGTTTATCTAACGATAATGAAGGAAAATTCTATTGGGCTACTGTTTTGGTTAATAAAACTTTGCCAGCGGTAAGTTTATTGGAAATATCAATTGTGTGAATTAATAATAAAAAGATTTTAATTCTTAACAATTTCCAGATCTCTGGTACAATGCTTTGGGAAGCGGTTAATGAATATAATCAAGATGTTATTTGCTTTAAAGTTCCAGTTGTTATAATCAATTAAGCAACATAATTTATAAAGCGAAACAAAAACTTTAAATACAAATTAAATATTGTTTCGTTTTACAAAATAAGATCCTTAAAAATATCTGTGCTTGTTTAAAATAAAAAAAAAATAAAAACTTAATAAAGCTTTAAAGATTAATCATAAATTAAAGACTGATTGTTAATGACTAAATCTCGTTGTAATAAGAGAGAAATTCTAATTATATTAATAAAAAAGAAAAAATATGTATTAAAACAATATCTATAAAAAAAACTAAGCATTTAAATTTATTGATTTTTATTATTTAATGATTAAATGATTCATAACATTAATTTTAAAAAATGCAAAGTTTATCGCTGTTTGTTATATTGTTGCTTTTAATTCCTATGAAACATATTAGTAGTTCATGTTGTTAGACACAGGTGGCTAAAATATCGATTTCCGGGGGAAAATTTTAATAGTTATTGTTGTTCATACATATGTGGTCAAAATTTATTTTTATTACTTCCTGGCAGTGTTGCCATTTTAGCTATTTAGTGACAATTTAGCCATTTTCAATCCTATTTAGCCATTAGCTATTTTAATTTTTTATTATATAATGTTAATAATTGTTTAAGAATTTTCACTACATAAATAATTTTTTATACAAAATATCCAAACATTTTTCAAATAAAGCACGTGACTTATTGAAAACTTATTTAATTTTTTTGTTAAAAATATAAAAACTATATTTGTTTTATAAAATGTTACATTTTCTTTAAACTTCTCGATTTTGTTAAATACGTGAGAAGCTTTTTTTTAATAAAAATTATGTAATAACTATAACCACACACAGAAAAATATTTGGTTAGAAAATGGTTACTATTACTAAAAGTTAAGAAATTTGAGCATAATTCTATCTCAGAAATGAAAATAATATATATCTAGAGAATTTTCTATATTTGTAATAATGTTAATATTCCCACTATGGAGTAAGTGTTACCACAGCTTTTAATATAGTCATGCTAGCCAATTATTTAGTAATTTATCAATTCGATTGAGACACCCAAATTTACTTCTTCTAAATGTACCTAAATTTAACATATATTAGTCGCGGCGACCAAAATTCTTCTATGTAGTGTATTTTAAGTTGCAGTTATAAATAATTGGTTTTTATATTTAAAAATCTTTTATGACTAAAGAAAAGGATTGGTTCGGTCAAAAGAATTTTTTTATTAATTCATATGTACATAAATAAAGAATAGAAAAAATAATAAAATATACATATGAATAAAATACATTAAATAAATAATGCAGCTAATAACAATTGGAACAAATAGCGCAAGTAAGTTTAATGTTAATCATTTAAAAAAATAACTGCTTATATTGAGTTTCTTCCTTACAAGGAACAACTTATGTTATTTGATGGATATAATCCAAATGTTGGACAGACGAAGAATTCTTGAATCAGGAACTAATACTGCAGGTAAGCATGATTATAAAACAAATGAACAGTCACACTATTTGTGAAAATACTCTTGCTTCTATCTTTACAGGATAATTCCATGTTGAAAATTTAGTAAGCCCTCGAAGAAGATTGCATTAGGTTTTGCCTTTAAAAGTGGAAATATTTAATAAAATATATAAAATATAATTACCAATCCTTCGACAGCGCCTAAGATTATTTGTAAATAGAAGGTTTACATTCTCCTTTGTAATATAGATACATAGCTATTAATATTTTTTTAAAATAAAAATTGTACATAAATAAAATATTTATAAAAGAATTGTGCTTTTGTTTTTGACATTTTGTTTTCAATTCTATTTTAGAAACCGAATTTCTTAGATATTATTTCGGTTGTACCTACTATAATTTTTAGTTGTTATAACTGAAAAGACTTTTTAAATGACCATTTAATTAGTAAACATAAATGAAATATTCGGAAATCACAACAGTTTATTAAGATAGTTGGTGCAACCGACCAAATTCGATTGACAAAAAATTCGGTTGCCATAATGAAACTGTTTTCTCTGTGCACAGAACATAGGTTTAGAATAATAATGTGATAAAAACAGTAGCCCTTAATATGTTTGAAGTATTTAAAAAAAATCCTAAACATAAATATACATTTAAACTTCTTTAGTTTGAATGGAGAGATTTATGTATTTGATACATCCATGTGTAAATTATTATTTCTTATATATATACAGTAAAATCTCAATTAGCGGACATCTCTGGCGGACAATTTTTTAGGTCCCATGGTTTAGGTGGTATTTTTATAATAAATTAATCTCCGCTAGGCGGACGCTCTCTTGGGCGGATGCGGACACCTGCTTTTGGAGAAAACTTCTCTCGTAGGCGGACAAAAATCCTAAACTGTAAAAGAAATGTACCGAATATTTTTTAATAAGATGCTACTTATTATCATTTTTGTCCGAGTTTGCATTCATATTTCATATTTACTTAAATTTTTTTAAATTAAATGGTTTACTATTAATTTTTTAGTTAACTTTTTTGTTGGTTTTGAGCAAAAAATATTTTTTTTAGTTTAACTGACTTTTACATGATTTTTCGTACAACACAATGGCAGCAGAATTCTAAAAATCTTGACAACTTTTTTGAACAAAGTACATAGAAATTCTGCTTTTGTTGTGCAGAGCGACATTGTCAAAAAGTAATTGGGCGCTACTTAAGACCGAGGCCAGGTCACCAACATCATTTTTCAAAGTTAATCCTGTTCTTTTTAAATGCCAACATACAGTATTGGAAAAAATAATAGGGACGACCCTTACTTTCGTAAACAGATGCAAACAGTTTCTTTATATTAAGTTTTTTTTTTTGGGGTCCCGTTATTTAACTGTTCCTAAAATAACGGAATTTCAATGCCATTCATTCGAAAAAAAAGTCATGAGGTAGAAAGCGTAAAACGTCAGCGCGTTTTGTCCAACGTTTAGTTCGACTTTCCAAAAATAACCCCTTTATGTCATCAAGTAGCCTTAAAAATGAATTGTGTGCTTCAGTGACAAGTCGAACAATAAGAGATAGGCTGCAGGAATTCGGATTAATGGGACGCAGTCCGAGAAAAGTACCACTGTTGAGCAAGAAAAATATACAAGAAAGGTTGGAATTTGCTAGGCGACACCTGTGCCGTAAAAACTGGAACAACGTACTATGGTCAGACGAAACAAAAGTCAATTTATTTGGATCTGACGGAAAATCATTTGTACGTAGTCCTGCAAATGCTGAATTTGATCCAAAATATACCAAAAAAAAACCGTCAAACACGGTGGTGGTTCTATAATGCTATGGAGATGTTTTTCGGCCTCTGGAGTTGGTCCAATAGTTTGGATTCAGAAAAAAATTAATACTGCTAACTATATAGCCATTCTCCAGAATAAAATGCTTCCATTTGCTGAGGATGAAATGCCACTAAAATGGGAATTCATGCAGGATAATGATCCGCTAGAAGCGTCAAAACGTGGTTTCAGCAAAATGAGGTGCCTGTAATGGAGTGGCCGTCCCAATCACCGGACTTAAACCCCATTGAGCATCTCTGGGGAGTCCTCAAAAATAAAATTGGTAGCTTTAAATCAAAAAAGAGTTGTGGGAAAAAATTTAAGAAACCTGGTACTCACTTCCGCCCGAGGTATGTGCGAATCTTGTGGGATCTAAAATGAAAGGATCTTCAACCAAGTATGAAAAAGTATTTGGAAATAATGGTAATGTTAAAAAAAATATATATATTTTTTCCAAAACATTAAGTGTCCCTATTATTTTTTCCAGGCCTTTTTTAAAAAAATATATTTTTTGGCAGAATTAGTTCCTTATTTTTGCTTTATAAGTTAAAATATTTGAAGTTATTTAATTTTATGTATATACTTTTTAATATTTATGAAATAGTAAATAAAAAAGTAAGAATATATTGAAAAATTAGATTGTCCCTATTATTTTTTCCAACACTGTATGTAGATGACTTTGTTGTTAAACTTGTCTTCAACATGCTTTTAATTTTTAAAATTTCGTGGAAAATTCATTAGCAAAAATGCCGTTGAGAGAAGTTTGACCCTTAGCCAATTAAGAGATGATTTTTATCGCGTACGAAAAATGAAAACGGAGAGAAGCATAAATTCGATAAAATAAATATCATGAAATCACAATTTATTGCAAAAAATGTCTAGATGAAAAACGTCGTTTGCCGCAGAAGCAAAAGAAAACACAAACACAATTTTTAGTTTTTTGCTTTAAAATTGAGCTATTAAAATTTTTCAAACGTTAACTTAATGGAAAAATAGATAAATCATAAAACACTTTTCAAATAAAATTTTTCTCAAATGGAACAAATTTTATGACTGAAATTTCATATTTTAACCCATTAATGACCAAATGAAATGTGTACTTCTAAGAATTATTAGGTTATATAATTTTTTGGGTAATAGATAGAGCAAATTATAGATTCGTGTTTTATAGAGAAGGAATAATGCAACAAAAGTGTGGTATGTACCATGTTTCCAAGTACTAGCTAACTAAAGCATTTTTTTGTAGACATTTACAATAAGGAATACGTACATTTATTTTTAATTTTTTATACCCACCATCAAAAAGATTTTTCAAAGATATTGATTTTGTCATTCCGTGTGTAACATGTCGAAGGAATCATCTAAGACCCCACAAAGTATATATTTTCTGGGTCCTGGTTAGATTCTGAGTCGATCTAGCTATGTCCGTCCGTCTGTCTGTCTGTTGAAAGCAGGATAGGGCTCGAACGGGACAACGTATAAATATTTGTCTTATATAAGGTTTGTTTGGGATTGAAAATGGGCAAAATCGGTTAATAAACAAAAAAGTTATGGGCTAAAAACTAGAAACACAAGGGGACACCCTGCTGATATTTCTTCAATAAAAGCATGTACGACAAACAAAATTTTGTACGTATAGTTCAGGGATCGATATAAACTCGGAAACCAAAAATGGGCGTTGTCCGCCGACTTTACTGACCACTTTACCGCCCCCTCCCATATAACGTAAAATTTGAAAAAGTTGATCCCTAGAGTAAAGAGAACTCAGTTTTGATAATCACCCATAAGTGCATAAAAACACACGAATTTTGATACACATAGACAATGGTGTAGGGTATCATATGGTCGGGCTTGATGAACTATATCTTTCTTTCTCGTTTAATATCCCTAGAGTAAAGAGAACCGGTTCAAAACTAGTCACGTGACATTTTTTCAGGGCTAGTGACCGGTTCCGGTTCCAGTTCCAGAACTTTATACGAGAGAAACCTGTCACTTTTACATGGGGTTGTCATTGGAGGTGGCTAATTAGACCCTTGGGTCAGGTCACAGGATAGGTCACAGGACTGGTCCAAGAGGACAGGTTCAGTGACGACTAATATAATAAAAATTTTATAAAAATTCGGTAAATGTTTATTTTTTAAACATTTTTTATTAAATTATGTTTACTTTTATTTTATAACACTATGCAACAAATTGATTATAATCGTGTGGGAGCGGAATCATTCCGATTGCAATTGATAGCTCTTGATTAGAGTGCTCCAAGCTTGTATGAAGGAAAAAAAATGTTATCATACAGGCCGTACCAACCCCCCCCCCCCCCCCCCTTAAATTGTTCTATGGGTTATAAAAATACGTCGTGCAAAAAATTAGGGCAATAGGACTACGTTAATGGTGTCTCATTTATTCAGCAAATTGATAAAAAAAATTGGGTATTAACCCTTTTTGAAAGGTTCAGCAAATTAAAAAAAAAAAATTGGGTATTAAACCTTTCAATTTGCTGAACCTTTCAAAAAGGGTTAATACCCAATTTTGTTTTATCAATTTGCTGAATTAATGAGACACCATATTTAAAAAGGGTTAATGCCTAATTTTTTTTATCAGTTTGCTGAATTAATGGGATTGCAAACGGGTTTTATTGAAATATATTCAAATTGGCATGTTTTTAAAACATCGGCGTCATTTTGACCCCAAGGCCGTTTAAGGGTTAATTTAATTTTTTTTTTTTTTTCACTATTATTGTAAATATCGGTTGTTAATAAATAAATTTAAGTTTTATGATAATCTACCGAAAAATAGATAAAATTTCGACTAGTTTCCATCAAAAATTGCAAATATTACAAAATTTGACCTTTGACCTTTAAAGTTTATGGGTTAATGTAATGACCTTATTTTTTTACTGTTTTATTTCCTAATCTGTTGTCCATAAATCCATATGAGATCTCCCAAAAATATTAAAATTTGTTTAACAAAGTATCAAAAAAACTGAAATTTGAGTTTTGAAACGAGGGGGGGTCGTGTACGGTCAAAATTCGAAACTTCGTTTTTTTATGGAGCACTCTACTCTTGATATGTGTTATAAACCCTCCAAAGGATTTTTCGCTATTAGGCAAAATTTTTGTTTTATGACCACTTAAACTTTTCTATTTTTTCACGAAAATAGTTTCAGATAAATAGAAAAAAATAATATAAATATATTAAATGGCAATATTTCATTAGAACCTTCTATTTATCTATCTCTTATTATATGGGATCATTTCTATGATTGATTTTAATGGGTTAAAATATTCTACAGAAATTTTCTACGACGAATTTCACTAGAGGTCACCAAAGGTCCAAAGTTCATACGGTAAAGCGTTTAACCAAAGAAATGAAATTGATTGTTTAAGATTTGAACAAAACTTGAATAGTTTAAGAAGCTTATATATGAAATGTGGGAAAATTGTATAATTTTCTTTTTTTAACAACATATGATAAGTCGGATGAATTTTTTTTTTTTATCTTTGGGGACCCCTAGTAAAATTTAAAGAAGAGAATATTTGTAGAACATAAGATAAGAAGATATCACCTGAAAACATAATCAGTTACAAAAAAGTGTTCACATTTGTTTCCCTAGTGAGACCGTACCTTTACAAACAAATTAAATTTGTTAAGGTTTCATTAATTCAATATTTGTGATTGTACATTTTTTTTAAGGGAGTAGTATTTGATAGACGTCTACCTGTAAAATCTATTTGGAAAAGATTGAGACACGATCATTTTTGATTTTTTGCCTTAATAAAAATTTGTCACTTGAAATGATTTTATATAATAAATTATAACATCAGTTATAAGATTTTTTTTTTAGAATTTTTCTTTGCAAAAAAAAAATTAATAATAAAATCGGTAATACGTGTTTTTTCTCGTTTTTGTAAGAATACATTGATTCACATCTTCCAATGTACAAACTGTTGTTAGTACTCAAATATGTTAAAATTTTTATGAAATTATTACTGTTGTTGCAAACTGAATACTTTTATAAATTATAGATTATGTTCTGCACAGTACTGTAGATACTTGTATGATTTTTTTTTTTTTTTTTTACAGGATGTCAGCAACCAGCCTTATTTACCTACGAAATTACAGTTCGAGAACGAATTTTCAATTGTACAAAATTAATATCTTACAATTTTTTTAATTTTCTTGCTATTAAATTATACTGTGATAAAAGTATAATTTAATAGCGATTACACAAATAAAATTTTTACCTTCAGCATTCAATATTAAATTCTTTATAAAATTAATTATCACAACATTAACTAAAATCATACATACGTGTGGCACGTACACACACACAAATACATATATAAAAATAACAGCTGCAATAAAATCTAAAAATGTTATTAACATACATAATTTTATTTAACAGCAACAGCAGCTAGAGCAAGCCCATCATTAACAGCAACATTAACAACATAATGTGCTGTCGAGTGGCGACTGCATACAACAAACAATAATTGTTGTGTGTTTTATGCACACACATTGGCAGCGACAGAGTAGCGCTGCTAAATAAACTGTTGTTGACAGCAAACGCAGTTGTTTTCAAAATTGCGATCGATCAGTTGGTTTTCGCAGGAGCAACAAATTGGTTGTTTGAACGGGTTTAAAGTAATAAATAAATAAAAAACAAAAAAGAACATTCAACAACAAACAAATTGATACAAAAAGAAATAATAAAAAGAAAAACACATCACAAAAAGACGATCTAATTAGAAGTTTTTAATGAAAATAAAACAAACAGCAGCAACAACAATAATAATAAAAAATAAATAAAAAAAAGTATTGTGAAAATAAACGGATACAGCTTACTAACACCACACACACACTCTCTTGAACATATAAATAAAACAAATTGTATTATAAATAAATAATAATAAAAAGAAAAAAATAAAACGTTTCGAGAATTGTGTGTATGTGTGTATTTGTTGTTGTCTTCGTTTTAAATTGCATGTAATTAAATTAAACGCAATTTATCGATTTTTTTTGTTTTGTTTTGTTGGTGTAAAAAAAAAGAGAGTGCAAAAAAACACCAACAATAACAATAATAACATCAAGAATAAACATTACACAAAAAAAGAAAGAAAATAACAACAACAGTTTTAAATAATGTGTAACAACAATCCTTTTGTTATTTTTTGCTGTTTTTTTAAAGTGAATTTTCAAAGAAATAAATAACGAAAACAACACAACGACAAAAACAAAAAAAAAAAAAGTGAAGAAAACGACAAGAATTGAATGAATATTTGAAATATTTAAATGTTTCATCATCACCATCTTCATTGAATTGTAACGACAACTATTAGTAATGCAAAAACAGAATAATAACAACAACAAACATAAATGCGTTTGTATTCTAATTGAGTGTGTGCGTTCTCCTTCTTGTTGTTGTTGTCTCTATGACTTATGGGTGGTTATGGTGATGGTGGTCTATGAACTACTATACATTGATTACTATAAGTCTACAAAAGTGTTTACAAGATCAAATATAAAGGGGGCGGGTGGCCCACCGGCACTGTCACTAAGATAAAACCTTTAAAGAAATAATTTATGTATAAGATGTGGTAAAAAAAAAACAGTCATACATATGTACATAAATTGTATAAATTTATTGTTTTTGTTTTTCATAAGAAACGGTTTTTTGCTGGATACTATAATTATTGTCAATGCGAGCGAATGTTATTAAATTATTGAATTTATACTTAATTGATGCATGAGAAGCATCAGCTTTTAACTGTCAATTAAGTAGTTTTCCGTTAAAAGAAATAATAAATGATTGAAAGAAACAACTTAATAGAGATGAATCTTTTTTGTTATTTGTTAATTATTTTTCGTAAGTCATAACTCAACTCAAAAAACATATGTAATATGATCTTAACGGAATTACTTAACCGTTATTATTTAAATAATCCTTAATCAAATCGGATATGTAATTCGAACAATACAAACGGATATAAAAGTGATTTATCTATCTGTTTTTTTTTTAATTAATTTTAATCAACGTTCGTAAATAAAAACTTACATTTTATGACGTAAAAATTTTTCTCACAAATATACAGTACTGTGCAGAATAAAAGCAACGAAATTAGAATAAACGTTATTTTTTAAAATATTAAATCAAACATTTTTTTGTGAAATTATATACATATTTAACCCAGCAAGGTTATACTTCGTCAAATCGACGACGCATTTTTTAGTCATGTCGTTTTTTTTTTTTACTATAAAAGCAATATTTTCATGACTGAATTTTTGGTATTAAAGTGGGCAATAGTTTTCTTGTCTTTTAATTCATTTAGATAAAATTAAATATTTAAAAAACTTAATTTTTTGCAAATTTTCAATATTATATTGTGTACTAAAACTTGTTTAAGAGTGTACACAACAATACACAGAAAAAAGTAGAAATTGACTTCAATTACGAAATTTGTAATATTAATTAATTTTTAATTGATTTTGCTCCAATCATCAAAATGATAATATTAATAACTAGAATAATTTATATTATTATTACTTATTTTCCTTAAATAGATGCAATGAGCTGAAAACTTTTGAAAACTTACTTAAATTTATTTTATTTCTGTACTTTTATAGACAAATATTTAATTTTTCTTTATATTTTATTAACAGCTGTCAATTTATTAAAAAACAAAACTGTAAACCAATTAGAAAATTAATTATATTAATAAATCATATAATTAAATTCCAATATAAAGTTAATTAATAATTTTATTAAAAAATTATTTTAAATATTTTTTTCTGTGTAGCAACATATTACCTACTGCTTTGTTTGGTTCTATTTTATATATTAAATTTTCTGTAAAATTTAACAGTATTGTTGTAATTAAACTGTTAATTGTCGTCTCTAAAATAGTTTCCATTTAAATTTTTTGACTACACAATACTTTAGTCTACACTAAATTTGAAGCCACATGAAAGATTTTTCATAGGTTTTTCCGTCAGAGAATTAGATCGCATGGTCAAACAATTTGAGGCAAAACTACGCAATTTACGTTAGATATGACAAAAGAATCATAAAATCATAAAAATTAAGGTCTTACGTTCCAAGACAATTTTTTTTATATAAGGGCTATTTCTGTATCCTACATACAAATTTTCGTAAAAAAAAAATTAATTTTATAATAAAAAACGTTCATTTTTTTTTTTTTACAAAAGTAAGACGAAAAAATTCGTCCTATATCCGTATTTATGAGATTGTTACAGGTGAAAAAATGTGTATCTATTCATAAGATTCCGAAACAAAATATCAGTAATTAGTATTATTCCTTCAAAGTTTGCCTAACCCCATAAATGTTTCACCCAGACGAAGCATCAAAAATCAAACATTTGTTTGTTTCTTGAGGAATCAAGACACTTTTGTAGTGTTCGTTTGGAGTATGAAAATACTATTAGTTGTGAGTAGTATACCATCATTTGTTTGCCAAAAGTCTTTAAAGAATTAAAGAAAATTATCCGCCAAACCCGGAACATTCTTCACTACAGTAATTCTAGCTCCTAAAAATTGTTTGAAAAAAAAAAAAAAAAACGTCAATATTATCATCGCAAACATCGAATTGTAGGGTTTTCCGTCATGCAACCCTGCTTCATTATCCAATAGTGTCCCCAGGAAAGCTTTTTTTGAGATTTCGATGTAGGAAGACCCCTCAAACGATGCGTAAAAATTTGCCTAATACGAAAAAATTATTTAAAAAATGTTTAAAGTTGGTCTTCAGTTCCCTACCAGCGATTGAAAAATCATGGGTCCCATACATTTTGGTAAAAAAAAGTTTTGATTTTTTAATCGAAATGGGTATCAAAAAATTCGTAATTTTATGCTGGTCAAGGAAAAAATATTTAAAAAATTTTTCCCATAGGATTTTGTTTCGCTAGAAGACTTTTTAAGGCAATGATGAACAATTTTTTGAAAAAGTTATATTATAAAATTTTATATTATCAACAGTATTTACTACAATGCAAATTTTTAATATTTTAGCCTTAAAGGGAACAAAATTATAAAATTCTTAACAATTTTTTAAGAAAAATATCGAAATTTTTTTTTCATGATGCACTAAAATGACGGTTTATGGACCAACATTTTTGCGAAAATTTTTTAAAATATTTTTTTTTTTATAATTGGCTAAAAAATACGAATTTTTTGATACCCATTTCAAGACAAAATTCAATACTATTTTTGGACGAAATGTTCTAGACCCGTGACTTTCAATCGCTAGTAGGGAACTGAAAATCAATTTCAATTTTTTATTTTTCCTATATTAATATAATTTTTACGCATCGTTTGAGGGGTCTTCCTACAATTTTTTTGTTTACGGGACACTATTATCCAATAACTTCAATATCAATAAAAATTGCGTGACCAACTTATTTCGACACTTGGAAAATCGGTTATTGCAACAAAAATACATGTTTTTGAGATTTTTCAATCGAAGTGGAAAAGCTGCCTTTAGACTTAGTTGAAACGTATCAGAAAACGTTTTTAACGTCATGAATACTACTCAAGTAAACAATAATGTTCATTTCAAAAAGAAATATTGTTTTATACGTTTTTTCTAAAATAAAAAAGGCACCCCTCCTACACTGAATTTTATTTAAACATAACTGAACAAAAGTTTGACGGAAGTCCTATTAGAGTAACTTCGGGTGTATAGGGTATACCTATTTTTATTTTCGCTGTAAAACTGAGAAACTTTAATCGATTATAATATAATTTATTCTGTAAATCTTACAAGTGTTAGACTCACATAAAGCAATATTCAAAAGGGTTTGAAAGCATAATTTCAGAAAAATTTAAGAAAATTTAAAAAACCCACAAATAACCCTTTAAAAAAAAATGGCGGATAATATGGTATACCGTGGTCTTCAAATATGCTTTACTCACGTGTAGTATTATTTAATGAAGAGAAAATAAAAAACAAAATTCATATGAGAAAAAAAAAGTAAAATTACTTTAATAAAGTAAGTTAGAATATTTTTTGGAAGAATCACAAAGAAACATAGCGCTACGATTTAGTATGCATTTTTCATGAGCCCAAATTCATTCGCATTGCAGACAGCAGGCCCATGTTATTAAAACTGAATCAACCCCATAAGGATTATTGCAGTATTTACAGGCCGTTACCTTAATGGGTGAATCTAACATATCCTCGTCGTTTGCTTTAAGAAAATTTTAACCTATACCATATTAGCCGACAATTACAATACAATTAGTTTACTGCATTTTAAAACACTTGTTTTTCCAAAAAAAAAAAAAAATAAATTTTTATCTGATTAGAAAAAAAGTCGATCACTAACTCACTAACTCACTGCAAAATTTACAAAAACCAAATAAACTTTTGCTTTCTTAATTATCTGAGAATACTAACCAATTTGGTTTGGTACTGTTATTTCTATGTTTATTCTTTGCGAAAATAAACAACTATACCATATTATCCGCCTGCACCATATTACCCGACTTACTCTACATGCACTGGAAAGGTGTAATTTTTTAAATTTTTATTCCACAAAAAAGGTAAAGTTTAATACATCAAAATACATTAGTTTTGTTGAAAATTTAATACTTTGAAAAATAAATTAAATTTTAGGTTAACCCCTTTTTATTGGTTTTGTTTTACACAGTACTGTATATAAGTAATATGTAGAATTTTACTGAAAAGTTTGACTTAATAGATATATGCAATGGAATCAAGAGAAAGTTGTGTAATTCTACTTTAAAAAACGTCGCACATAAGCGATATAGATCGATACATAAAAGAGGAAAACTATATTATGTTTTTGTGCCTCCTGTAAAGTTATGAAAAGTAATGTTACGTTGTTTTGCATTTTTGGTGACACAAATTTTAATCGCATTTTTTTTATTTTATTTTTCAAATGTTTAAATCATTTTATTAAGCTTGTTCACGATAGGCATTATTAGGTTATGTGATTATCAAGTAATATTAAAAACAACAAAATTTATTTTTTTCTTAAACTAGCTGGAGTTCACACTCAGCAATTTTTTTTGCCGCAATTCTAACTTCGTAGAGGAGAGAGGAGAAGAAAATACTAAGCTTTTACATTCTCTTTACCTCTCTCGCCTACGAAGTCAGAATTGCGGCAAGAAAAATTGCTGTGTGTGAATCCCTACCTACGAATAAACAGATAATCACATAGTCTATAAACAAGGGTATGAGTTGAGCAAAGTTTGTTATTTTTTTTAACGAATTTTTCTGTTTTTAATATAACCACATAATAACCTTAATATATTTTGTATTTCTATTTATTTTTTATTAATATTGTTGGAAAAAACATAGAATATTGTCAAGAAAATAAAATAAATTTTATTCGAACGGCATGCCTTCCAACGACAATGAAATGCCAATTTGTAATGGCATTGCCGTTGACGTCGTTGGTTATGTTTCTACACTTAGGAAAAACTTAAAAAAAACTTAAGCTTTAAAACATAAAACAATTTTTAAAACTTAAATACAACTATGTCACTAAGTGAGCAGTACAATACCGGCTTAATATTTTTAGGCTTTATATTTTAATTTAACATATTTATTAATTGAACTGAAAGTATACATTTTGTAACCTTTCTTTTTGCCTTAAATATAGTACAAAAATACTAAATATTTTCAAATTAATTTAAAATAACAAATATACTTGTTTTGTTTGTAATAAAAAATATATATTTAACTAAAAAATTAAAACAGATTTTATTCAGATATAATTAAGCGCTTTTTAGCACGTTTTTTGAATGATAACCGGCACGTTTTGATTTAAAAAAGTTGAAAACGCTGCTACCAGTGATTAAAAATAACCAGAAAAGTTTCAAAATGGTAAAAATGTGTAATTTTTCAGGCGGTCATTTCAGAATAAAGAAGAAATTAGCTTAGAAAATTAAAAGTTCTAAAAATATGTCAAATTTTCACTAAAAACTATCAGAGTCAGTTATTAGGTCGTATACTTACTACATATATAATTAATATAACTCATACGCTCACATTTCCAAATTTAATATTGCAAAATATGATTTTTTATATAATAATATTAAATAAAATTTTAATAGAATAATCATAACATTACACAGAAAAAAAATTTCAAATTATTTTTTTAATAAAATTATTAACTAACTTTATATTGGAATTTAATTTATTAGAATAATAAATTTTCTAATTGGTTTACAATTTTGTTTTTTAATAAATTGACAGCTTTTAATAAAATATAAAGAAAAGTGGAAGATTTGTCTATAAAAATACAAAAATAAAATAAATTTAAGTCAATTTCCAACAATTTTCAGCTCATTATTTCTATTTAAGGAAAAGAAGTAATAAAATCAATTATTCTAGATATTAATATTATCATTTTGATGATTGGAGCAAAATCAATTAAAAATTAATTAATATAAACAATTTCGTAATTGAGGTCCATTTTTACTTTTTTCTATGTAAGTACAAATAATTGTTTTTTATTTTTAATTTGTTTAAAAAAATAGACTTTTTTCATTAAAATTATCAACTAACAGTTGCACATTGGGGTAAAAGGTGTCGAAAATGGCGTTTAATTCTGGGAAAGGTGATATCAATATTTTAATGATCACGTTTTATTTTTTTATAGATTATTAGTTTAAAAAAAATTCAGTTTTAGAATTTAATTTTTTTTTTTTTTTTTTTGGCAGAACGGTAAGTTCTGTCCGTCCGTCTATACATTAGATTTAAATGGGTCAAAAATAATGCATAATTCAGGTAGAGCTGATATCCAAATTTTGATGATCACTTTCTATTTTTTCTATTTATTAGTTAGTAAAAAAAAAATGCATTTTTAGAATTCTAAAATATTTTTTGGCAGCATGGCAATGTCCGTCCGTCTACACATTTACAAAATTTTAATACTTACATTTGGTTTTCATATTAATCAAGAAGTAGAAAAAAAAAAATATTTTTCGAATTTTAAGATTTTCTTGAAAGAATTCTAATGTACGTCCATCTGTCCGTCTGTTTGTTAATTTTTGAAAACTTTCCAATTCAAAATCGTTTAACTTTTGACTCAATAAAGATAATGACTAAAAATTTTCTTTGTTCGATAGATAATTTAGCTTTTTAACCAACTACATAAAATATAAGAAAATCGGTTGAAAATATTTGGCTATATATGGAAAAATCTTAACCATCTTGTAAAATTGAGATTTTTTTAAATTTCAAATGTATATAACTCGAAAAATATATAAGATAAGTAGTACATGCAAGCATGTTTTCTAAAGGATTTATCAAGGACTTTAAGATGATACAAAAATCTTGGAAATCGGAAGGAACAAAAATTCGCTAGTGGTTAAGCTTTCTCCGAGACACTAGTACCTTATGTTGAACCCCCATAGTTCCGCTCCTGAAGCGTATATGGGATCCTGCTTCTGTTCTCTGCTACACCTATGTGAAATTTCATGCAAATCTAACCAGCCGATTAGAAGTTACAAATTTATTTCGATTCTTCCCCACTGTTTAATGTTTGATAAAACAAAGAAAATGTCTGCACTTATGCTATTTTTTGTATGAAATCTACTGGAGTTTTTTTGAAAAAAAAAATTTTTTTCTCAAATCGGGCTATATATGCGCACGATTTTTTTTTTTCATAATATTATTTTTCAGAAAATTTTCAGAACAAACATCCTGTAATATTTTAAGTTGCATTCCATGAAAGTTAAAAATTAGTCTATTTTAGGACAATTTTCAAAAAAATAACAAAAATATTAGTACAAAATATAATTTAAAATTACTTAAAGAAAATTACACTTAAATTCAGATATTTGATGGTTTCATTTTAAATTTTTACCTTAAAAGACTTTATTTAAAATAAATACACTGAAAGCTGATGAAAATTGAATTTTTTACTATTTTTCAAAAATGTAAAAAAAATCGTAACTTTGAAAGCTCCTTATAAGAAGACAGTACAACCCAGCTTAAAGATTTTAATTGATATTGATACATAATTTTGTCTATTTTTATTCTGTTCCCAACTTTATTACAAAACTTTAAATTTAAAAATTCAATTAAGCGCCACTTTCGACACATTTTACCCCAACGTGCGTTGTAAAAGGCATGGCTCAAAAAATATTGTTTACGTGTTTAACCAACGTAAGGGGGTATGTAGACAACATTTTTTTTTTTTAGTATCTCGGTATTGACATACAAATTTTACAAAAAAAAAAAAAAAAAAATTGACAATGTTTGGAAGTCTTGAAGGACTCCAAATTATCTTTACACGTATTTACCCAAAGAGTTCGTTTGAAAAAATAAAAAAATTACGTAATCCGGAACAAAAAAACAATTTTTTTTGAAGTGAAAGAATGTAAAAACATTTTTGGAAAAAATACCAAAATGTAAAATTTTTCACAGTAATATAACTTTATCGAATTAATATATTTATATGATTCTGCAGCAATATTATTTAGAATTTTTTAGCTTAAGAAAAAAAAGTGAGGGTAAAATTAGCTTCGATCCAAATATATTTAAAACTAAAAGAGATAACCACACGTTTTTTGTAGAGTTTTACAAGGACTATCTGTATTTTTTATTTTAAAGTCATAAATTAATTTTTTCGACCAACTTTGGAGGTCTACCCTCTACCTCCTTGACACGCTAGGGAGCTATGCTCCTTCAAATCAACTGGAAAATACCTCAGCTCTGAGCATGTGAAATAATATTTATATATCTGCAACAAGTTACAAAACTGTTGCAGAAAAAAAAAAAAAAACGGTTCTAAAAATTAAAAAAAGATACAATTCTTTTTGCACTCTGAGAGACATTTGTCGATAAAAAATGATTGTTTTTAGTAGGATTTGTAAATAATAATGACAAAATGCCGGCTAAGCTAAATATTTCTATGAATAGATGAATGTATAGTATATGCGTATGATTTTATTCAAATGTAACTTTATAAGTTTACATGCAAACATATGTATGTAGTATGTGTGTAAAAAATAAACGTGCGTGTGTGTATTAGTATGCGTGAGTGGGTGTTCCAATTTCCCAAAGTGTTTAGTTTAGGATTTTTTTTTAGGTACAAAGATAAAAATCTCATGAATCATTTTCAAGTGAAACGTAACTTATACTTTATGTATAAATTAGGGTGGTCTAATATTAAATGAAACAAGCTCGAATGTTATATTCGGATCGGCCGAATCTATATACCCACCATCAACTTTTTATACATTTTACGTTATATGGGAGGTTGGCGTTTCCGAGTTTACACTGGTCTTTAATTGTACAAAATTTCGTTAACGGGAGGACCACGACCATTTTTTCCAAGTATGGTATGAAGCTACAACGGACATCCTGTGTTTCTAGTATTTTGCCCATAACTTTTTTGTTTATGAACCGATTTTGATCATTTCAACCAAACAAACCTTATATAAGATAAATATTTGAGCCAAAATTCGTCCCCCTATGTTGTCCTGTTCGAGCCCTATCCTGCTTTCAACAGACAGACGGACAGAAATAGCTAGATCGACTCAGAATCTAACCAGGATCCAGAAAATATATACTTTATGGGGACTCAAATGATTCCTTCGACATGTTACACACGGAATGACAAATTCAATATATGTTTAATGGCATAGAAAACAACTAGAAGTCCAACTCTTTTTATTCGCTCAGCAACAAAAAATTACTCTCTTCACACGTATAAATTTGTTTTGTAGAAAATTTGACACACATACAAAGAGTTAGGTTTTTTTGACAATTAAGTTAGGTTTTTTGTGAGCAAGTTGGAGTTCTAGTTGTTTTATATGTTTAATGGTGGGTATAAAAAAAAAAAAGTATGAAGGGGATCATCATTTGGAACATCTTGGACTTCCTACGATGTTTGTAACCGGATTCTATGCAGCCATTTATGTTGTTAATGATTCCAGATCAAATCTATATATATATATATATAAAAGAGTAACGTGACTGACTGACTGACTGATTCATCATCTCACAGCCCAAAAAGCTGAAGCTAGAGAGACGAAATTTGGAACGTAGGTAGGTCTGCCCCATATAGATCCACTAAGACGGGATTTTTGGAAATTCGAATGTTTAGGGGGTAAAAAAGGGTAAAAACGGGTAAAATCGGTAACCTTATAACTCGCAAACTAATAATCATACAAAAAAAGTTGAATAGTTATCGTTATTCATTTAAAAAATAATTGGACAGGTGTCTGGTATTTTTTTTTTGAAAATTGGCCGTTTTAGGGAGAAAACGGGTAAAAACTGTATTTTGGTACTTTTTTGGCACCATATGTATCTTTGAAACCAATCAACATACAGATAAAGTTTATGTCGTATTCATAACTTATCAAAAAATGAGAAATACAAATTTGTTACTTTTTAGAAATTCAAACATTTAAGGGGTAAAAATCGTACCTATTTTTGGTACTTTTTTCATAAAACATTATTTTAAATTTATTGAAATATTCATATGAGTATTTTAATATGGGATACCACTACAATTTAGAAATTTATTGGAATACAATTTTTGATATATATGGGTGAAAAAAATGTACCAAAAAAAGGGGTAAAGGCGGGAAATTATATTTTATTCAAACTTAATAATGAATTTTCAATTACATTAAACATAGAAACATGAAATTAAGAAAATGTAGATAAGAATTAACAAGAGTGGAATTTGTGGTAAAGATACATGGTCCTGTGGGTAAGAATTCAAGAGGATGGACTTTGTGGTACTTTTTTCTTCTTCTATTGGTCCTTTTTGGCATTTTCTATAATATTTAACCTAGAAACATGAAATTAAATACGCATGGTCCGATGTTGGAAAGAATTCACAAGGGGGGACTTTGTGGTACTTTTTCGTTCTTCTAATGGTACTTTTTGAATTTTCTATAATTATGAACCTAGAAACATGAAATTAGGGATATGTGGTCCATAGTTAATGAGAATCCATAAGATAGGACGTTGTGGTACTTTTTTGTCCTTCTAATGGTACTTTTTGAATTTTCTATAATATATGAACCTAGAAACATGAAACTAAGTTAATGTGAATTCATAAGAGGGGATTTTGTGGTACATTTTTGTTCATTTTGTCTAATGGTACTTTTTTAATTTTCGATAATATTTAACCTAGAAACATGAAATAAGGATATGTGCTTCTAAATGAACGGGAATCCATATGAAGGGACTTTGTGGTACATTTTTTGTTGTTCCTATGGTACTTTTTTAATTTTCTATAATAATAAACCTCGAAATATGAAATTAAGGACATGTGGTGCTCAGTGAATAAGAATCCATAAGAGGGGACTTTGTGATACTTTTTTGTTCTTCTAACGGTACTTTTTGAATTTTCTATAATATTTAAAGTAGAAACATGAAATTAAATATGCATGGTCCTATGTGAGAAAGAATTCACAAGAGGGGTATTTATGGTACTTTTTTGTTCTCCTAATGGTACTTATTGTATTTTCTATAATTATGAATCTATAAAGATGAAATTAAAGATATGTGGTCCTAAATGAAAATATGAAAAAGATTCGCATTCATTTTTGTGGATTTTTTTTTTTCGTTCTTCTAATAGTACTTTCTGAATATTCTGCAATTTTCATCCTTAGAAACATAAAATTGAAGATGTAAGGTCCTAAGTGAATCAGAAACCTTAAAATAGATTTTGTGGTCTTTTTCTTTATTCTAATATACTTTTTCGTAATTCTGATATTCATTTTTCATTATTCTAAGATTATAAACCTGAAGTTAAAGAGATATTGTTATTTATGGATGACATAACACAATTATTAAAAATGTTCCCAAGGGAGTTAATAATCTTAGTTTAAATTTATTATACAGTATGGTTTTTATAAAAAAGTTCCGCTAATAAAGTAGCGGGTTTATAGCTCCTCTTATATAAAAGAAAAAAAAATTATTTCTTATATTCTCAGAAATTTAAATTCCTAGTAGATTTATTATAAAATTTTGGACATATTTGAACCTGGTCCTAAATTTAAGTTACGTCATTAAATACGCTTCCTCAAGACCTTTCTTGCGATACCAAATTTGTATATTGTTCCTTTGGCAGAAATATGAAAAAAAAAAACAAAACAAATTGGAATACCTCGAAAAGAGGAGCTTTTTCATTTTCATCCAACTTACGAAAGGATAATGTTAGGACGAAAATTTTGAGAAATGGTATCTTAGAATAAAGTAAATTTTCATTTTAGCTGGGAACATTGATACTTTTCAATTTGAGGCCACCCTAATGTACGTACATCTATACAAGTATCATTGTGACTTTATTCACATTCATGCATACACTTAAATACATGCAAATAAATGTATGTATGTATACGTACATATTTCTGTAAGTACGTGTATTTATATGTATGAATGAAAGTACATTGCGTGTCATTTAAAATTTGCATGTTTAATTGAAATATTTTTGTGTTTTTTTTTTTTTTTATTTTGTTTTTTTTTTTTTCATCTTGTTAATTTTACATGTAAAATACAATAAAATACTTGTACCAAAATACAAACAAACATTCATACATACATTCTTACACTACCTAAAGAATTTTGTGAAATATTTGCATTTATTTTATTTATTGTTGTTATTGTAGCATCCCCATGTGATCTTATCAACACATGCATTTGTTTCATTTTTTTTTCTATTTCTTTTTTCACTGTTATTTTTTTTTTTTTAATTTTTAAATTTAAATTTTTCGCGCAATCTTCATTAACATCATAATGATTGTCATCATTATTCATATGATGAATATATATTGCATACATTTTGTTATATGTATGTTTATGAATGCATGCATATAACTACAACAACAGCAAGAAAAAAAACTATATTCACAACAATATTTGGTTCGTGGTCGTGATCGTGACCCGCATTAAAAGACGCGTGCACGCAATTTTATAGCTTGTGGTGTTATTGCATCTTCACAACAACTACTACTTTTCCTCTCATATATAGGTACATAAATGTATATACATACATATATTTTTTTGTGATTTAGTTTTTTTGCATTTTGTATATCAAGTAGGAGCGAGTGTTAAGATCAATTTATAGGAAAAATAAAAATACCCTACAACAGAAAGTTCAATTTTAATATATTTTATATTCTCAACCTAAGTTTAGATTAAGCAAATATATGACACGAAATATATATAAAGTTTTGTTTTTCAGACATTTTTGCAATTGCAGTACAGAGTTGATTTTTTTGTTCACATTGGCAAACACTTTTTATCGTCAATTTTAGATGACCACATATTTTCTAATAGGGGAAACTGGGGCAGTTTCGGCACCATTTTTATAAAGGTCTGAATCTAAGAATGTATTCGACAGACTTAAAAATGTTATAGCTTGATGTTATCCTTGGATATTGAACAATAATATATTGGTACAAAATTTTATGAATACTTAGTATTGATTACTTATTTTTGGCAATTAGTAGAAAAAGCAGGGACAGAAAATAATCATTATTCTTGAAATTTTAAACAAAAAAATCAGATACAAGGAACAACCGGATAAAAGTGTTAAATACAGAAATGTAATCTTCAGAACAGGTTCTATCGGAATCCGGAATGATTTTTATTTTTTTGATTTTTATGAAAAAAATCAATATTAATGATTATTTTTGATTTTTATTTTTCGCTCAACTTTTAATGATTATTTTTGATTTTTATTTTTTTGCTCAACTCATAATGATTATTTCTGGTTTTTAATTTTTTTGCTCAACTTAAATGATTGTTTTTGATTTTTACTTTTTTTGCTCACAATATAAAACTTCACTAAGGGGAAAAATTCGATTCAAAATCAACAACGGTTGTGCTCACATTGGTAATTTACGGTAACCGCTTTTTAAAACCTTTCGTTAACAAATTTAGTAGAAAACATATGTAATTTAACAATTTGATACCGAAATGGTTTCAACTTAGGTATCGATTTTTAATAAGAATTGAACACGCAGTGTTTATTTTAAACACATACGGTGTAGATTCACTATTGACACAGAATGGTATCGTTTTCAACACGTATGTGATTGATATTTCTCTGGGTGTTAACATGAGAAATGAAACTATTACGCAATTTTTAATAAAAAAGATTTCTCATCGTAAATTAGATTTATTTGCTAAAAGGCAAGTGTGACTATATACACAGAAAAAAGTAAAAATGGACTTCAATTACGAAATTTGTAATATTAATTAATTTTTAATTGATTTTGCTCCAATCATCAAAATGATAATATTAATAACTAGAATAATTGATATTATTATTTCTTCTTTTCTTTAAATAGATGCAATAAGCTGAAAATTTTTGAAAATTTACTTAAATTTATTTTATTTCTGTACTTTTATAGACAAATATTTAATTTTTCTTTCTATTTTATTAACAGCTGTGAATTTAGTAAAAAACAAAACTGTAAATCAATTAGAAAATTAATTATATTAATAAATCATATAATTAAATTCCAATATAAAGTTAACTAATAATTTTATTAAAAAAATATTTGAAATATTTTTTTCTGTGTATTTTTCATCAGATTTTTTAAAAAATATCCAATTTTTTTTTTATAAAAATCGAATTTTTTTCTAAAATTTTATTTTTTTTTATTAAAAATAAATTTTTTTATTAAAAATAAAATTATTTGCAATAAATCAAAGTTATTACCATAGATTATCACATAGATATGAAGCTTATAAAAACTCAATTGAAAAAAAAAATTACTCAAAAAGACACACGTACAACAATTGTTTTTGTTTTCAATTAAATTTTTTACTAACACATTCTTAGACTTAGGTTTTTTTTTTCTGATAACGGAACTTCATATCTATGTTATAATCTAATTTCTCATGTTAAGTTTTATATTGTGAGCAAAAAAAGTAAAAATCAAAAATAATCATTATGAGTTGAGCGAAAAAATAAAAATCAAAAAATAATGATTATTTGTTGATTTTTATTTTAAAACTCATAATCATTACGGTCCCTGAGAAAAAGTCATTTTTGCTGAATGTGCCCCACGCCGGGGTAGCTTCGGCATTTGACGGCGCACACTCGCCTATCATTATTCTTTAAGAATACATTTGGATAAAAAAATTTCATTTAAAGATAAAATAACGTATTGGTTAGGAGCCAACAAAGTATTCATTTGTTAGCTGGATAAAAATAATGAAAAATAAACGTATTTAATTAACCCTTAAAACAAAACACAAAAATATTGCTTATTAAATAACTCGTTTTTTATGTGCGATTCAATTATTTGGCGTTTAATATTGTAATTTCTAGTGGCGGACGTTGGAGTCTTAATACCACGCAAAATATCAGACATTTAACAGATTCCGAATGTTCCCCAATTTAAAACGCCGAATCTACCCCGAAAGCACTACTTACACTCTTTTCTTTTTTTCTTTTAATCTACAACAAAGTTTTAGATTTCACTTATTTTTTTAGAAAAATAGCACAATTCTTAATGTTAGTTTGTAAACTCTGTTTTAAATCTTGAATAATTTCAAATACAAAATACTTAAAAAAAAGAGTCAAAATATTAAAAAAACACTCGCACAGCCCAAACGGTTAAAGCTAGAAAGATGAAATAAGGACTGTAGATTGGTCTCCTACCGAATAGATCCACTAACACGGGATTTTTGGAAATTCGAATGTTTAGGGGGTAAAAAAGGGTAATATCGATAACCTTATATCTTCTAAACTAATTGATACAAAAGAAGTTTAATAGATATCGTTACTCATTTAAAAAATAACACTGGGCGACAAAAAAAAAATACAACACTATATACAAATAGTTGGACTTGATGTATTTTGATGTGCTAAACACGAATCTGCTTTCAGTTTTTTTCCATCAGGTCTGGATTTTCTAATATTTCGGCCATAGTAAAGCCATTACTCTAGTATATTTCCTTACAACTTAAGAACGTTGTGTACGATTGACATAAGTGATGCGTACTAAAAATATCTTCAAATCTCCCAAACTTAATTTTTTTATCATCAATAGTTTCGAAGTTATTTTGAAATAAGTGTAAAAAAAAAAAAAAAAAAAAAACTTTTCATGCAAAATTTTCGATTTTTTTGTTACTAATATTTTTTTATAAATGAAAACATCAAAAATGTTTCAGTTTATCATCTTTATCTTAAAGCTGGTAATGCTGCGAATCAAATAAGGGATGTATCTTTAAAATTGATGCATAAATCTTGATTTTATTCACAGTTAAGTAAAAATTTAATACGTAAAATTTAATAGAAATACAGCTGTGGGCAAAAAAAAAATGTTTTTTTTTCCTAAAACAAAAATTGGTGGAGTAGGTGGATTTTGACGAGTTAAACAAGAATCTGCATTCACTTTTTTTCTATCACGTGCTGATTTTTTTTTTTTATGAGCATGACTAATGTCATCACTTTATTCAGCGGTCAGGCTTTAACTCAAGAACCGTTTTGATAATACACCAAAAGATGCACACGAAAATTGTCTTCTAGGTTTGTCAACATAATTTCTTATTGATTAAAAAATTTCAGAATTATTTTTGCTACTAATTTCCGAATAACTACTGAAATATTAACTGAACAAAAAATTATGCAATTTCGGCTCAAAGATAATTTAAATCGCTATCTACTGGAGTTTAATTAATCTTAATTGAACTAACCGTTCTCAAGTAATATAAGTGTGACTGCCTAAAGGCGGGGTCATAAAGTCATGCCCATAAAACAAAATCAAAACGTGATAGAAAAAAAGTAAAAGCTGATTCTTTTTTAGCACGTGAAATTCCAACTAATTCACCTAGTTTTTTATTTAATACGAAATTTTTTTTTTTTTTTCTGCCCACTAGTGTATTTCCACTTAACTCTAGGTATGCATGGGTATCCCAACTTAACTGTGAATCCAATCAGGATTTGTGCATCAATTTTTATGATACGTGGCTTTATTTACTCGTAGTCTTACCAGCTTGGAAATAAAGATGATAAACTGAAAAATTTTTGATGATTTCACTTTTAGAAAGAAGTTTTAGTAAAAAAAAGAAATCTTGAATTTAGCATGAATAAATTTTTTTCGGACACTTATTTCTAAATATCTCCTAAACTAATGAGTGGATAAAAATTTGATAGTAAAAAGCTAATTGAAGCTAATTTTATTCCACACATTTTGGTGTATTATTTATATAAATCGTCCATACCGTTCTCGAATTATAGTGAAATATACTCGAGTTATTTAGGACGCAATATTAGACACGCCCATAAAAAAAATTCACGACTTGATGGAAAAAAAACTGAAAGCATATTCAAATTTAGCATGCGGAATTCCATCTAGTCTACATATTTTTTTTTATTTTTTATTTTTTTGAAGGAGCACGAATTTTTTTTTTTTTTTTTGTCGACCAGTGGATTTTAAATAAATTTTTATCTTTGAAATATTGCTAATAATATTTATTGTTAAAAATAAATTTCTGAAGTTAAAAAGTATTATTTATTTTGGCAATCGAAAACATGAACAATCCCGAAAACGTGAACACCCTTGCACAGTGGTCCCAAAACGAAATTTTTTGAAAATAATTCTGTAACTTTAGAACTGCTGGATGTATTTAAATGAAATTTTACACGGACAATCCTGAGGTGTATGCCAATTGATTTGGAGGAGGACAGGTGGACCTCCAAAGTTGGTCACCTCGGGTATGAAAATTAAAAAAAAAAAAAAAATCGCTAAAATTTGATTTATGATTTGACTGAAAAAAACTTGTGCACGTAGATAGTCCTTATAATTCTCTACAAAAACTACGCTTACATCTGTGGGTTAACTCGTTTACTTTAAGATATATTTGGACCAAAATAAAATTTTGACCCATTCTTGGACATATTTTTTTTAAAGTCTTTTGAACTTGGCGGGCACAATTTGAGTCTTACAATTTTTCTAAAATATGCTCTGGATTGCATATTTTAGAAAAATTGAATTTTTAGATGCACGGATCATATACCTGTGTAGTTTAGATAAAAAGTTATATTATTTTGAATTAGAAAATTTAAAATAAATTGTGATTTTTTTCAAAAAGGTGGTAACATTTTTTCACTTAGAAATCCATTATTTACCTCTGGGCCATACATTTTTTTTCATGTTTCTAAAATAATACTTATCATAAATGCATGTAAAACAAATGCGAGGGCAGTTGGGGTAACAGTCTCCCCTCTAGCCCTATCAAAATTTCGTTAATTTTAATTTTTGTGTTTATAGTTTTTTGTATAGCACAAAAATGTCAAAGCTGATATTAAAACAAAAATACCATGGAAAGTTACCTCCATGCGTTAGCTAAACACACAAAAAATAGTTAATAAGCCACGCCTCCTATAACGACAGGGTAACCATTTTACTGAAAAAAGTCAATTTTTGAAGCAAGTTTTCCCCGAACTGGAGTTTTGGGTATTTCGAAGTAAGAAATTGGGAATCTATTTACTTTTTTCTTTTAACAACAAATTTGTTTATATTATACTAAAATTTCACAATGATAGCTGAATTAATGTGGATTTTATTTAAGTTCAAATAATTTTTTTTTTTTTTTTTTTTGAAAAATAACACTAAATACAAAAAATTTTCGTTTTTTGATCAATTCAATGAAAAAATTTAGTTGGAATACTTTAATTTTTATATATTATTATTTTTCAAGTAATAACCCTTCCAACGATATCAAATACTTGCACAAATACTTTACACAATCGTTTAAAAACTAACTGAAACTTTACCTACTCCCGCAAAATTTGCACATTTTCCTCACCTCGAATATTATATAAGAAATTATTAAAAGAGTTGACCAGTTTCGGAGGTTCTCCTCCTGCCCACAGAACAGCTAGAAACTTGTAATCTTTCAAAATATTTTGGAAAATATTTCAGTAATAACTCTTTTAAATTTCATTGAAATATTTTAAACGGTTCAAAAGTTTGACAAATATTATTTAAAAAACACGTTGATATATACATACATACATAAGTGCACAGCAGTTTCAATGTGTTTTTTTAAATAATATTTGTCAAACTTTTGAACCACTGAAAATATTTCAATGAAATTTAAAATGGTTATTACTGAAATATTTTCCTGTGGGCAGGAGGAGAACCTCCGAAATTAGTTCAGGTATCCACCATTTTACATTTTATCCAATGCTTGAAAAATGCTCGTAGTAAAAGGCTTGGCTCATTAGATATTTTTAGTGTGTTTAACCAACATATGGCATATATTATCAATATATTTTTTTCTTGATCTCGGCTTGACATTTTTGAATTTAAGAAAACAAATTAAAAAACTTTTTCAAAATTGACAAAGTTTGGATAGAACTTGAGGGGAAACCGTTCCCCAGAAAGTCTCCGATTTTATTTTACACACATTTGCTTTAAGATTTCTTTTAAAAACATTACTCAAATTTTGCAGTCCGGTACAAACAAAATATTTTAGAAGTGAAAGAATATTACCACCTTTTTGGAAAATAAACATACATGAAGTAACGAAACGAAGTTTAGAAATTTAAATAACTATATATGGTAAAAATAATTTCACTCTAGGTTTCGCTAAAAAAAAAAAATATATTTGTAGCCTTCAAAACATATTAAAATAGGGTCAAATTAGTTCCTTTCAAGAATCCCAAACAAAACCAAATACAATTATTTTCAAATAAATTATATATTAAACAAGTATAGGGTAATTTTGAAACGACTTAATTAATCCCAAACTACATACATACATATGCATACATATATTTCATTTAGTACAAGTAGTACAAGCGTATAATCATCATTTATTTCATCACCAACAACAAGAGCAGCCACAGAATCATCATCGTCATCATCACCAACAAATAATATCTACAATAACATCGTCATTATTGTAATCTTGGTCATCATTACCATTAATATCGGACTGCGTTAAAAATGAGGCATCAAGATCTCACATTTTTTAGCAGTTTTTTTTTTTTTTTTGTTGTTCTTACGTTCATCATGTTTTATTTTTATGTGTATCGTCGTTGAAGTTGTTGTTTTTGGTTTTGTGCTGAAGTGTTAATCGATTCGCATACATTTGTGTAAAGAGACAGATTAATGTAACAACAACTAAAAAAGTGCTACAATAATAAAAACAATAGCAATAAAAACAAATATAAAAAACAACAACAATATTTAAACAATAACAAACAACACAAGCAGCAGCAATATTATATTTAGTTGCAGCAGCAGTAGACAGCAACTACAAAAGCAACACAGACATGCAGTCATCATGACAACTTGTGTGTGCATCAGCACACAGTGTTTTTAGTGATATTATTTTTTGGTATAAATAAATAAGTAAATTGTATAAGAGGATTGATATCTGCAACTAATTAATCTGGTTATTAAAATTTTACTATATACAAATTTAAATAAACATTATCCGCATTTTAACTTATTACGAAATTTTGCCGTATAAACGAAGAGTTAATATTTTATTTGCAAGTTAAGGCCCAATACATACAATACTTTTATTTCAACTACAACTGACAGCTGCAGTAAAATATATGCATTTATATGAAACGAAACCAAATTAGTACGCCAAACTTTAGCGTGAAGTACTTCAAAGATTTTATTTAACTTTGAAGAGCCGAAGTACATAAATACATTTTGCGGTTGTTTTATTCTCATTTAATTTTTTTCGTTGAGTCGGAAATTTTAGTTTGCAATTCACTATTTCAACTGAGAACATAATTATTTTTATATCTTTATATTTTATTATATACAAATTTAATATCAAAATAATGCAACGACTGAGTTAATATCATTTATGCGTTGCGTAGCGATCAGTCGCAGTTGAAGCGAAAGTATTGTATGTAATAGAGCCTTTAGTAACACACGATTAGTCAAACTACTATAAATGTAAAACTCTAACGACTGCAGAATTATTAAAAAAAAAAACATTTTCACACCACTGTGTGTACCACAACGCTGCACTACATACATCGTATTGGATAGGATTGCGCACACACAAAATAAAAAATATTCGTTACAATTTGTACAAAATATAAAGTGTACATTCGAATAAAACATAACACACAAATAGTGATATAATAGTTGAACAGAAAACTTTACATGAGAAGCATTTTTCTGATTGTTTACACATTGTTATATGTATGAAGAATGTCACTTACGATAAAATTGCTTTCGCTATAAATCTGAAATGACACTTGATACGTCGATGAAATTTTGACAGATGATGTAAATGATTCTAAATTATAGAATTTCATCAAAACACAAATTTCGAAAATGTTGTCGGTTACGCTATTTTTCCGGTCAGGGCTCGATATGTTACAATTATAAATGAAACAATATATTTTAGGGATTTTATACAGATTTATTACGTGAAACTATATAGTACAAATAAATGATTAGATGATATTAGTTTTTTGTTTTTTATTTTTTTGTTCCAGGATTCCGATCAATTGTAAGGTCATTCTTTAACTTTCTTACCACTCTAGAAACTAATTGTCTGCTGACACATAGCTCTTTAAATTATTTTGTAAGTCGAAAGTTTAAATTTTGTTTGTGTTTCCTTTTGACTCTCCATTGTGAAACAAGCACGTATCATTATAAAATCTAGAGTATTTTTCAAAGATATATTGATCACAAAAATAAAAAAAATGTGTGCTACATTTTATTTGAATGCACGCTTTAATATACATTCATTCATTCATTCGTACATAAGAACAGTGTGTTTTCTGACTATAATAACATACGTATTTAATAATATCTATAGCTTTTAGATATGAAACGTTCAATATATTTTTAATCTTTCAAACAGTATCAAACACTATTTAAAATATTCTGCTCAGAAACAAAGGTTTCTTAAGTATTTCATTACTGTCTATGATGATGTCATATTGGTCACAACTTTTTCATCTTTGGTTTAATTTAGAAGATATTTATTTTCAATAGCCAAATTAGCGAAAAATAAATTTAAAATGCATTTTAATAATAATGATGACAAAAACAATTACAAATGAGAAACATTTTCTGCAACAGTGGGTTCCTCAGTCAATTTGAATACACGGTATTAATAAGTACTAACTCTCTAATCCACTTTTTTTAATTGACTCTAGTTCACGCGATAAATAATTTAAAATTTTCTAATTTCTATGATTTTTTTTTGCAATTTTATATAAAATTTCATTAATTTTGAAATAATAGACTTAATATATTCATAACTGTTGACCGTATTAACAACCCGGCAAAAAAAAAGGAACAGAAAAGTTCATGATTTTAACATTGTGTTGTCATTGAAAGGATGTACTTAGTGGTGAAAAAGAACTGCAGAAGTTCTTTTTTTAACCCATGGTTGTCATTGGTTGGATGTTATTCTTAAAAACAATGTTTGAAAATTTTTTTTAATAAAAATTCAGTTTTTGCCCTATTAAAATATAATAAAAATGCTTTAAAATTTATAAAATTTAAATTTTCTTAGTCGGGGTTCACACACAGCAATTCTGACATCGTAGACAAGAGAAGTTAAGAGAATGTTAAAGTTTAGTATTCCCTTCTCTTTTTCCTTTAAACTCAGAATTGCCGCAAGTAAAATTTCTGTGTGTGAACCCGGACTTAGAAATTATTAACCTTTTTTTCCGCTAAAATTTTATTTACTTTCACTTTTTTGGAAGTAATTATTAATTATTTCCAAAAAACTTTAAAATATGCACTTTGTTCCACTTTTGAAGTTTTTCTGGAAGAACTTCATCGTTTTTTGCTGGGAAGTAATGTAGGACTTGAAGCCAACTTTAATTAGAATTTTTCAATTTTATTTTCATCAATACAAGTAATATTAACAGAAAAGTAAACTTATTCGGTTTTTTTAATCTTTTTATAGTACCCCTATAGCTTCAAAGACGTATAGTTATGTAGCTAGTCATCCAAGTCTACCATTTTATGATAGCAAATACCTACAGACCCACAATCTGAAAGTTTTGATAAAATATGTGGAGCAATACTTCAATAAAATGGGCTTAATGTTGAATGTCCAAAATTAGAACTTTTACAAAAAAAAAAAAAAAAAATCTCCAATTTAAAAAAAATAAAAAATAGTTTAAGAAATCATTAGGAAAAATGATCCAATTCTACAAGAAATATGTAAAGAATTTTCGCTTAATTTCCACAAAACATTAAGCTTAAATTTGTAAAAAGAATTAGTAAATGCTTAACAGTAATACTTAATAACAACTAATATTGTTTTTCAATATCTTCAAATAAAAAAAATAAAATACTTTTGTGAGGTACTTGAAATAACTGCATACATTATTTCTCAGAAACGATACAACATTTTGTGCTACTTTTTGCAACATTTGGTTGAAAGCATATTAGACAAAAAATCGCATTCATAAAAAATTATTTTCTTTTATTTACCTAATGATATAAATTAAAATAACTTACTTTTTTTAATAAAAATTCACTTATTGCCCTAATAATCCCGAAATCATGTTTTTTTCTGGAGATTATTTTAATTTTTCTGTATTCATACATTTTCTCAACGGCACATCCTAATAAACTATAAACACCATAATAGAATACCAATATTTTTTATAAATTACTAGTGTCCGACCGAATGTTCGAGTTCGGTAAAAAGTGATGTTCGGTGGGTGTTCGTCATTCGGCAATTTTGGTTGGCCGAACACCGAACTTTCTATTAAATCTGAATTTAACATGTATTTGTATCACCAAAAACATAAAAACAGTGCAATTGCAATTATAATAATAAAAAAAAAAATGCAAAAAAAGGATGAAAATTCAATTTATTTCACTACAACTTTAACTTCTGAAAATATAAATGCATTTTCAAATTCTATTTCATTTATATGCGTTTAAACAGTGTCTAGAAAGTACTTCCCGGTATTTTTGTTATTAATTATTATCATATTTTTTTTTTTTGTTTTTTGCTCTTTTTAACCCCTATAACAAAAGTTTGGATTCGATTCGGGTTCGGCCGAACTTTGCAAAATTGACCGAAGTTCTGTTTCGGGTATTGGTTCGGTTTGAAAAAGTGCGTTCTGTCGGACTCTATAAATTACTTTTAAAATTTAAGAATTTAAGTAAAGTGTATTTAAAACTATAAAACACACTGTACACACTATGTTTTCATATAAAGTAGGGAATGCGTGCATTTTAAAATACTGTGGTAATACCCGGCTTTTATACTCTAGATTTTTTAGTTTTGTTTTGTTTCTTGATTTAATTTATTTGCAAAAAATGCCTCCTCTTTGTAGAAATTCTTTTAATAGTGTTCAGAGGCGTGATATGTTAAAAATCATTTTCACTTTAAAAGGGATACAATTTAAATATATTAAAAAAAATGTTTTTGTGGATAAATTGTTTTTGAAATTGATATGAAATATTAATGTGAAACTCGACATTTTATGACGGGAATTAAAATGCAAAATTATATCCTACCAATTCCATAATAGTACATATGTATGAGTAAAATTGCAATAAATTACTTTCTAAATAGTTAGATGTTTTTATATTTTTTTTTATTTAAAACCATGACCAAATCCTACATAAATTTTTTACAATATAATTTACAATATTAGCAATTTTAAAGAGAGATAGAGTATTTTTAAAATTATGCGGGAATAATTTCCTTATCAATATTCATAGTTGAGATGAATAGGGAAACTATTCTATAAAAGTCTCGACATTTTGTAGGAAGTGACACAATTGAGGTGAACATAGGTAGGGATTTGAATAGAATATAATAGTATCAAGTGACACAATTGAGGTGAACATAGGTAGGGATTTGAATAGAATATAATAGTATCAAAAAAAAAAAAAAAAAAACAAATTTAAAAAAAATTCACGAAAGTATCAGATAGAGGGTTTCGAATATAGGCTCTGGATATAAATGGTTCTCTTATTTAAGCAGAAGAAGAATATTAAAAAATAATTTTCATCCATAGGCAATACCTAACTTTTTATGTTGCGTATACAAGAATTATAAAAATAAAAATATAAATAATTACATTATATCAATTTACGAAAAGGGTGCTTGTATTTTATTTTTTTTTTTTTTGGACCAAAACGACATTTTGGTTTTCATTATCAGGATAATATCGTGAATAAGGTGATGTTATAGTATTTTGAAGACCAAAAATAGTTATAACCCTAATGTGCATATTAAAAAAAGATACTTTCTCTGTAACCCTCTCCTTCCGTGGATTTAGGTCAAACGATAAGTTTTGTTAAAATGTGGGAAATTTCAAAATAAATTTAGTAGGTTACCTTAAATTATTTGCAAATAAAAATAATTTCCCATAAATTCTAAAGTTATGCTGATGTCGTCGTATTAGCATACATTTCTAAATAAATGGGTGAAATAATAAACAAAAACAACAAAATCGTGTCAACAAATGGTTGGCCTTTGATATCATTCATCCTAATTAATGAAACCATACACACATAATACATACAAACATACATATGTGCATATGTAAGTGCATGTATGGCATGCACTTTAAGATTTGTATATGTAAATTCATTTATTGTATGTATATACATAACATAGATACGAATTTACAAATAAAAATCTATTTGGACCACATATCAATTATTTTATCTAGGCTAAGAAGATGGAAAAAGAAAAACGAAATCATCTTGTATGCCCATTATTCTTTAGGCAAATTGATCGAGTTCCAAAGAAAGTAATACAAACCAAATAGAGGAGCTGACGCACACTTACACACACAACCAACCATCAACCATACATAATGCACTACTTAACTGAACACTAGGAAATCAAGCAGATCAAAGTAAACAAAATATTAAATGCCTACAATATGGTTGTTTGGTGGTGTTAGCAACTCACTAGTGTGGCGTGGAAACAGTTTCTTTGCTACTGCATGGCTTGTAAGGCGCGTCAGTAAACAGATATATTGGAGTGTGTACATGTTTGTTGCAGATCCACACTCACTCTCGCACACACACACACACACACGGGTGCATGCTTACACTTTCAACAACAAAACTTAGAATGAAATTTAAAAAGCAACAAACATCATCATCTACAATAAAATTAAGAAAACATTTCAATTAAAAAAAATCGAGAAAAACATAACAGAACCCTCGAATTCATGTTACAAATTTCTGTAAATAATGCACCACACGCTTATTGTAAATGGATGGATGACGACTAGTAGCTGGCAAAGAACTTTTTACTGTTAAAAGGCGAATAAAACATTTTCACTTGTCTCCTACGCGCAAAGCGTAGGAGATGAAAATATACAAGAAATGAAATGTAGCAGTGATGCACGTTCATTGTATAGCGTCTGACAGTCTGTTGGTCAGCAGTCATACAGGGTTATAGTTAGGGTGATCGACTCGGTTTTCCAATCGGTTTTTAAACCGGTTTTTTCAGTCAATATGCTGTCGGTTTTTTCAAAATGTTCAATTTTCGAATGTCGAATAGACCGGTTTTTTTAAACACAAAAAACCGGTTTTAAAAATACCTTTTTATTTCAAAAACCATGCACTAAATTTTGATATTTGATTTGAAATTTATAATTATTTTTTTAAACTTCATAAAGTATGATTTCTAATGTCTTAAAAATATAGTTTAATATTAAATAAATAAATAATAATTATCCTGAATAAAATTTGTTTTATCTATTGTAACACCTGTAATATTTTTGCAACCTAATTTAAATGTTTTAGTTTTTTTTTATTCAACGAAGAAATTGTTCTTCAAAGATTTTGTTTTAAAAAAGTTTCACCTGCAGAATAGTTTCAATAAAATTTATTCTGGCTTTTTCCATATTAACCCATGGTTTCTGTTTATGCTAAGTAAATGTTAATATCATTTTTGATGATTATTTTATAACCTGTATTATGAGTTTGTGCTGATGTTTGTAACACCCAAAAATATTGGTCTAAGACCCACCTTCATTTGTACCAATCGGCTTTAAGTCGATTTAACGATGTCCGTCTGCCAGTCCATGTAAAACTTGTAATCAAAATACAGGTCGCGATTTTGATTTCTTATGGTCCAAGGACGAAACGTGTTGAAATTGGTTATGATCGATTTATTATTACACATATATCGGTTTATTATTACACCCATACAAATAACCTCCCAGAAAAGGGATTTAATGATCATAAATCCCTTAAATGTAGCAGTAATTTTTGCACAACTACGTTCCTTATACGTTTAAATCTCTGTGCCGAATTTCATGAAGATCGGTCCATAATTGACCATAGTACTGGTCCACAATTCCACAGATCTAAAAAAAGACCCCTCCTCGAATTTTGATGCACACAATGGTGTAGGGTATTTTCGGTCTTGACCGACTATATCTTTCTTTCTCGTTCTTAATGGGCTAATAGTAATTTCGAAAAATAAAAAGATTTATTGATTTTCCTTTAAGAAATGTAGTCTTTTGATAGAAATATTAACTTCTGCAAAAAAACCGGTTAACCGGATTTTTCTGAATTTAAAAAAGTGCAACCGGTTTTTTCAAAATACCAACTATTCGAAAACCGGTTTCTCCAAAAAGTCGAATAATCGATCACCCTAGTTATAGTATATACGGCCTGTTCCACTATGTCGAACAAAAAATTCGTTCGACAAAAATGTATGGTAAATACAACAAAATTTTAAATTAATTTGTTCCATATATGTTGTCGAAACGAATTTTTTAGCAAGCACCCGAAAACGTTTTATTTTTATTTTTTAATCAAAATAAATATCTTTAATGTTCAAAATATTTTTTCATTTGTTGAAAAAAATATGTGAGGGATTTTTATTTTTAAAATAAATATCCATCAATGATGAAAAAAATAAATATCTTTAACGATAAATATCTTTAACGATAAATATCAGTTCGAAAAAAATTTAAAATGATTGTTTTTTTTATTCATACTTTTGTTTTGTTTTCAAAATATTTTTTTATTCAAATGAAATTGTTGTTGTTTAGAATTTTTTCCATCCGATGAAAAAAGTTCAAAATAATTTTCAACTTTTGAAATAAATATCACAAAAGATATTTATATTTTTATTTTCATCATGATGAAAAAAAATAAAATATTGATGAAAATAATAAAAATCATGATGGATTTTTATTATTTTTTGAACATTAAAGATTGTTTTTCGATTGAAATAAAAATAAAAAGATTGTTTTTTTAGTATTAAAATCCGGTCTCTGTTTTTTAGTCCTAATAATATGTTATATGAAACCAGAGCTTCGAAAGAATTAATTTAATGTTAGCTTAATTCCCTTAAAACTTAATTCTGAATTAAGAAATACTCATTTTTCATTCCACAATACCATTCTCAAAAATATAATTCAATAGCTTAATTCAAAGGCTTTTGTTTGAATAGAATTATTATACCCTACACCACCAAAGGTGGTTGGGATATTATGTGTTTGTGCAGAAGTTGTAACGCAGAGAAAAAATCATCGGACCCCCACCTTAAAATATACCGTTCGACTTAGAATCACTATCTTAGTCGATTTAACGATGTCCGTCCGTCCGTCTGGTCGGCTGGCTGGCTGTCCATGTAAAGCTTGGGCGCAAAGTACAGGTCGCAATTTTGAAAATAATTTGATGGAATTTGGTACATATGCTTTTTTCAACACAAGAACGAAGCCTATTGATTTTGGTTATGATCGGCAAATTATTTCACCTAGCCCCCATACAAATGTCCTCCCGGAATAGAGTTTTAACACTCATAGATGCCTTAGAAATATGAATATTTTAATGAAATTTAGTACAAATAAGTTTTATATCAGCAAAAATCCGTCTGCCAAATTTCATGAAGATCGGTCCTTAACTGACCATAGCTCCCATATAAACACCTCTCCCGAAAATCACTAACGTGCATAAATCCCATACAAATATTAGTATTATGTTAATATTTAACACAAGTAAGTTGTATATAAGTAAAAATAAAATTATGTGGATCGAAATGGTGTAGGGTATTATATAGTCGGGCTTGACCGACTATATCTTCTTCTGTCGTTCTTATTGAATTAATTCATAAAGAATTCATTAAATTTTTGTTAATTCAAATCTTCTCCAAATTGAATGAAAATATTTTTCTTTAATTCAATTTGTAATATTTTTTTTTTTAATCTTTTACAAAATGAATTAAAAAATATTTTCTAAAGCTAATTTGCAATAGATTTGAATTGAAGAAAATTTGAATGATTCAATATATTTTGCTTGAATTCTATAAGTGATGAATGAATTCCTTATTGAATTAATTCATAACAGAATTAATTCAATTCATATGGAATTCAAAGAATTTAATTCTATGAATTTAATTAATTTGAATGCTTTAAAAGAATGACTAGGATAATAAATTTAATTCGATTTAAGAAAATGAATTGAAGAATTAAACCTTTCGAACCTTTGTATGAAACAATTCCTGAGGTAAATTTTTTATTAAAACTTTTCCAAATACATACATATAAATACATAAATATTATTTAAATTACATATTTATATTTGGACCGATTTACAGCTTTTTTTCTAAAAAAATTAAATACTTTATATGAATTTACGGTTTCTTTAATCATTGTAATAACGCTGGTCGGCCAAAATTCCTCCCTTATAGACGAATAGCTAAACTTGATGGATTTTAATGTGCTAAACGAATCTGCTTGCAGTTTTTTTTCCATCAGGTCTGGAATTTTTTGTGGTCGTATCTAATATTTCGTCCTAAATAAGCCTATTACTCAAATATATTTCCCTATAACTCGAAATCGATGTAATCGTTGTGAGGAAAATTGGTGGCTATATTATAAACTTCGTAATAAGGCTAAGAATGTCAAGATTGTTTTGGGGATTAGATTCATCAAGATTGTTTTGGGGATTAGATTCATCGGGCTTATGGAAGGTGTTCCGAAATTTTGGACGTGCTAATGATAAAGATGACTTTGTTTGGGATGGTGATATAGATGTTTTGAACAACTTTTTTGTAGGCGATTCTGCTTCTAATTATCCTTCTTATATCGATATTGATGGTTTAGAAAGTTCTATAAATATTTTCTCTTTTAGATGGGTTGATGAGATTGAGTTACTAGGGGCACTTAATAACATCAAATCTGGTTCAATTGGTATTGACAACATTCCCATTAAATTTATTAAAATTATTATTCAATATGTTTCAATAAAAGATCAAATAGTGCAATCTGTAAATGGTAAAATTTATGAGTCCCAGTATGCATTTAATAAGGGTTATAGTGCATCTTTGTTACTTAGGTAAATTGTGTGCATTAGTTCCACTAGATCTATCTAGAGAATTTAATACGATCTGTCATTTGACAATGATCAGGAAACTGAAAGATCAATTTCAATATTCAACTTCAGCTTGCAAGTTAATAATGTCATACTTGATTGGTAGGTCACAGTTCGTTGACTTTAGAGGAAGAAAATCATGTTTGCTTAATATTAATGCTGGTGTCCCTCAAGGTTCTGTATTGGGACCTCTTTTATTTATTCTTTATATAAATGATTTGTATACATATACACACACTAATTCTGGTACTTGTGACACATTCTTGTATGCTAATGATATTCTTTTTTTACCTTTTAATGGTGATATTTTTCTAGTTTGAACTTTGAAACAAATGTGAACGATTTTCTTGGACGTGTTTTGCAGTGGTATTTTAATAATTCTCTTAATATTAATCCATGTAAGACTAATGCGATTATATTTGGCCCAAATGATAACTACCAGGGTACAATAAACAGGTATAATCGTCGCGGCAACAAATACAACAGCCCAACTTTTTGCCTCTCTTTCGTGTGGTTTATGTGTCAAAAACAACTGATTAAAATACATTGCAAAATTTACAATCTTATTTTTTTGTTACTGTATGTAACAATAAAATGTAAACAAACTTTGACAGTTTGAACTTTGAAACAAATGTGAACGATTTTCTTGGACGTGTTTTGCAGTGGTCTTTTAATAATTCTCTTAATATTAATCCATGTAAGACTAATGCGATTATATTTGGCCCAAATGATAACTACCAGGGTACACTAAACAGGTATAATCGTCGCGGCAACAAATACAACAGCCCAACTTTTTGCCTATCTTTGGTGCCAATAAAATGTAAACAAACAAACTTTGACAGATCTCATACACAAAAACAAAATCAGCTGGGCCGACGATTATACCTGTTCAGTGTGCCCTGATAACTACTTTACTAACATGAATTTTTATCTTAATAATGTTGCTATTGAAATTGTTTGTCAGCACAAGTGCTTGGGTTTGGTTCTTGACAGTGAACTTTCGTTTGGTTGTCATATTGACTTCATATCCGGAAACATATTGGTAATACTATTGTTAGATTTGTTTATAAATATCGTAATTTGGCTTTGTTTTATAATATAATTAAGAACAGTTATGCTTCTAACTTGTGTAATAAATTTATATTTTTACGTTCTTCCAGGAATTCTCAAATTTGTATTCCTAGAATTTTTAAATTAGGTTTTGAAAGATCATTTATTGTGAGAATTGCACGCTGTTAGAATTGCTTGCCCTATGAACTTCGTATTTTTTCTCACTTCAACAATGTTTCTCGTCTTAAACTTCTGGGTTATTTAGCTTATAGTATTTGATTACCCCTAATATAGCTACTAATTTTTATAAATTTTTGTAAGAATTACTGCATCTATTTCATATTTTTTAGTTTCTAATATTATTGCCTACCATTTAAACTTTTATGGCTGGGAGCCGAGTACATTTCTATGAATTTTAAATTATTTTTTTATTTTTTTTCTATGAAATGTTAATTAATTTATTTTTTTCTTTTGTTAAATACGCCTATGTGTTGGAAATCACACTATTGTCATTTCACATGCGTTTTGAAAATCGCCAAATTTATTTCAGCATGTGCTGCAGTTCACACGTTTTACTTGTTCGATTTCTCTCAATTTGATCAGCTGTTTCTATTAAATCGCTTATGTATGAGAAAACAAATAAGAAAGAGAATAATGGATTAAATTTTAAATTTCATATTTTGACTTAAAATTGGTAGAAAATATTACTAGTTTTTACCTAAATGAAAAGAAAACATATTAAGTTTTATTTTTACGCCATATTTATTGTTTTTTGAAGCCATATTTAAGCAAAATAGACAACTTCACTTTGGTATAAGCATGCGATTTGAAATCGCCTATTTTCTTGTGATTGTGAACCACATCACACCTAATATGCGTTTTGAAATCGTAATCGCCAATTTTATGCGATATGCGATTCTCATCACATAGCCGATAATTTTTTAAGATTATTTTATTATTATGTAAGCTATATTTAAAACTCAGATTTATATATACATTTTTTTTTTTTTTTGAAGGAGGACGAAAATTTTTTATGTCAGTGTACTTATAAACTGGACTCAAATAAAGTAAAAACTGATCTGCAAAAAATATAAAAATTATCAGCAATTTTTAATTTGGCTAGAACTGAATTTAATCCTTAATAAGTTTTGTGGTAAAACTATTTAAAACAAGTTGGTTGTAGTAGTTAAGTGCCTATTTGTCATTTTATTGACCCTTCGGTAGTCGTCGAGGTGATTGTGTGTGCCAAAAAGTGACACTATGTAGTCGTTGAAATGGCAATAAACTTCCTCCTAGGACAAGCCCATGTTAAAGGACTAGTCACGCAACTAATAAAGCGACTAATGGTACCCTAATGTAGTCGGTTAGGTAACTTATACGCAACTGCAACCATAGACTGCAGAGTATAGCGTTTACACGCACCTCTTACTCCCAATTAAATATATTGCAATATGTAAATTTTGCAAAAATTTAACGTTCACAAATTATTGATGTTAATAGTTGTATATTTCCCATCTGGCACAACAAATAAGGAAATATATTTCATTACGCAATTTGTGTATAAACAGTAAATTATTTATTTGCAAGTTATTTTTATTACCAAGAATCGTGCGTATAAACGTAATAACAGTGAACTAACAGAAACGTGAACTAATTTTTACCAAGGCTATTCACGTTTTCGAGATTATTCATACAGTCATATTTTCACATACATAAATATTTCTTAAAAGTAAATTCTCTTCTATCCCCAAGCCAAAATTAAACTCCACATTTTGTTAAACCCTATTAAATTCTATTTATGTACATATTTTATAGAATGTTGTGAGTTGATCGTCGGTTAGTTAGTTGGTAGGTTGGTTGGTGTGATGATGATCATTTGTTATTAGTGTTGTTGTAGATGCTGCAGAGCAATTAAACGCTTTTAAAAAATGTTTAAATTAAAAAACCGAAAATGAAAGAAATAAAAAAGTTTGTTAAAGTAATAACACAACCACACAAAAAAACCTACATTTATACATATTCTGCATTTAGCTTTAATGTTTTTTTTTTTTTTTCTGAATATTTTGTGCTATTCAGTAACTAAAAAGCCACAACAGAAGAGGATGAAGATACAAAAAATGTGTGTGATATACTATGTATGGAACATACAATCACACATGCGTGTGTTAAAAATTTCAATGAGCAGATCCGGGAATTTAGATTTACTTCAGAGGGAGTAAGAAGTTGAAAACAAAAAATATGAAGCCTTTCAAATAGCTTTATACAATTGTACATATATGTACATATATATGTAATGTATGTATAGCTGCGTAATAAATATTGCGGTTTTTATACATGATTTAATTTTTGTCACTATTTTTAATTTGTGTGGTAAATTTGTAAAGGGGATCTCTTTAACACGCTTCAAATGCTCCAGACGAGAAGCTTTTTTTCTTTATTTTATTTTTATACAAAATAATTGAAGATTTGCTGGGGATATTTATGAATGAATTGAGAAATATACTTAAATATATGGGCAATTCTCTTTTTACGTTTGCCTTTATGAAACCAACCTTCAACCTCAAATATTTTTTTTAAATTCTGACTTTTTTCAACAACTTTTGGTGCAATTATGTTAACAACACTTTTTGCTGTAACAGAAAAAAAATTCAAGACCTGAAACGGTTCTATGTGGTACCGGTAAGCACCCAAAGTCAAAAATTCCAAAAAAAAGTGTTTGAAATTAACAAGTTTTTTTATTTCTTTTTATTTTTGTAGTCGCGGATTTTAACATAAGTGTTCAATTCTTCTAATGTAGACTATAAACACTTGTAGAAAAGGAACAGCATGGATTTAATTAGCGTGCCATTAACCCGTGTCAAATTGTGTTGTGCAAAAGTCGTGAAACCAAATTTTAAAAAAAATTTTAAATTTTGCAGTTTTTTCACTGGGGATTTTACGCCGTTTCGGATATTTCAAAATTCAAAACAGAGCCTAATAGCTCTTGATATTATGCATCGTTTGACATATATCTTGTTAATGTGCCCTCAACAGAAATGCTGTAGGAGGTACCCAAACTTGGAGAGAAAAAAACGTGAATGGCTCCAAGAGGTGCCTTTTTCGCGAGGCACACTCGCAACGTTATTTCAGTGAAGCTAGAGTATAACGTTATCAAAGAATGTTTCCAAATGACATTTAAAAATCATTGTGGCGTTTTAAAATATTAATTTGCTAAACGTGTATAGCTATTTTAAAGAATTCAGCAATTTTGCATATTTTGTTATAGCGGATGTTGGTGTTATAAATAAATTTTAAACTGAAATCAGTTAATATGTAAAATTCTACTTACGCAGAAAATATAATTTCACTAAAAATATTCATTAACGGTTTTCATGGGCTAAGAACGCGATGTTTTTAGTTTAACATTAATCGTCAAGGAACAAAACTGAATTTTGCAAATTGTATAAGAAGGTTCAATAATTATTAAATCGCTAATATATCCACGCATGCTTAATATATCGCGATATTTTTAATTTGTATTTTAGATACAGCGTGGTAGAGCACTTAAATGCAATAATTTTTGATTTAGGACTATAAATAGACTTTTGGCAATTTTTTTTTTTAAATTTTTATCTTAAACCGCCATAACATTGATGCCGTTCGGTAAAAGTCATTCACGCGAACTGATCTGTGTTCCACTAGAGCCAAGGAATATTGGTACTAAATATCGTTGATGTGTCATTTAAAAATTTTCAATATTTTTTTGAACATCAAAAGTAAATGAGTTTGAAGAATTTCCCATATATGTATGTATTTCTTTGTGCAATTTTCGTATAAACAGTAAGTTATTTTTATTTGAAATAATTGTGAGTATAAACGTAATATGTGATTAAAACATTTCAAAAACGCTGTGTATGAAGTTTCAATATTACAATACTTTGAAAATCAAATAAAAACATGCAGATATCCGTTTTTTTTTTTTTCGTCTGACTATTCAGGAAAACTTTATTTTTATGGTATTTAAAATTACACTTACAATTTCGAAACTAAAACTTTCTTATTATTTTATTTGATAATTTTACTTTGGGACTTGAAAATAAAATACATTGGCACTTGAAAATAAAATTGAAAATAAAATAAAATAACTTAGAATCACTTTCTGAGTCGATTTAACGATGTCCGTCCGTCTGGCTGGCTGGCTGGCTGTCTGTCCATGTAAACAGGTCGCAATTTTAAAGATATCTTGATTTGGGATATCTTGAAATTTTGTACGAATAATTATTTTGACACAAGGACGAAGCCTATTGAAATGGGTTATGATCGGTCCATTATTTCACCTAGCCCCCATACAAATTTCTTCCCGGAATAGGGGTTTAACGATCATAAATGCCTTAAATACAGCAATATTTCAATGAAACTCATTATAAGGAAGTTTTGTATACGTGTCAATCTTAAGGGTTAAGAAAATAACTGAATTTGAAATTTGCCTATTACGTAAGGTCTACATGAGAGATTTTCTATCATAACAAACGTTAAATTCTTATCATGATGGGAATTTATCACGCCTGGACCAAATTTATTTATATTATTGCAGCAATATAATATAATTGTTAGAGCTCAAGAGAAGACAAATTTGTTTTGCTATCAAACGTCATCTTATTGTTGTATTTTGTTGACATTTATTTATTTATTTATTTATTTATTTATTTTTTTTATTTGCATAGAAATAATAGTTATTTTTAAATTTTTAAACAAAAAAAGCAGTTATAACCAAATATCTGAATAACTGAGTTAAATACATCATTGCGATCGTTATGAAGTCTAATTTCATAGTGCTAATTTTTTTTTTTTTTTTTTTTTTGAGCAAACATTTTTTGTAATTTTTATTTTTTTAGCAGAAATAAAAGTTGTTTATTAATTTTTATCAATTGAAAAATTATATTTTTATGATTTATATTTTTGTAAATTTATTAAATCATTAATTCGTAAATTCAAAAATTCATAAAATCGTAAAAATATGATTTTTAAATTCATGAAAATAACAAAAAAAATTTAAATTTCTACTAAAAAAAATAAAAATCACAAAATAACTTTTATTTCTGCTTAGAAATATAAAAATCACAAAATATCTGTTATTTCTGCTCTGTTATTCTTGGACTTTTATGATAAAAGTCATAACTGTTACGGTCCCTGATTATTTGGAGCAAAAATAACACAAAATTAAATGAAATTTAAAAAACAAATATGACCATTAAATTTTGATAACATTCCTCGACGAAAACCAAAAAAAAAGTGATCTATTATGATAAAATTTTATCTACGTGTTCCCATATATGCTGATATAGACAAAAAATTGCAGTAGCTCTTGTTATGATAGAAAAATCTCTCATGCAAACCCTACGTTAGAAATTGATAGAAATACAATTTTTAATGCGAAAAATATATGTATACAGTTTTGGCCAAAAAAGTGGTCTGTCTGACCTACACACATATGTGCAATGCCAAGAACTTGTATTTGTAATTTAAAAAAGTTACATTAATATTAAATTTGTTTAGCATTATATGGAAAGGCAGTAAGTTTTAATTAAATTTCTATAAGTAAGGAGTGCGATCGAAAAAATCTTAATATATATAAAATTCAATAATTTGAAAACGGTTGATTTTAGAGTTTTGATTGTTTTTTTTTTTATTTAATTGATATTATAGTACAGATCACAGAAAAATATAACTTCTATGCTTCCAGCCACTTATTATGAACTCATAGATCAAGTAACGACTTTTCATTTTTCTCTTGGTTTGAACAATTTTTATCTCCTATTTGGTGCATTGATTGTTTCTTCCCATTTTCTGTGTCTGAATACTATTTCTTTATAATATTTTCAACCTAAATGAAACTTTTCTTATTCTATTATGTAAAAATAATCAAAAAAGTACAATAAAATTCGACTTAATATAAAAAAATTAGAAATAAATTATCTGTATCTATTATTACGAACAAAAATTTTTGGTATTTAAATCGAAAACGTATGTGTAAATAAATTTGTATGCACATACTAGCCATATTTTTCGTTAAAGTATCATTGCCAGATGAAATTGTTTACTAAAAGAAAAAAACTCGAAGTATTTCCGAAGAATATTCCAAAGTTATCGTCACTTTAATATAATCCTACTAGGTGTATCTATTATTTTGAGCAGAATTATAACACGTACATCTTTTTCGTCACTCATTTTTATCAAACTCACAACAAATCAACATGGTTGTCATTAATAATAATAATAACTGACATATTTTCAAAGATAACTAGATCAAAAAAAAATTTAAATATTGCTTCAGAATAAAGTTATGATGCAAAACATGTGTTAATATTTTTTCGATCGCACTCCTTATACTACAATAAATTTGAATAAATTTAAAAAGGTAACACTCAACACAAAATTCGATACCAATAACAAAGAAGTTTAGGAAATTCTCTTAATTGCTAATTGGAAACGAAAAAAAAATTGGCATTGAAGAGGTCAAAGACATCAAACACAAACAAAAAAACATGAAATTTAAGAAGTGATAAACAACAACACATAAATTAAAAAAAAAAACAGAACATGAATATCATAAATCGAACAACATGATAGAGACCCTTAGCAATTAAAATGCATTAAAAATTCTGTTTAGGCACAATCTGCAACAACCACACCACCACCACCGACATCATAACCATTAGAACAACTAAAAATTTTATAAGAAAAATTAAAAAAAAAATAAAATTAATAAATGAAACGTTAAGATACAAATCAATACTTGTAGACTGTTAAATGCGTAAGAAAAAATGCCTTCTAAACGAAACATGCCTTTTATGCAAGTTGATGCTACAGCAGCAGCCGTCCAACCAAAACCGAATAACTATGTATAACTAAATAACCAACTATAATACATTTGTGTGTGAAATAAGTGAAATAAGAGTCTGTCCGTCTGTCCGTCCTTCCATCGATCCATTCGTTCAAGTTCTTTTAAGTTCATCATCAGTTTGGGAAATTTCATCACATCAAACTTTAATATACTTAATAGCCATGATGTTTGCATTCCATTTGTAATCAGTTTTTCTTTTTTTTTTTTTTTTTTCTCGTTTTAAATTTTTTTGCTCTCTTCATTTTTAGCTGTCCATTTTAAATCAGCTATTAATCCTTGAAGAAGAAGAAGAAGATTTCTTCTTCATTTCATTATTATATATATCTTTTTTTCTTATTTTCTCAGCATTTTTTAATGTCTAAACATTATTGAGAGGTTCTTCTACAACCGGTTAGAGTTATTTTAATTTTTTTTTTAACATATACACTATAATATAATTTATATATGTATGTATATTGCATATGTATAAAATAACTACCAATCATCTAAACAATATAAAAATTTGCCGCCAAAGACCATAAAAAGCTGCATGTTTCCGTCATTACCACCGCTGCGTACTGCGGCCAATATTAAATGACATGCAATAAAAATGCCAATAAACACATTTGATTTCTTTTTTTGGTTTCGGTATTAAAATTTTTTATTCATCTTAGTTTTTTTTACTGTATTACAGATGACTTTTATTCGAATAGAAATTTTCAGTGGATCCGGTTTAAGGAATTTATTGGAATGTTGATTTAGAACTAGATGGTCTATCATTATTGTTAATTGCCGTTTATTCAGCTTAACAACAGTTATTCCTAATGCACTGTTAACAAAATAATTGTAATTATCGTTAATTAATAAGAACTTCCTTTAAATTATTGTGATGAGAAGTGCAACTACAATTATACTCTAAATAAAAGTGTTTTATGCGCAATTGCTAAAATAATTTTTTACTTAGTATTGAAAAAATTTTTAAGCTGCTTGCATTTATAAGAAACATAAAAATGTCTATTGATTAGGGATGCCAATCCCGAAAATCCCGGGATTTTTCGGGATTATAAAATCCCGAATCCCGGGATTTCATTTTCGGGATTTATTGACACAAATTCAATCCAAAAATTAAATAAAGGCAAGACAGATCATTAAAATATTAACAAAAATTTTTAAAAAATAGATTACGTAGATAAGAACATTATAGGTCTGTTCGTTTGTATGCTGTTCTTACTAGTTTTACTATTTTTGCAAGTATTTTACTCAAAAAGCGTTTCTGTGCACATAAAAATAGTAAAAGTAGTAAACATTTCAAGAGAAAATAATTTTATCTTTTGCTATTTTTTACTTGATTATTTTATTTTGAACAAAATCTTGCAAATTTTGAATTTATGATTTAATTTTATATATTTTACGTATACATAAATGTATTGTAATACTAATTTTGCACCTTTTTGATCTTTGGAAAGGGCCTGTTTATGGAAGCTTTAGTCAATTATCGATTAATCATTTTAAAAATTGGTACATTGATTTGTGCTAATTCATCTACATTTATATTTTTGTCTGATTAATGCCCGTTTAAGTAAATTAGGAGAGGTCCATTAATGTGGCTTATTGTTAATTATAGTCCAATGTTAAAAAATTGTATTTGGTAGTTTAAGGTTACAAACGATTTTATTTGTGTTGAATTCTACCACATAGGGTCAAACTCTATTATGGAAAGACATTTTCGAAATCAACCTATAGTTTACCTATATTTCATGGATCATATCACGAGTTTTAATAAGATCGCATAAAAATCAAAAATTTGGCAAAAGAAGAAAAATGTTCAGAGGTCAGAAGTACCCTAATTTCAGCTATAATGGCTCTGCTCCTGATATGTATGCGGGACCCACCTTCCAAACTTAAAATTTTAAACTCCTCTGCTACGCCTATGTGATGTTAATATAGCCAGCAGATTAGACAGATTTATTTCCAAAAAACAAAAGTATCACATTGCAAATTTTTAGTTTTCCTGCTTGTTATATTCTAAAATAGCTTAGCAATATTAGTTTAATATTACTGTTTGAAACTTTTTCAATATTTAATTTATTTTTATATTTATACATTTTAATTTAAAAAATATTTTTGCAAAGAATCACCTGCCGGATAAAATACTTAGATTTATTTGTAATTTGTAATACTTTAAAAAAGTAATCAACTCTAACGTATGTATCTAAAAATTGTATTAGGAATACATTTTACAATTTTACAATAATAATCTCAGTAATAACATAAAATAAAAAATGCAAACATAAAAAAATTTATTGATTTTTTATAGTTATAATAATGTACATATTTATGTACTTACAGACATAAGTAGATGTACATAGATAACGATATTTTTAAGATTAACATACATACTATAATGATTGAAATGACGACGTTAATAACTACATTTGTGAATGTTTTTCATAATCATTGTCATTACAAGTATTTGTTATTAGCAAGCTACCAATATGATCGTTCATTAATATAATCTTCTCGTGTTTTTATATATTGTTTGTGGTCCAACGCTGTAGGGTACTGACTGACGCAGTGTTTCAGATGAGATTTTAGCAACAGCTTCAACAACCAAAAGATTACGATATTTTTGTTTTTTACGTTTTAATATTTGACGATTGTAAATGTCATATGATGTTTGGGGATCTTCACACATAATTTCAAAGGTTTCATCTAAATCACGATGAGTGACTTGAGTGGAAATAGTGTGGAGCTTTTTTTTTACTCTTTTTTTGGATTGTTTTCTTTTTATAGGCGCCATTTATTTTTAAAACTAATTTATTTCTACTTAAAATTTTGTTTTAATATTTATTTTTTGATTAACAAAGAATTTAAAATATTTTAATGAAATCATGATACAACTACTAAAGGTAGAATCCATGATATAAGAACAGAAGGTAGAATCATTTGGGAGAGTTGTCATTTGAAATTCTCGTAAAGTCAGAAAACTGAAAAACAAAAGAATAAAAATTAGAAAAAAAAGAAATATAAAAAAATTGCTTGTTCTTGAAATTTTAAGTTTTTTTGCAAAAATAAATAAAACCATCAGCAGCAGAATTCTCCTTTTCAAAAAGTTCACACAAAAAACTACATGGATATTTGCTTTTTTAATAAAATTTACAAATTTGTATAAAATTTAACCACAAACAATTTTATTTTTAGTTTGAAAAAAACTTTTTATTTTTAATGTTTTGTTTTGATTTTTTTAAATTTTATTTTGTTTCATGTGTGACTGACTTTTCAGGGTAAATAAAATTGAGAATATAATTTGTAATGATTATACCTTTTGTAGTTATATTATGGTAGAATCCAAAGCCTTGGTAGAACCATTAGAAAGTTCTTTCAAGTTTCTACGATGTTTGGAACAGGATTCTACACGGCCATATCTATGTCGCTGATCTTAGAACAAATCTTTAAATCTTTTCTCAACAATATTATTGATTAACATATATATCAAAGGATACACAGTGGTGTCAAACGCAAATTTTTTGGTAATAAATCTGTATCTCCTAAACCACTGGTCGGATTAAATTGAAATGTATGTATGTATATTTCAAAATTATATTATGAAAGAATTTTTGGATTATCTCAATGCGTTTAGACGTGAAAAATATTCAAAGTTAGCACTCTGAAATTGATTTTGATTTTGACCGATATCTCACTTGTTATTGAACGGATTTTTTAAAGTCATTATAAGAAAAGATAGCGAATTTTCGGTACAAGAACAAATTCGCTGGCTTAAAAAATCGTAAACTAATTCGTTTTTTGGAGGTCATTCAAATTTTTTGGCGATATCTCGGTCATTAATGAATCAATTTTGCTGAATTTTATTAACGTCATTCTAAGGAATATTCTCTATAATTTGATGTAAAAATTATATATATCCGATAACTGGGAACTCCTAAAAACTGATTTCAACATACAGACGGACATCGTCCTATCGACACCATTTCTTATAAGGAACCAGAAAATATAAACTTTTTTGCTCTCCGACGAAAATTGTAGAAATTACGAAAGGAATGATAAACTTATATGTATATACTTTTTACATATGTATGTCCTTTTAATCACAATAATTTAATAGTGAAAATGCATTTTTGACATATTTTTTTCATTTTTCAACAGTAGCTGATAGGAAGGATAAAATCGTAATTTTAATAAAAATAACTCATATCAACAAATTGCGTAGAAATAAAAAGTAAAACTTTATAAATTTTATATAAAATTGCTTTTTTTAATTCATATTGCAAAAATTAAGAAATATAGCACAGTGGGGCTGAATCGAAAACTTTTGGAAATAATTCTGTAACTTCTAATGTGAAATTTGGTATAGTGTACAATATTAAGTTTGGAAGGGGGACCCAACAGACTACACAGGAGCGGAAAATTAAAGTAGGATACCTTGACACCTTACAGTTTTCGAGTTTTAATTTTGCAAGTTAAATTTGCTAATTAAAGAACAAAATTATCTATTGAATAGAAAAAAATTGAGTCGATACCTTTATCGAGTTCAAGAATAAAAAAATGATGATTTTTTGTGTTTATTAGACCCAATGTGTGTAAATTAAAATATTCTTTAACAACATATAATAATTTGTATACCCTATACCACCATAAATGGTTGGGGTATTATGCGTTTGTGCTGATGTTTGTAACGCACAGAAAAAGTTATCCAACACCCACCTTAAAGTATACCAATCGACTCAGAATCACTTTTTAAATCGATCTAACGATGTCCGTCCGTCCATCTGGCTGGCTGTCCATGTAAACCTTGTGCACAAAGTACAGGTCGCAATTTAATTTCAATGAAATTTGAAAAGTGGAACTATTATGATACAAGGACGAAGCCTATTGAAATTGGTTGTGATCGGTCCATTATTTTACCTTGCCCCCATACAAAAGTCTTCCCGGAATAGAGTTGCAACAATCAAAAATGCCTTAAAAATAAGAATATTTTAATGATATTCGGTGAAAAGAAGTTTTGTATAGATATCAATCTTTGTACCAAATTTCATGAAAATCGGTCTACAATTGATCATAGCTCCTCTCCCGAAAATCACTTTAACGTGTATAAATCCCATACAAATGTTAGTATAAAGTTAATATTCGACATAAATAAGTTATACATAAGTATAAATTATTGCACCAAATTTTATAAAGATCGGTCCATAATTTACCATAGCACCGACATAGGGTATCATATAGGGTATTCACTCGAATATTATTTGTTCGATTAATCGACAAATTAAAATCAAACAACTGTTCGATTAAATTAAAATCCAGAATTTCGAGTAACAATTTATTCGAGCAAATTATGCCGATTAATCGAATAATTCGAGTAAAAAATATTTTAATTATTTTCTTTCTTAACTAGTTTTTAGGATGTTCTAATTTTAGTTTTCTAGAAAATTTAGCTTAAAACAATGTTTCAAAATTTGTATAGAATGTTTCGAATCTAAAAGTTTGGTACCACAAACTTTAATTTTGTTGAATGTATTAAATAAAATGAACCGAATATATGCCTAAATTACAACACATATTTAAAGGTCGTTTTTTAATTAATTTTCAATTAAATAAAAATATAAACGTCATTAATTATAAAACAAAATTCAAATAATTTTATATAAATTTAACAAATAATAAGAATTAAATTAAAGGATTTTAAACTTTATTTGGAAAAACATTATTGGTTCTACGAATGAAAGTACATAGTTTATATAGCAATAAATGCTCAGTCTGGTGTAGAGGATATTATGGTGATGGTTTGAATGAAATTTGATATATAGAAGGAATTTGGACTTAAAATTAAGTTTACCATGTAAACTTGTTCTTTATGTTAAGAATCGCTGAACTACTTTATCTGAAAAGGATAGTCCATAGTGCTTATTTTTCATTTCTTCTTTAAAATAAGAAGAAATGATAAATAAAATATTTTACGTTTCGGTAGAAATTGTGGTTTAATTAAAAATAGAGCCAATTATATCGAACATAATTGAACGATGAATTATAAAACATTCTAAAAATAAAATGGGTTTAGTAGATCTTTCTATATTTAAAAATATTGTACAAACACTTTGAATATAACTGAAAACCAACCTCTGTTGTACATAGTGTGTGTCCAAATTAAAAAGTGATGTTATGAGACAAAATCGCAGTTCGGACTACCCTTAATATAAAATTTGATTCAACTATTTATTTAACTATCAATGAATATATTAAATATAGAGAAACAACAGCATTATCAAAGCAAAAAAGACAAATATTCATAAATATATACGGAAATTTTAATTTTGGAATGACTATTTCTTATTTTAAGCTATATTTTTTTTTTTTTTTTTTTTGATAAGCATTGAAAAATCGAACAAAATTTTAAGGTATAAATTAATGGAATAACTCGAGTAACTTAAAAGTTTTACTCGATTATTCGAGTAATTTAAAAACAGCATTTTCGAGTTATTTGATTATTCGAACAATGAAAAAGTCAAGTAAAATGAATACTCTAGTATCATATCGTCGGGCTTGATCGAGTATATCTTTTCTGAAAAGGTATCTTCACAGAGATGGCTTTAAAATAGAAAACAGTTCCAATAACCCAAACGGTCAAGGTAAACACGCTCCTGAATATGACCCATTTTATATGAATGTTTTGACTTTAATCTATATTATCTAAAATCCTATAGCACAACTCTGCGAACGGAATGCAGTTTAGGAATTTATAATATATTTTTAAAAGTTTTCAATCAAAATCTACGTGACTTCGAAAAAATGTGGATTTTATAGCCAAAAATGTGAAAAAAAAAAAAAAAAAAAACATTTTTTGTGATTTTAGTTTTTTTTTTTTTGGGATTTTGGGATTTCTTTTACAAAAATCTTAAGTTTTTTACACTTTCTCATTTTATACGATAAAAAAAAAAAATTAAAATATCTTTACTAACAAAGATTTTATTACTGATAAAAAATTTAGTTTCTCCAAAAAATAAATTCTTACAAAAATTTTACTTTAATTGCCAAAATCAGAAAAGTATAAACTCGATTTTTTTCAGCTAAATAATATTCCCTAGCATAATTCTTCGTTATATAGAAAACTATTTAAATCAATATTTTTTATAGAACGAAAACTACGCCACTTTAAAGTTTAAGAAGTCACGCAAATCCAACCAGATGATTATAAATTACAGATTTATTTCCAAAAATTTTATATTCTGCCCCACTGTGCATGGGTATAATTTTTTAATAGCCATCGTTTGATGTATGTATATGTTATGGTTTAAATAAAATATAACATACATATATAAAAGAAATAAGTTTTATTAAATTCAAAGGTTCAAACAAGAATAATAATTTTTCAATACAACATAAAAATGTAGAAAAGTAAATTTCAATGAACTATTGTATTTTTATAAAATAATGATCCAGAAGAATAAGGAGTGAGATCGAAAAATGCTTAACATACATAATATTCAATAATTTGGAAACGGTTGATCTTAGAGTTTTCATTATTTTTTTAATCATTTGATAATTTAGCACAGATCACAGAAATATATAATTTTTATGGTTCTAACCACTAATTATAAAATTGTGGACCATTTTTGAAAACCCTTTCTTTGGAGATTTGATAGTTGCTTCAGTCACTTTTTTGGAACAGTGTGCACTTCTTCTGATAAAATCTTCGGTATTTTGGGACACCTTTTTTGTGCTCTTGAATTCACTTCTCACAAGAGCTCAATATCTCTCCACTGGTCTAAGCTATGGACAATTTTGAAAATTGACCTTTCTTGGTACTAAAACTATGTTATTGATTTGGTACCAATCCAGAGCTTTCTTACCGTAGTGACATGATACCAAATGGGTCCAAAAATATGTGGACACGTTTTGCTTTCTTAAGAAAAGAAGAAGTCTTTTTTGCAAATATTCCTTTATGCATATTTTGGTATTTATAGATCCGAATGTATCAAATGACTTTCCTGTTTTGCCGCAACTGCATAATGCTTGTCATACCATGAATTCTGTAAGAAATTTTTGCTGCTTTTGGATCTTAAACTTATCTCCAACATTGCTTCGAGCATTAGCAATAAAAATTTTTGAGACACAAGCTGCGAAGATTCTGCCAGCACCCACGTTTCTTCGTCAATTATACAGCTTGAGTATTTTTGTATGAAATTTGGTTTTAAATTCCGAGTCCTATTTATGGCTTGTAATTTTTTTTGCAGAATTCCAGTTTGGAATTTTTTGAACTTTATATGTTATCAACTTTCCCATTAGCTTTAAATTTTCGCACCAAATGGTCGAAGCACTGAGAAAACTGAGATGATTTTCTACCAGATGTGTTTGGAGTTCCTTTCAATTTTCTGGCCTTCCTTGGTCCTTTTTTCTTACCGAACTAGGTTTCACATCAATAGTCAAATTCTCATGATACTGTTTAATAACATTAGAAACGGTTTTACGGACGACATTTAATTCTGTGGCCAATTATTTGTAAGACCTATTTGGATGTTTTGAAATTTTTTAATAACTTGTAGGACGTAAATCTTATTCGACTTTGATGAAAATAAGGACAAATTAACATGGTTGTTATTAAAAATAATAACTGAAGTATTTTTCCATGATAACTAGATCAAAAAAAAAAATTTGAATATTGATTCCGAAAAAAATTATGAGGCAAAATGTGCGTTAAGATTTTTTCGATCTCACTCCTTAGTTACAAGTGTTCTCACTAAAATAGTATATCATTAAGAAACTTTATAATCTTTCATCCATCTAGGAGATTTGCATTTCCGTTTAGGCCGGGAACTTTCTGTAGTGACAGTTAAAGGTGATGATATTGTTTCAACAGCTATTGAATCGGACTTAGAATGAAATGAACTATCTTGTTCCATTTGGAGACTTGTATCAGAGTCAGTTCCTAGAGTAACTTCATTTTTAACCACATGATCAGGTGTTATGGAAGTCGTTTGATTATGTTCTATAAGAGTTGGTTCCTGTGAGATTTCTGGAACATTATTTGATGTTTTGTAGTCGAATATTTAAAATAATAAATTTGTAGAATTTATGGGCTCTTCATGAGACATAAATCTTTTCTTAATTTGATTTGTATAAGAACGAATTAGTTTTTGTTTATTTTTGTCGGTTATCAACACATTATAGTTAACAGCATAGAAAACAACTAGAACTCCAACTTGCTCACAAAAAACCTAACTCAATTGTCAAAAAAAACTAACTATTTGTATGTGTTAGTAAAATTTTCTACAGAACAAATTTATACGTGTGAAGAGAGTAATTTTTTGTTTCTGAGCGAATGAAAAGAGTTGGAATTCTAGTTGTTTTCTATGGTTAACAATTCCTACACGTTTCACTATTGAACCAGGTACCCACATATACTTATTATTTCTAAAAACTTTTAGCTTTCGCACCATGTTTTTTGTTAAAAATTATCTCTTGATGAACATTTGTTTAATATTTTTTACTGCTGTTGTTTTGACTAAATCCAAAGTAGTTTTGATTTTACGATTAAGAAACAGATCAGCTAGAGATTTAAAATCCATTTTTGGTGTTGATCTATAAATTTGAGGAAATGTTTCCAAGTTTTCCTTACTTTTCCACTCATTCTTAAGTTTTTCAAGAGCCCGCTTCAAATTGCAAACAAAGCGTTCTGCCTGACCATTAAATTGAGAATGTTATGGTGCTGTTCTTAGATGTGAAATCCCTCGATCATTCACAAATTTGTTGAAGTGACTACTGACAAATTGGGTACCATTGTCTGAAAAAATAGTATCAGCGTCTCCATACCTAGCAAACATTCCCATAAATTTTGATTTTATTTAATTTCCTCATTAGAAGTGTTACTCGGGATGCATCATTCAAATCCTTTCCATCCACTAGGAATATGTCCTCATGACGGTTGTACCAAACATTAAATGTTATTGAATTTGTTGGATCAAAAATAAATTCGGAATTTAAATTTCATAATTTGTCCATTAATTGTTATTGATTGATGGATATTCCCAGGGACAATCTTGCTAGGATTTCTCCTTGCTTTTGTAATAATTCCAAAATCTTAGGATCTGTTGCCATTATCCTTGTCGCCACAAATATGTTATGGTTTAAATAAAATATAATATATATAAAAGAAATAAGTTTTATTAAATTCAAAGGTTCAAACAAGAATAATAATTTTTCAATACAACATAAAAAAATGTATAAAAGTAAATTTCAATGAACTATTGTATTTTTATAAAATAATGAACAAGTAAAATAGTTACAAATGTTCTCACTACAATAATATATCATTAATATTTGTTCTGGAATTATCAACAAGAAAAAATCGGTCGTGTAGAATCCTGTTCCAATCACCATAGACAGTTAAAATTTGTCATGTACTAAATGAAGTCCCCTTTTATAATTTTAGGTACGTTAAAATGTAAGACACACTGTGGTTTTCTTCATATAGTGTTGGACCACCTACCACCCTAACGTACATATTTCTGAGGAAATGTTTAGAAATCTAATCAAAGAAAGATTAAAATAATATATATCATATGCTGATCAAATAGCACGAATTTTAATGATACCTCTAATTATGATAATGTAAATTTTTTTCGCATTTTTTTTTACAGATAAAAAACCAAAACATTTTGAACATGTAGCTCATAATATTATTTAATTTACACATTTATTTTTTTTTAAATTAAAAAAAAAATATATATATATAAATATATATAACAAAAAATGATCAATAAAATTGTCAAATTAATAATTGTCGCATTATGGTTACTACAATTACCCTTAAAAGCCCAATCACGTCATCACAATCGCAACAATAATGGTGGTGGCCAAGGTGGCGGCAGATATCGTTCCTTACAAACTCAACAAATATCGAATATTGATGTACGTGATAAAATAATCGAATTACAATGTTACGCCAAATGTCAAGAAACTTTAAGAGACAATAATATCGACTATGAACCCTGTCTGACAAAATGTCAAATTGACATGATTAAAGCACCCAGACGTGGTTATTGTCCAGCTATGCAAAATGCCATTTTTCAAAATATTAATGTACAACCGCTGCAAAAATTATCGTGTCTCGATAATTGTAGCTATGATTTTGATTGTCCTGAAGTGCAAAAATGTTGCAATTCTGCTTGTGGACCGGTGTGTATGCAACCGATTGGTGTGCGTGACGATAGTCTACTACCGCCAATACCAAAGATACTTAAATGTGGCCTTATACCACGTGAACAAAAGGTCGAAATAACATTACAATCAAATTCATCGTATTATTTTCATGTGGAGGTGCGTTATCATATTGGTTCATTATTATCGCCGCGAAAATTGGGTACATGGCAATATCAGGCCGTGCAAAAATTAGCTGAAATTTTAGATTTGAATATATTGTTGTAAGTAAGATTTTGTATAATATATCAAATAAGAAAGCCACGAGAAAATATACCTATAATTTATAATTATATTTTTTGTATTTTTAATATTGTAGAACTACTGTAGCATTTTATTTGAGACCCGGACGTTGGTATCAAGTGAGAGTGGCAGCTATTAATGCTTATGGTTTTAGAGGTTATTCAGAACCTTCTCAGGCATTTACTTTACCTAATCGTAAGTATTTTATAATAATCAAATTTTGTTAATATATTATATATCTACTTATGTAGGCATTTTTAATCAAAAATTTGTTTCTAAACATGTTAATAAACAAAAACCTTTGAAAATGAATATTTTTTCATCTGTGAGAATAGACTTGAATTTCAATTATTTACAAATTCAAAACTATGCCTTTTTTTTAGAAAAAAGTTCTAATATAATAACTGAATTTATCAAATATTTTTAAAATTAAAAACTGTTCTAGCCCAACAAACCAAGAAACGATACAGTATCATTAATGATATCATAATTTTAAAATTATGTAATAAAATATCGAAATTAATTTTTCTTAGAAAAAAACTTCAAACATTTTCAGGAAAATAAAATTAAATCGAAAATTTTTGTATTAGAAGAATATTTTATGTTATGCATTATATGAAACCAAAGAATATTCATATTTTATCTCTTTAGTAAATAAACAACCAATTTCTTGTTTCTACTTTTTTATAGGCACTACACCAGCGATAATTAGATTTGTATATGTTTTGTTTTTCTGTCCCATTATGAAATTATACACCAAAAAAATAACATAATTTTTATAGTCATTTAATTTTGAAAGTTTCTTCGTCAATTCAAGACTTGTAAGTGGAAATACACGTTACTAGTTTAGAATTTGAATAGTAATAACCAGGGATCGCAACGATTACCATAGCGATCATGAAAATTACGATTTAATGTTTTATTTTCTATTCATCGATTAAAAAAAAAAATAACGATAAATTATTAGTTTAGGATTTTAATTTCTTATTAAAAAATATCGAATAAGTAACACTAAATTTAATTCAGCACGAAGTGCTGAAATTTTTATTTTATAATAAAAAATTAAAACTAATTGTAGTAAATTATTATTTCTTAATTAAAAAAAATGATAGTTGTTTAATTAAGAGATAAAAAAATCATATTAATTACTCCCACTTAAGAGCCCAAACACAACCTAGCTGGTTATTTTTTTTATATGAAGACTTGACAACTAAAACAACACAGCGGAATCCGTTGGAAATTAAATTTCATTATTCTAATGGTACTTTTTGAATTTTTTTATAATATTGAAACATGAAAATAAAGATACATGGTCCTAAGGAGTGCGTTCAATAATTTTTTAAGATATATAAAATTCAATGATTAGGAAACGGTTGATCTCAGAGTTTTCATTATTTTTTATTTTTTATTTAATTGATATTATATTACAGATTACAGAAATATATAACTTTTATAGTTCTAACCACTACTTATGAATTTGTGGACCTTTTTTGGTAACCCTTTCATTAGACATTTTAAAGTTGTTTCAGTCACTTTTTAGAATAGTTTGTACATCTTCTTTTAAAATCTTCAATATTTTTGACACCTTTTTTGTGCCTCGAGCAACAACATAAAAATTTTGACACCGAAGCTGCGAAAATTTTTTCCAGCACATACGTTTCGTCGCCAGTTATACAACAAGAGTATTTTTGTATGAAATTTGATTTTATTTTCCGTGCCCTATTGTTGGCTTCTAAATTTTTCGCAGTATTCCTGTCTGGAACTTTTCGCACCAAATAGTCAGAGCACTGAGCTAACCGCGCTGCTTTTCTACCAGGTGTGTTTGGAGTTATTTTCAATATGCTTTAAATTTTCTGGCCTTCCCAATATTATGTGAACCTTTTTTTCTTCCCGAACCAGTTTCCTATCAATGATCATATTCTCCTGATACTGTTTAATAACATTGGAAACAGTTTGACGGCAGATATTTAATTCTTTGGCCAATTATTGTCGGACCAATTTGGATTTTTGGAAATTTTTTAATAATTTGTAGCACGTACTTCTTTTTTGTCACTCATTTGGATCAAACTCGCATCAAATCAACATGATTCTCATTAAAAATAATAACTGACATATTTTTCAATGATAACTAGATCAAAAAAATCTGAAATATTGCATCCGAAAAAAGTTATGAGTCAAAACGTGTGTTATATTTTTTCGATCGCACTCCTTATGTGAGTATTAATTCGTGGTACTTTTTTGTTCTTCTAATAATGCTTTTTTATTTTTTTTTAAATATTGAACCTACAAATATTTTAGAAAATTAAAATATATGAATGAGAATCCAGAAAAGATGATTTGTGATACTTTTTTGTTCTTCTAATGGTGATTTTTTAATTTTCTAAAATATTGAACCTAGAAACATGAAATTAAAGATATAACGTCCTAAGTGAATGAATATCTATAAGAGGGGACTTTGTGGTACTTTTTCGTTCTTCTAATGTCACTTTTAGAATTTTCTAAAATATTGAACATAAAATCATGAAATACATATGGCCCTGTGGGTATGAATTCAAGAGAGGAAATTGTTTCTTAAATTTTTTGTTCTTTAAATGGTACTTATTGAATTTACTATAATGTTTAATCTAAAATTATGAAAATAAAAATATAAGTGATGGAGAATCCATAAGAAGGGACTTTGTGGTACTTTTTCGTTATTTTAATTTGTAATATCTGTAATATTCGGTATAACGTTAGCTAAGATTAATGATAAGTAAAAAAAATATTTTCCCATTAAAATGCAGAAATTAAAACATGTTTCATATAGTGATTACGTCTTTTTGGTCAAACATTTGACTAGTCTCAACATATCTTTAGTCACATTCTTATCTACTAAAATATAATAGAAATAATTTGTTAGTTTTTAAATCTTCAAACGTTAAAGATATAAGAAACTGGTAACTAAAATATTTAAAAAGTTTATTGTTCTTAATGCCTCATACGTTCATTTCTTATTTCTTTTTTTCCAGATCCCAAACCTCCAAAAGCTCCAGCGGATTTAAAAATTGTATCATCACATTTTGATGGCAAACATGTCAACATTAAAATTGTATGGTGTGCTTCCAAATCAAATCTTCCTATTGAAAAATATAAAATTATATGGTCATTATATGTCAATAATGTACGCGATGAATCGCTTATATCGAATGAAGCCTTTGTTAAGGATGTAAGTTTTAATTTAAATGATGTTTGACAATATAAGATACAATTTTATTTTTCTATATCTCAATAGCGACATCAATTTGAAATTCCTAATTTATTACCAGACTCAAGTTATTATATACAAGTTCAAGCCATGTCTATAAATGGCAAAAGACGTTTAAAATCCGATAAACATTCGATACTTTATAATACAACAATATCACCGACTCAAGCCTTTAGTCCATTAAAATGTGGCAAAGAACATCAACTCTTAAGGGATGGTTTAAGTAATGCATTTAACGATGATAGATATTATGCAAAAAAGAATTTATATAATGATGCAGGTTCTATGACATCTTCGTCATTGTCAGCTGCACACTCTTCCAGTTCAATAGCTAGTTCCAATAACTTAAATACCAATAGTAATAATAATAATAATAGTACTTATATGACAAAAACAGAAAAATTTGATGTTAAATATCGACCAAATCGAAAATTGGGTATGTTGGTGATCATATCCGGTTTATATCCAAGGGATGAAAAGTAAGTTAGTTCTAAGAGATGAAAATTGTATTTAAGAATACTTATGTGACACCTTTTAAATGCTAGAGAATGTTATAAAGCAGGCTTGTGAAGATTATTAAAAACATTGTTAAAATGTGCTTTACAATCATTGAAAAAATAACTCAATATGCTCACATTTATTCCCCTTATCCTCACACTCTATTGAGGCGTTACTCACTTTTTGCTACGTTTTTATTCACATGGAAAACATATTAAAACTTAAGCTTTGTTTTCTAGCATAAAAGGGTGACATAAGCTTTTAAATACGTGTAAGTAGATTGAAAAATTGTCACTTGTCAATTGTGTTTTTTTTTTATTTTATTTCACTTTTCCTTTAGAATTTATGAACTTTGTCCCATTGAAACGAACTGCGGAGAAGGTGAATACAATGCAATACGTGTAAATGTAAGTAATATTAACTATTACCTGCTCTAATTGTAAATTGTATGTAAAGATAGTAAGTAATATGAGAAGTGTCGCATTTAAGTTTTTTTTTTTTTTTTTGTTTTTTTATTTTTGTTTCATTTATAATTGTTTTAGTATCACGTTTTAATTTTAACCCAATGCCAAATGTCTACTTAGTTACCATTAATAATGGCTTTTGTTAAATGGGAAATTTTGGAAATTTGTTTTATATGTACATACTTACATACATACATACATATATATGTATATATAAAATACAAATCAATAATTTAACACGTTTTCGTACAAACAAAAAATTATTTTAATTTGAAATAATGGTGATACAAGGTCTAGCCAGTGAAAGTATTGAATTTTTTATTTTTAATTACAATTTTCATATTTTGGCAAACTTTCAGGGCCATAAATTTCTGTTCTATTATTGAAAGAATGTTTTTTTTCCATCAATTACAGTCATAGTCATACATATTTACACATTTTCAAAATTTTTCGAAAGTTTTGAAAAAAAGTCAAATATTTTTGTTGTTATAAAATATTTGAAAAAGTTATTTTGTTGTTGTAAAGCCTGAAATGTGTACAGTAGATTGTACTAATTTCTGAAAAAGTTGCGATATTTGTTTCTGATATTGAATGAAAAATTCGTATGCATTTATTACTTCAAAAAAATTTACACACATTTTTTATACTTCATAATTATTTACACAGATTTAATAGCAGAGCTTCGAAATAATTAATTCCCTTAAATCTTAATTCTGAATTAAGAAATACTAATTTTTACTAATACTATTCCGCAAAACCATTCTCAAAAATATAATTCAATAGCTTAATTCAAAGGCTTTTGTTTGAATAGAATTAATTCCGTATTGAATTCATTCAATTTTTGTTAATTCAAATCTTCAATTTGAATGAAAATATTTTTCTTTCATTCAATTTTTAATATTTTGTTTTTTAATCTTTTACAAAATGAATTTAAAAATATTTTCTAAAGCTAATTTGTACTAGATTTGAATTGAAGAAAATTTAAATGATTCAATATATTTTTTAAGCTTGAATTGTATAATTGATGAATGAATTATTTAAGGAATTAATTTATTGGAGAATTAATTCAATTCATATGAAGTACAAAGAATTTAAGTCTATGAATTAAATTATTGAATGCTTTAAAATAATAACTAGGATAAATTTAGTAATAATAATAATAATAATAATAATAATAATAATAATAATAATAATAATAATATTTAATAATAATTCAAAAAATTTAATTCGATTTAAAAAAAAATGAATTAAAGAATTAAGCCTTTCGAACCTTTGTTTAATAGTCAATTATTTACGCTTATCTTTGCAAAAGATGGCCCCAAATCTTGTTTATATTTTTGTAGCACTATTTTTTCACTATAAAACATAAATCACTAAATTATTTATTTATTTATTAATTTATTTTTATTTATTTATTTCAATTCGTAGTAATATAAAAAGTATTCTTAGGCCAATAAATTTATATTACAAAGATTTACTCCGGTATAAGGATATAATAAATATTAAAATAAAAACTATAAAAATTAATTTCACTCATATTCAATACTCCAATTCAAATGGCTCCCCAGCCAAAAAATATAATAATATACCAAAAAAGCATAAAGTTACATAGTCCCATAAGTAGTATAAACATCAAAAAGAAAGTCACACAATTGCAAACCATTTAGCATAAAAATTAGCTATAAAGTAGCCAAATATCTCATAAGTTTCAAACGAAAAGCATTATTCGATTGAGAAAATAAACGAAGCTCAAGTCAAGCAAAAAATTCCAACAATTCCAATCCTAACAACAAATGATCGCTCAAAAACTGAGGCTCTAATTCTAGGAATAATAATTTATGGATTTCTAGAAGAATGTGAAAAGGTGAACTCTGACCGAAACTGTAATGTATACCCAGTTTTAATAACTTTAAAAAACATTATCATATTACTGTATGAAATAAAACTCTTAAAAGAGCAACCCAAAAATTGTTTCACATATTCTGAGATATGCGTTCGAAGAGAAACATTGTATACATAACGAGCAATCATATTGAGCCTTGTAATATTATAAGAGATAGTACGAGATACTACTTCTAGGCCATACAACACATGAGTCATCAAAAGTGCATGGGCAACTAAATGCCTCGTCCGGCAAGGTAAATAAACGACAAGAGAATAAAGTCTACGTAAAATGCCAATAACTTTAAAACTAATTCGATCAATATGGTAATCAAATAACAAGCGCCGATCAAGGTATACCTAAACATTCCAATCTATCCACAAAATTAACTGAAGAGTATCCAATACTCTAAGAGGTAGAGTATTGGAATATATACCACCAATATCCACAAATTGAGACCACACGCAGTGTGTGGTCTAAGAGGTAGAGTATTGGAATATATACCACCAATATCCACAAATTGAGACCACACGCAGTTTTGTAAAATGAAAAGAAATTCCTTAATTTACCAATTAAGATGGAGAAATCTTCAGAATTAAACTCCTTCGTCAAATCTAAGGAAAACATGACAGCAAGATTTCCATTATTCAAACTATGGCGAACATCATCAGTTAAATTAAGCAATAATGAAGAGGAACAATGACCACGTCGAAAAGCGTACTGGGAAGAAGAGATACGGTTATGAACAAGAGTAAGCATCTGATCTTTATTAAATGTTCAAGGACCTTCGATAAAGACGGAAGAATAGATATTGGTCTTAAATCCTGAAATCCATGGATAACTGTTGTCTTCGGGATTGGAACCACGCGAGCAGTTTTCCATATCGAAGGAAAAGTGGACGATGTCAAAATGAAATTAATGTGATGCACAAGAAAATGCGAGATATGAGGATAAATAGTTTTAATAAATCGTATAGGAATCTATTGCCTAGAAAATTATTAAACCTAAAAACTATTCAGAGAAACATATTTTTTGTGGTCGTCACTGGGTCAAAAGTGTGACATGTTTCAATGAATGTTTTCTCAAACTTTCTACATAATATCTAGTCTGAGGAATAAGAATTTCGCAGAATTATTCGCGGTATAAATTTATGTCTTTGTAATTTAGTCCCTATATTACACGAATTTATAGTTGTTTGATAAATTTATGCTTCCGGTAACATTTTCTTATCCCCCTGAAAATAAACATATACCATTTTTAAAAATTTCTTTCTTTTTATAGTTTTTTGAAAAAATTTTTTTTTCTTCCAAAACAACGCATACAAAATGTGGTACCATTTGAAAGTTTTTTGGAAAGCTCGCATATAAAACATACCCAAGAGTAACCATAATATTTTTTTATATTCTAAAAAATATCCCAAATTTCAAGATTTTTTTACAAGAAGTGTTTCTTATTTTTACTTACAAATATTAACTCATCCTGTCTGATTAATTTTTATTTTAATATTATCTTATTTTTTTAATTAAAAATTAATTAAAATTATAAACAAAAAACTATTTAGTCATAAAATTAACCTCAAAAATATTTGTTTTTAATTTCAGAAAGATTCGTTGGTTTTTAGCAAACTAAGTTACAACACAACCTACAGCTTTAAGCCACGAAGTAATTCAGTAACTGCCGATGACAATATGAAAGGAATAACATTTACCACACCGAAATGTGAAAATTTTCGCAAAGGCCATCCAAAAGCTAATATTAAGTGTTGAAACATAAACAAAATGAGATTTTTTTTAGAATAAGAAAAAAGAAAAGAAAAACAAAATATTTTTTAAAGAAATCATAAATTGTGTTTTATTTAAATAGTGATTTAAACTCGTCCAAAGCATTTGTGGTTGTATCATCCGTGGGTGTTTTCAATTTTAAGGCTTGTACAACTTTTTCATAATCCAAAGGTTGACCATGTTCAATAAGTGTAGCTATTAAACGTGATATATAAAGAACTGGTCCTCCAACAAGGTGTAGAAAATGATAATCCTTTTGCTGGCGCATAGTAAAAAGAATACGTTTCGAAACAAAGTCTTTGTAATAACTAACACGACCAACACATATGTAACGTTTTTCATGTGGTGAATAGATTTCAATTTGCGCTCGCAAACATTCAGAGGGCGTTAGTTGGGCTGCATTTACATAAACTACACGAAAATGTATATCAAATGTTTTATAGAAATCTACACATAAATTAAGTATATTTTCCATTTGTTCTTCTGATCCGGACAGATCTGTGGTAGCAACAAACGTTTGTACTGCATTATTTTGGGTTGCGGTAAATAGGGAGGGTGTGTCGTTTGTATTTGTTCTTTCGTAAATACGACCAATACTAACAAATTTTAGAGGCAACACCGAAGGATAAACACAAAGCTTTGTTACAGCACCCAAAAAACTCTCGAATGAACCACCTCCCGTTAAATAGGCAGGATTAAGTTTATTAATTAAATGCGCCTCCAAGACCTTATAATAGTTATCCATAGGAGTGGCATTTGCCTCTAATAAAACGCATCTTGTAAAATCAGGATTAGCTGTTTGAATAAAACCACCTTTATCAAGAAAATATCTTGTCAGCACTTGAGTACATCTTATATCGAACTCGGCAGCTTCGTTCATCATATAGTATCGGCTATTGTCAATAAAATATACTAAATCATCATGTTCTAAATGTGATTTTCCCGACTCTAACAAAGGTTGATGACTACGATACAAAACTCTTTCATGATCTCCCTCTGGACACTGGGGATGTAAAGTATTTGGTAAATGTAAAAAAGCTTGTATGAATTCATCTTCGATGGGATAAAAATTAGTTTTCATTGTTTTCAAATCATTTCTTAAATGTTTGCCTTTTTCTTTCAGTTGATTTATCAGATCGTCATCCTTTTGTGATGCTTTAGAAATTTCCTTCAATTGTTTTGCTATCATTTCTCGTTTATCTTCCACTTTATCCATTGCCTCTACACCTTTCTTGTATGCGGCAAACATTTCCATAACCTTTTTCAAATCTATTGTTAATTTTCTTTTTGCTATCGAATGTTCCAATTGTTCAGCATTCTGAAAGGTGTTTTTAAAATCCATGTAGGGTTGTAAAGTCACATAGTTTTCTCTCGCCTTATCTCCAGTTATATGGAGAGCGGAAACTTGTCGAATTTTTAATGCATGTCCAGTTAAAGGAATGATTTGGGAACTATTTCTGATTATTCTATGCATTTTAAACCTTATATTTAATTCATAACTTTGTGTCCAAATGAATTGGAAGAAAATCACTTTAACTTGTATTCTATTTCGAAGAACTGTCGTAATAATAACATCATCAGCTGATGGCCGGTGTTCAACAGCTGCTTTACATGTGTGCTAGTTTGTAGTTGCCATAGTACGATTTTTACTTTACCGGCAGTGTTGCCGGAGTTAATTTTATTTTAATTAATGTTAATTAATTTTAATAAAAAGTGTACCAAACGATAGCAAAGTATGAATAGTCAAATTTTGAAGTATATGAGGTGAATAAAATTTCACTAGCCCATAAATTGTTGACAAATGTATAGAAAATATTTATAATCATACATGGCCATACTCGAAAAAAATGTTATTTTTCTTGCACGAAATAAATAAATAAAAATAAAATGAAAAAAGTAACATAATTTAAACTTTTGTAAAAAAAAAAAAAATGATGCTTAAGTTTCGATCGCAAATAAAAAAATATATATAATGATAAAAAATAAAAAAATCAGGAACAAATCAAGATTATCAGCACACTTGAAATTATTATATATTTTCCGTCTAAAGGCTTAAGGAATTTCTCCTCTGGGTATGCCGAACACCGGCTTTGCTAAATAAGCTTTCGAATATCAAAAATTCTTTTAAGTTCCGCCATTTTTATAAAATATGTAAATTTTGTTCCCAAGTAATTAATATGGTAGTGTTATATATCATTTTAAATGGCATCAATATAATTAAGATCCGACAATTATTAACAATGATATTCAGGAAAATATATTGAAACTTTGAAGGCCTATAACTCGTAAACCGACCAAGAGCGGACAAAATTTTTTATTGCACTATAATCACAAGTAAAAGTACTATAGAATCACTATCAAAATTGTTTAAAAATCAACTGTCTTGATGATCGTTAGTTACGCCAAAAATCATTATGGATACTTAATATTTTTTAACACAAAAGTTTGTATTTCAATTGAAATAAATATGAAGTGTGTGTTTGTAGTATGTAGCATAATATAATAATAGAAGGTAGAATCACTAGAGAGAGTCGTCAATTTTATTTCTTGTTAAGTCAAAAAACTGAAAAATGAAAAGCAAAAATCAAAAATCAAGAATGAAAAAAAATATAAAATGTTTTGTTTACACACATAAGTATATGATTCAAATTGTTTCCTGAAATGCCGAATTCTGTCCTTGGAATGCAGTGTAACCTTTTAATACGTATATTTGTGAATATTTGTTAGAATAAAATTTAGTTGCATACATTTTTTTAAAGAAAATTGTTGTAAAATATTTTTTTTTTTGTATTTTAATTTGAAGTTTTATTTTAAATTTTTTTTACATTTTCTTTTGATTTATGTGTTTGACTTTTCAGGGTAAATAAAAATGAGAACAAACTTTCTAGTGATTTTACCTTTAGTAATTCTATCATGGTATGTAGTAAAATTGGAAAATTTTAAGGTATTTGAGTTACAATAAACAATCTGGCAGTCTGTTTTATACAACTCTGTTGTGTTTTTCAACATTGTTTCATGCAAAATATAAATTATTTTATTATACGTTTGTATTCATTGTAATTTTTTTTCGTTTGTTTTTTCATTAATCAGTAAATAAAAATGCCAAAAGATAAAAAACATAAAAAGGATGATCAACGAGAGCGTCATCAGAAGCATAAATCTAAGTCCAAATCAAAGAAAAAATACCGGTCATCTTCCTCCTCTTCTAGCTCATCATCATCATCATCAACCAGTGGCGACGAATCTCTGCCTAAAAATGTGCAACTTTTAAAAGCATTAGAAGAAAGACGCATTAAGGAAGAGTTGGAAAGAAAACGGATAAAAGAAGAACTTAAAGCTAAAGAAACGCCAGAACAAAAACGAGAAAGGCGTTTGAGAGAAAAAGAAGCCAAGGAATTGAGAAGAAAACAAAGAATGGGATGGGATAATGAATATCAAACTTATACTGATCAAGATAATCCTTTTGGTGATTCCAACTTGACATCGACTTTCGTATGGAATAAAAAATTACAGAAACAGGGTTTAAAAGATGTGCCCATACAAACGGTGGAGGCATTGAATCGACAAAAACAAATGGAAAACAAATTGGAACTGGAGAAGGTGAAAAAGAGGCGATTAGAAAGAGAAAAAGAGAAACAAGCCCGCGAAGAGGAAATGATATTGCAGCAGAGACAAAAAGAAGCGGCACAATTTCATGAGTGGGAGAAACAAGAAGATCAATTTCACTTGGAACAAGCTCGTCTAAGAAGTGAAATACGCATACAAGATGGTCGAGCAAAACCTATAGATTTGTTAGCTCAATACATAAATAGTTCTAAATTGGAAGACGCCATCGAAATGCAAATGCATGAACCCTACTACATTCTCAATGGTTTGTGTATCAAAGATTTGGAAGATCTACTGGTTGATATTAAGGTATATATTGAGTTGGAGAAAGGCGAGCATATTGATTTTTGGAACGATATGACCATTATAGTTGAAGATGAACTGCAAAAACAAAGAAAACAAGCTGAGCATGATGAAGCCACCAGTTCCCGGCGTGAGGGTATACACGAAAGTGTCGTGAAAGATGTCACGAGTATATTCCGTAATAAAACAATAACACAATTAGATGAAATGAGAGCTAAAATAGAAGCCAAAATTAAGGCTCGTACAGAGGGTGTGGACATTAGTTACTGGGAAAATATATGGTCACAACTTAAGGCGCATATGGCCAGAGCTCGTCTTAGAGATCACCACCAAAAGAAACTTAGAGAGAAGTTGGATTTGTTGAAAACTTCTACAATAAAAGAAGAAGTCCAGGAAAGTTCGCCCCAACACAACGAAGGCCGAGAAACACAAGAAGCGCGAGAAGAAAGCGAAGAAACCCAGCAAGAAATATATGAAAATGATTGCTTTAACCTTTACAACGAAGGTAACTATAGTCCCCAATATTTGTCACCTGAATTACAATCATCCTCCCTTAATATTGTGGATGAAGAAGAGGATGAAATGAATTTGAAATATCAAAGGCAACAACTACTAGAAAATAATCAAGACAGCGTTAACTACAGTCAAGAAGAAGTGAATATGCGCAACGAAGCTCGTAAGGGCATGTCAAATGATGAAGTGGAATTCAGCGTTGAAATGCCTTGTGATAATTCATTGGCAATTCAATTGGCTACTGACAAATATCGCCCCCGTAAACCTCGTTATTTTAATCGCGTTCACACAGGTTTCGAATGGAATAAATACAATCAAACCCATTATGATATGGATAATCCTCCACCGAAAATTGTTCAAGGTTATAAATTCAATATCTTCTATCCGGATTTAATTGATAAATCAAAAACACCTCAATATTTTCTCACACAATGTGAAGATAATCCTGATTTTGCCATTTTACGTTTTCATGCTGGACCTCCTTATGAAGATATTGCGTTTAAGATTGTTCATCGTGAATGGGAGTTTAGTTATAAACGTGGTTTTCGTTGTCAATTTCATAATAACATATTTCAGTTATGGTTCCATTTCAAACGATATAGATATAGAAGATAAAGTTCTTTTGTATTTATTTTTCTTTCCGTGATGTATCTTTAAATGTAAAATATGTAATGACATAATAAAAAAAATAGTATTAGTACTTAATCATTGGTTTTTCTTTATTCCTAAGATTTTTAGTTTCTTGAAAGTACATATAGATATTTAGTTATTTTCTTTTTTATATAAAAGTTACAACTTTATTGCACAAATTTAAAACATCACAAGAAACATAAAATTATAAAAATATGTACACACATACGAGCATTATACATACATATATTATTTTTAACAAATCGTTTTAAGGCAATATTTATAATTTTTGGTATTTTGTAAATTATTAAGGCACTTTTTTTGTACGTGAGCAAGAAGAATTTTAATAATAAAAATAATAATAAAAAATAGGTATACTAATAGAACATTTATAAACAATTAAATTACGTATGAACTTATAAGTGCATTTAACACTGCAGATCTATCATATAATACCATCAATACTTTTGAGCAATTATTAAAAATTAAGAATGAATTATCAGTGTAAAAACTATTGTAAGAACTTTTGCAAACATTTAAATATACTGACTGATAACTTCTTTTGTTAAGCTTTAACTGTTTAGAAATTTAATTTTTCTAAAAGGCAAGCTAAAGTTTTTCATATTAGTTAAAATCGTAATTATTTGATTTCTTGTAGAATTTGAGCAAATGACGGTGGTGGTTTAAAAGTGAGCACTTCTTTGAATATCAATTCCTTCCACTTTTCAACTGGCAAGTCCATATCTTCAAAACTTTGATCGTATAAAGGAGAGGTTTGCTCGTCACTAGGTTCGGAATATTTTTCCATATAAGGATGTGCCAAGGCCTGTTCGGCGGTAATGCGTTTCTCTGCATCCAATTCAAGCATTTTCTCCAATAAATCAATAGCTAGAGGATTAGCGCCTTTAAAGAAACTTTTAAAGTCACGTCTTTTCATTGGAGGCAAAGATTTAATGTAGTTGCGTGCACTTTCAGAAGAAATTTTTTGCATAAAATCATCTGGAGGTGTACCCAATACCTCCATTATTAAATTCAATTGATGAATATGATCGGTGCCAGGGAACAATGTACGTCCTGTAAGTAATTCAGCCATTATACAACCAACTGACCAAATGTCAACAGTTTGATTGTAATGCATCCAGTTAAGCATAATTTCCGGAGCTCTATACCAGCGTGTAGCTACATAGCCGGTCATTTCACTTTCTGTTGGTCTGGCCAGGCCAAAATCTAAAATTCTTAGTTCACAATCTTCATTGACAGCTATGTTGGAGGGTTTCAAATCGCGATGTATAATACCAGCACTGTGAATGTATTTGAGACCACGTAATATTTGATAAACCAAAAACTGCACATGCTCATCGGACAAACGTTGAGTCCTTATAATATTATTTAGATCGGCATCCATTAAATGGGTAACCAAGTACACCTGTTGGAAATTTTCCAAGGTTACATTTGGCGGATGCGGATGAAAGACATCCAACAGACCAATTACATTTTCATGATCCATGTGCTTCAGTAGTCTCAGTTCTCGGTAAGTACGTTTAGCATGAACGGCCGATTGAAAAGGGCGTGCCAATTTCTTAATGGCAACATACATATTTGTACCTTTTACCAGGGCTTTACACACCTGTCCATATGCCCCTGAGCCCACTTGCTGTAATTGTTGATATATTTCTGGTATTTCCCATTCTGTGCGATTAATTGTCACCTTATAGAATTTAACCATTTCGTTCGTAGTTTTCTTAATTTTTTGTATGTATGCACTAAATTCTTTTAAAAACTTCTTTATAAAACACTAGCAAAATTAAAAAATAACTTAATTTTCTGCTTTAATTTCTACTGATTATATTTATCTACGTTTTGATTGTTCGTTTTATAGTAGTAAAAAAATATATTGTATGTGTATTTAAAAAAAATAAAATAGTTGATATGATGAGTGTTTGGTTGATTGGTTAAACTTAAGAATTATTAATTTCTTATACCAATAATTCTGTTCTCTTTCGCTAATTTCTTTCCTTTTAATGAGTAAAAACAAAACACAAGAAATTAATATATAAAAATAAACACTCATACTATTAAAACCCATAAAATCATTTTAATTAATTTTTACTTCGTGGGAATCTTTGCCCCACAACACCCGATTTTCCTATATATGCATACAAATATATATGTGAATTTAGTGAAGGAATGAATATTTCTGCTCTCAGTTTGTGCTACCTCCCACATTCATTAAATTTCTAAAGAACAAAAAGCAACAAAACCATATGATTTTTGTTAGAGGAGTGAATAAAAAATTGTATTGTTTTTCTATTCTGTTTCATTCTTTTTTAATTAATTTTAAAGGCTTTCAGAGTTGCTAATATTAAAAAAATAATTGCCTAAGACGATTTAGAAAATTTTACCTCAACTATTTGTTGAGTGTACTTTGAAAGTCGTACAAATCAAGAGTTAAAAAAGGTGTAATTTTAAATATTTTTTTCAAACAATAATATTTATTAATATTAAAATTTCAACAAGTACGATTTCCAAAGTCCTATTAACTTCCAAACTATTAAATTGCACTCAAAAATTTGTACATCATTATTTTCAGCTTTTAAAGTACTATAAATGATGGAAAAAAATTAAAAAAAATCGGAGCTGAGTCAAGGTATTCTAATGTTATGTTCACATATGTATATACAGTCTTTTGAAAAAGAAGACGTTTTCTCAAAAAACTCGATTCGAGTTGTTTAATTATTTAACACACAAAAAACATACTAAATTTCCATACTAGGAAGACATTTTTAGTATTTCTGGTATACAGAAATTTATTGGAAAAAGAATTTGTAATAGCTGTCAGTTTAAAAATAAAAAATTTAAAATTATGTATGAAATTTATATTTTTTCATACATTTTATTTCTTTAAATATTTTTTTTTTTTAATTTAGAAAATGTTTGTGTGTGAATTTTTTGTTTAAATAAACAATTTTTAAAAATATTTGGCAAACGAACAAAAGGTCAAAAGAAAAACACAATAAAATGAAATGTGAGCAGTTTAATCATTGAGTTTATCCAAAAACAAGTCGAAAACTAATTTGTGTGAACATAATACTAGCATTTGATTAAATTTTATAAGACAAATTTGTATATAATTTTTATTATTTTTTGATAATTATTACCAATTTTGGATTAAAGACCATAAACAAAAATTGGATTACATATTTGTTTTCTTTTTATCTAAAGTCTCAAATAAACCCAATTACATCGATTTCTTTATTTTATTGATTATTTTATTTGACGATCGATTATGTTATTAAGAATATCGAAAAATATCATATAACTCTCTCGTCGTTGTAATTATTTTTTATGTATATCCAGGTTTTTTGTTATTCGGCCTTTAATGGGTAGTATTGATTGGACGATTTAGGAGAGCTCAAAACTAAGAAACTTATTAAAAATGCAAAATATCGAGCGGAAATTAGAAAAAAAAAACACGTTTGGGCATACTTTTGTCATCAAAGAGGGGTTATTAAAAATGTTTGTTTAAACCTATTTTTAACATAAGCGACTCAAAGAAAGTAAATGCGATCAATACGTTTTCAAACATATAAATGTATTAAAAGTGTGCTAGAGTATTGAATGAGTTCCATAGATTCAATTGCAATTAGTATAGAGAATACATTCCTTTAAAACACAATTTAACAGCTAAAATGTTTAAGAGTTGCCAGGTTGATTTATATTTAAAATTATTATTTGATATTTGAAATTGATAAAGATTTATTTATGTACATTTTATTACAAATGTGAATCAACAATTATTAAAAAATTATTTACTTTTGTCAAAAATATGTAACTACATGTACATATTTATATAAAACGCCGCATATGAAAACTATATATAATGATCATATGTTTATAACATAACAAATTATTAATGAACACTAATAAGACACCAATAGAGTGTAAATAAAATCAACCACCAAACTCTGCACCCCGAAACTTAATCCAACTCCTTACAAACATATTAACTACATATGTGTGTATATCTAGAAAGCAATATCTATTTTAATATGTTTGTATGTATGTATACGGTGTATGGTATATTGTTAAAATTCAATGAGAAAATAAAACTACTTTCTACCACACTGACCGTCCGTCAAAGTTTTAGTTTATTGTAAAAACTTGCTATTTAACTTTAACTGCTTATGTTAAACATCTCTATTAAGTATTTCTTTACTTCTTAATTTCATTTATTTCATATTATCATCATTTACCTACTTCTTTGTAAAGTAAAAACAATTCAATAAAATTTTTATCAAGAATTCTATCGGTGGTTTATGGATTTAGTAAATGGTATAGAAGAAAACAAAACGTAAAAAATTGCATGTTGTTTGAAACAATTGAGTTAAAAAATTGTTATCAGTTGTGTTCTGGACACCGACTTAAACGGTTCCTATTAAACTAATCAAAAAAATAAAGTGAGAAGTTAAATAAATAAAATAATTTGCAATTTTGTTTATACAAGAGTACACAAGTACCTCATTAAAGTAAAATAAAAATAACTAAAAATTAAAGGTTAGTACATATTACATGGTGCAGGTTTAGTGTAATAATAAATGTAATAATATTAATAAAATTAATATTAAAAAACAAAATACAAAAATGAAATATTTATAAATTCGTTCCATTAGAATGGCAGAATAACGAAAGTGTGACAAGCATATTTTAACAACAAAAGTCTAAAGTTTACAAAATATTAGCTAACACACATTAACATACTCTTTATCATTGTTAAAGGTGTATTTACCTTGTATGAAGCAACTGTGAACTTTGAACTTGTTTATTATTGAAATTTAAAAGAAAATCAAATTCAATAAAAAATAAACTCCGGTATTTAATGAAAACTAAAACTAAAAGGAGAAATTTTTTTTCACATTTTAGCTGCAAATAGATATTAAGAAATGTCTATCTGCAGTACAATAATTATTGGAGTCTTTGTTTCTTGATTTTATATGGTTATCATGACTTGATTGCTTTAAAAACATTTTAAATAAATAATCTTTAGATTAGATTAGATTAGATTAAAAACATTTTAAACTTTATCATACATTACAAATACACATTAAAAAAAAGAACTCGCATACAAATTCCATATTGAGTTGGTGCACACTTTGTGGACGCTAGTAGAAAGTAATCAAAGTTTAATTTATGTTAATTTAAATTTTTGACTTTATTAGATTTATTAATATCTTTTGTATATTCATTATAATTTTAGTTAACCTACGGCAATAAATTGATTTGAACATGGCTACTTTGTTACCTGGTAATATTGTTTATGGTGGTCCCATAACCGGCACGGAGACAAAAGCTTACAAATCCTTGGGTCATTTTGTTTTGGAAAAGTACAAAAGTTTTGGCACTCAAACTGTTATGGTGTGTAATAAATGGAAATATTTAAACTAAGACAAATTTATGATTGTTATGAGAAAAAACGCTCTAGTTAAAAGATATACTGAAATTATTCGATAACGATTTAGTATTCATATTATTATATTTTTCACATATCAAACCAATATTAAGAAATTTTTATTTACAGATCGATGCTGTCACCGGCCAGGAATACTCAGCCCAATACATGCATGATTCTATTGTTAGATTGGCTTATGTCCTTAAACATTTGGGTGTTAAAAGTAATGATGTTGTAGGTCTATCGAGCGAAAATAGCGTAGAGTTTGCCATAACTCTATTTGCAACTTTTGTTCTTAATGCCACAGTAGCACCGTTAAACGTTACATATTCAGAACGTTAGTATATACATATATACTTAATTTTTGTTTATTTTTCTAATTCATAAAAAAATATGAATTTTAGGTGAAGTCCACCACGCCATAAATCTTTCAAAGCCCAAAGTTATCTTTGCTTCAAAAATGACTATAGACCGTATAACGAAGGTGTCTAAAAACAATTCATTTGTTAAGAAAATTGTCGTCTTTTCTTCCAATTCATCCAGATCTGGTGTTTATTCTTTTAAAGAATTAATGGCAGATAAATCAATTCCATCACAGACTACTTATGATTGCTTGCCGGCTAATAAGGATGAAGATGTTGCTTTAATTGTATGTTCTTCGGGTACTACTGGCATGCCAAAGGGAGTGCAATTGACACAATCAAATATATTATCTACTTTGGATTCTCAATTGTAAGTTTAGTAGTTGAAAAGTGTAGTTCCTTCTTAAAATTTTATTATTATATTTAATTAAACATTTTAGAGAACCAACTGCTCTTCCTTTGGGTGAAATTACAATGTTGACTGTTATTCCGTGGTTCCATGCTTTCGGCTGTTTAACTCTCATTACCTGTGCCTGTTTGGGTACTTGTTTGGTATATTTGCCCAAATTTGAAGACAACTTATTCTTGGGTGCCATTGAGAAATATCGTGTTATGATGGCTTTTATGGTTCCTCCCTTGATGGTGTTTTTGGCCAAACATCCTATTGTAGACAAATATGATCTATCTTCTTTAATGGTCTTGTTGTGTGGTGCTGCTCCTTTAAGCAAAGAAACGGAAGATCAAATTAAAGAACGTATTGGTGTACCAATTATACGTCAGGGCTATGGTTTGAGTGAATCAACTTTAAGTTTATTGGTGCAAAACGATAATGCATGTAAACCCGGTAGTGTGGGTGCCTTAAAAGTCGGCCTATATGCTAAAGTAATTGATCCCGAAACTGGCAAGACGTTGGGCCCTAATCAACGCGGTGAACTTTGCTTTAAGGGTGATTGCATTATGAAAGGCTACATTGGTGATGTCAAGTCTACACAAAGTGTTATTGTTGATGGCTGGCTGCACACTGGTGATATTGGTTATTTTGATGATGATTTTGAATTCTTTATCGTTGACCGCATTAAGGAATTAATCAAGTACAAAGGCTTCCAAGTGCCACCTGCAGAAATTGAAGCATTACTCTTGACCCATCCCAAAATTAAGGATGCCGCTGTTATTGGCAAACCTGACGAAGAAGCTGGAGAATTACCCATGGCATTTGTTGTCAAACAAGCCAATGTCCAACTTACCGAACAAGAAGTTATAGATTATGTAGCTGAACGTGCCTCTCCCGCCAAAAAGTTACGTGGCGGCGTCATGTTTGTGGATGAAATTCCCAAAAATCCTAGTGGCAAAATCTTAAGACGTGTTCTACGCGACATGTTAAAGAAGAAGCTCAAGTCAAAATTGTAAATAAATTATTTTCCTTAGAAAACACCCCCACTATTAACCAAAGCCATAAAGTAAAACTTTTCAAGTTCAAAAATGAAAAAAGAAAAAAAAGTATATTTTTGTAAACTAAAAATGCTTATAAGAATATTTAGAAGAGGTAGCTGTTGCAATATTAAATTGGTGCAAGTAACAAAAAAGACACTGTTTTAATTATTCCAAAATAAATCTTTTTACAAATTTTTATGTAAGAAAAATTTAAACAAAACAAAAACTTACCTGTTTTAATATTTACAACAAAAATAAAAGGAACACCATTTGTTGTATGACGCCAATGTTTGTTTGGCCAGAAGCCGTAAATAATTGAAAGGTTTGTAAGAATTTCTTGAAATAGTAGATTTTTTCACACTTGATTACTTTAAGTTTAAATAACACTTTTTATAAATTAGTTTTATCATTTTTTTTAAGTTTTGAAAGTTGTTTTCCTTTTTTCAATGGTGTTTTTTTACATTTTAACACTTTTACACTGTCTTTTACATAACATATTAAATACATCTTTTTTACTCTTTATTTAATTTACACGCTTTTTAAATTATTTTACACTTTATCGAATTTCTATAAACTATAAATAAATCTAATAGACGCAAACAAGATCGCCGTACAACATAAAAAAACTGCTAACGGAACTTAAATGAAGAGTTGCAAATAAAAGGATTTGTTTTGCGGGAATTTTTCCCAACAGTGCTGCCAACTTTTTTAATGTTTATGATGGACCGTTACATTTTTTCTACGGAACTTAATTGATTAGTTGCAAAAAATCGAATTTATATATCAAAGGATTTTCTATCAGCAGTACTATTTTTTCCAGAACTTGTATGCCAAGAACGCATTTAAAAAAATTTTTAAATTACTGAGTTTTACTAAAGTTTACATGGAAAGCAATTATTAGAAATACAAAAAACATACATATGTATGTATATATGAAATTCATATTATGAATGTACATTAAAATGTCCCTCGAATCTGCTTTACTGAATTTCGATATAGGAAGACCCCTAAAACATATATTTTGTTTTTGTGTTTTGAAAAAATGCGTTATTTTATATTCCATGCCTCAAAGGATGCGTGTTAATGAGTTGAATATGGAAAAAATATTTAAACAATTTTTAAAATTCATCTTAAGTTCCTTACAAGCGATTGAAAATCTGAAGTCTGGTATATTTTGTCCAAAACAAATAGTTTTTTTTTTTTTTTTTTAAGCATAAACGCGGCAAAAAATATAACATACGAATACAACAACAATTTGACAGTTTCGCGAGCTACGCACATGAAAAAATTGCAAATCAGCTGTGCTTACGAAGTCACTTTCTTATTTCACTATGATTTTAACTATAAAAGGATCAACATTATGAAGTTTTTATCCATTCTATAATAAAAAACGAGAAAAAAGATATAGTCGGTCAAGACCGACCATATGATACCCTAAACCATTGTGTATGAGCATAAAAATCCGGGAAGGGGACTTATATTAGACTTGTGACCAATTGTATACTAATACTTTTACAAAATGTAATATAAAATATACAAATGCAGAATAATGCGGTGACACTAACGTCCATATGATTTTATGCACTTTAGGGCGATTCTTGGAAGTGGGTTTATATGGGAGCTATGGTCAACTTCATGAAATTTGGCACAAAGATTAACACTTATACTTCTTTGTACCAAATTTCATTAAAATATTGCTATATGTAAGGCATTTAAGACCACTAAACCCCTATTCCGGGAGGACATTTGTATGGAGGCTAGGTGAAATAATGGACCGATCATAACCAATTTCATTCTTGTCCTTGTTTTATAATAACTATTCGTGCCAAATTTCGTCACGATATCTTCAAAATTTCGACTTGTACTTTGTTCACCAAGTTTGCATGGTGGTGTAGGGTACAAAAAAATATTGCACTTTTTTTTCACATGATGAACTAAATGACGGTTTAAGACCATTTTCTAAAATTTATTTTAATTATGAATTTCTTCATGCCCATTTTGAGACAAAACTCAAAAATGTTTTTGGACAAATGTTCTTTTTTTACATATTCAACACATTATTACACATGGTGTAAGGAGTCTTCCCTAAAAATAGAATTCTACTAGAACAAAAAAAACTTTATTGTTTTATTTCATCTTTAATTTCATTTAATAATTCTTTTACTTAAAATTACATTTTCATTTTTATTTTAATTTTATTACATAAAATCTATTATTTCATTTTTAATAAACTATGAATGTTATTAATAGTAACATGATAATATTTAAATATATATGAGCTAAATATATAGAATTTTCATTTATTTAATTTTTTATTTAAATGTTTAACTATAAACTAATAATTTAAAAAATAATTCATTCAAATAGCACTAAATATTTTGTTATTTCTTTTACTAAATACAACAAAAATTTACTACTTTTCATAAAATAGTAAATAGTATATGAGTTTGTTTGATTTATTTTTCTCTAATGGAATATAGGCAGATATTTGTTTGTTGTGATTTCTTTATTAATTTTTTTGTAATAATAGTTAATAAATATGGTATTCAACTATTTTATTTATTTTTAATAAATTGTAATTATTCCTTAATCTCTTTGTTGTATCATGGATACACATGAAAATGTTTTTTCTTTGTTACTATTAATTCAAATTCAATATGTTTTAATAATTTTAATTAGATTTTTCATAACCAAAAACAAAGATTCATTTTGTTTTGCGGGTAAACCCTAAGGACTATATAAATAAGTCAACGTATTACTTATCAGTAATTTTTACGTTAATTTGATGTTACCCATTCGTTTATAAAAGTTGTGAAAAATCTTATTTTTTTAGTTTTTAATTTTTTAATAAAGGGTAAGAAGTTTAACATTTTTAATTATTGAGTTTGTTTAAGGTTTTTGTGTATTTAAATATTGTTCCGTTTGCATTTATTGTAAATATGTGTTGATTTTTTCTTCTCATTTCAATATGAAAACTATGATTTGTAAAAAAGTTTAAATAATGAAAAATGTAGGGTATTAATATGATTTTGTTAAAAAAGTTTTGTGAAACCGGTTGGAAGAGAAACTATTGCCTTATTGATGTAACAAAAAAAATATATATATATATAAATGAAATCATTAAACCTAATATAATTTAAATGCCTTTTGATAGGATACAAATTTAAACAACATAACTTGTTATTGTTCTCAAAACAAAACTGACTAATAAAATGACTTATAATTAAATTAATTAAAGAAATGTAATAACTAAAAACTTATTTAGTAAAATATATGTATGTCTTGTATATATAAAATTTATTTAAGGATAATTATAAATATATATACATATATGTATTTTATTTAGGTTTTTGGCCGCCTTATAAGATTTTCATAATATTTTATTTTTTTGGCACACGATTATTATTACAAAGTTGAAACAATATGTTTCAGGTTGGTTTAACATTTTCTTATGTATATGTATTTTATATAATTCATTTATTTATTACGATCAACTGAATCTGTTTGATTGTCAGTTTTGTTGTTATTTTAAGGAGTGGAAGAAGGTCAGGTTAGTGTGTGTGAGTAGGTGTAAAATAGTGTGTTTATGTATTTGTGTTTTTATATTTCAATCTGCTATAGCATCAAGCTCATAAGGATTTAAAAAAGTTAATGATGTCCAACGATAAATTTTTGTTGCGGATCATACAATAATTTCCATTCGATTGGCTTTTCTAGTAACTTTGGGAAGTCCTTGTGCTAGATTGGACATGCCGCCATATTTAAAATTAAATATAACAGTTTGTTGCCCAAAATTTGCTTCAAATCTAATCATAAAAAATGTAAATTGCTTTAAAATACATCATTAAAAATATATACAAATGTTCCAGGTGATAAGACTATGCGACAAATTTAGAATAATCGCTTGGGGCGAAATCACTTTATAAACAAAATAAATAGCATTTGATGAGTGTAATAAATCCTACAAAGGATTTTTTGCTGGTAGTCAAGATTTTTGTTTCATGACCTTTAAACTTTTCTTTTTTACACGGATGTAGTGTCAGCACAATTATTTTCGAATTATTTGATATGAAATAAATAAATATTTATTATTATTTATTTCATTTATTTGTAATATAGTAATAATACCCGAGATCACAACATAAAATAAAGCATGAAAAAAAATACAAAATTCATTCAAGAATATAAAACAACTAAATTTAGAGAATTTAACGGGAAATATTTCTTTCCTTATAGGAGTCATTTCTGACAATTTTTAAGAACTTACATGACATTAAAAAAAAAGCAGGACAAAAGACAAACATTTTCTCTTCCTGTGAAAAATCCTTTGTAGGGTTTATTACTCGGATCAAACGCTCTCTATTGCACATGGAATTATTCCGTTCCAAAAAAGTCTGACCATTACGTAACATAGTAAATTTATAAAATAAAATGTTCAACTTAAATTGGAAACTTACTCTGTACTAATATGTATTTCAGGAGGTTTCCCCGTAGCATTTTGTATAACTAAAAACATTTTTGTTACGATTTCTATAACATGAGCCGTTTGAAATACAAAATCTCCTTTTTTACGACCAAACTCAGACTGTAAATATTATATTAATGTAATGTTTAACTAATTAGTTGACCCACTTATTTTTATCTACACTTACAGCTTTAACATGAAACACTGCTATATCGTCTAGATAAGGACTTAATGACATACGATAGATTTCAGCTGCCGGTACACGATATTTTATTTGTAGTGTTCTGTGATCCAATAACAATAAAGATGAAGTAGACAATACTAATAAAATAGGCACAATCTGAGAAAAAAAATTGTATGATATCTTAATTATAAATAAATGGTTTTTATTATTTACCTTTCCACTCGATCTGGTAATTTTATTTATAATATCTGCAAAAACAACATACTGATCGTTTGTTTCCACGCACATTTTCTTCCATTGTTGATTGTGTCTTAAACGTACATAATCTCCAATAAATGCATGAGGTACACTAAAACACAAATTTGGAAATAAAAATTAACGTTAGCATAGATACATAAGTACAAATGTATATATAAAAAGATTCCATGAAACTCATGTTATTTTACCTTCTTGGATAGGAAGCTTTTCGATCTTTAAAAATTATGCTGGCTGTTACTTTTTCACGCATACGATTTCTTGCTGTCTGATCAAACGAATTTCGATATATATAACATTTCCAACGATGATAAATAGCACGTAATAAACGTGATGTTTCCGATAAAAATTTTGGTGCTGTAGGCCAATCTATAGATAGTGGACTTAAGGTGTTTGGTGGCAATCTCATCGGTATGGAAAGGAAAAATTGACGTATTTTCCAACGCAGATAATAACGTGTTATAACATCGACAGCCCATTTAACTTGTCGTTTATAACGCATATTACGATATTCTTCACGGGCCTAAAAAAATAAATTTTTTTATTATTAAAATTTTAGATAAATACAACAATGCACAACTATTTTTACTAGGAATTTTTTAAAGAAACTAAAAATCAGCTATAAGAATTTTACAAATTGCAAAGGGTTTTGTAATATGAAATAAACATGCTTACTATACGATATAGACTCCACAAATGTCTGCGCCCAGTAAAGGGTATACCAAATCGACATTCCTATGTAAAAAATTTTATTATTAACAAAAAAAAAAAAACATGCAATTAAATAATAACATAGAATGAACTATTTACAACTTTCAAAATAATCCCTGTTTTAAATTTTACATCTGTGCTGACCTTTGTATGCAAAAAGATTAGACGATATCAGTGATCCCAAAACGCCTTTTTGTTGGAAATAATTGTGTAACTTTTGAACCGTTCAATATATTTGAGTGAAATGTCATATGGCTAGTGAACTGGTTTGAAAACTCTACTTTTTTAAATATACGGTAGCATTTCTCTGACTGGAATTTTTGCACCAAAATATCCCAAATCACAGTTTGTGAAATTTATTGAAATTTTAAATATTTTTTGTAATTAGTCATGTTGACAATATTTTTGGAAGAGTGTCTGGAATATTACGTAGGATTTATTCGAATAGTATTTATTTACCTTGTTGTATTCGGTATAGATTGGCTTATGCATTATTAATGCCGCATATTTTTTATGGATTAGAAGTTATATCTGGCACGTTGGCTTACATTTCTTCCAGATTGAATCGTATTGTCAATACCATTGTCCGATATGTTTATAACGTTCCCAGGAGATCTCACATTTCTGGATATGTTACTGATTTTCTTGGATGTGACTTTAAACATTTTAAGCTTCTTAGAAGCCTGTTGTTTCTCTTTAGAGTGCTTAAGAGTGGCCAGTTTTCTCAACTTTGTTCGCGATTTCGTTTTTTTCATTCCACTAGGAACCCTCAAATAGTCATTCCAAGAATAACCTGCAGTTGTTTTGAGAGATCTTTTCTTGTTAGAGTAGCTCGTTGCTGGAATTATTTACCTGTTGAGCTCCGCATATTTTCGCATTCGAATAATGCATTTCGTTTGAAATTGATTGCACATTTCTCCACATCTAGTACTGATGCCTAATTATTTTTTTAGTATTTTTAATATTTATGAGGTGCACTGATTTGTTTGCGTTTATATATACACGAGTTGTTTTTGGTTTGATTTTTGAACTTTTTTAAACATTTTGGCTTTTTTTATAGGTAACTTTGTTCGCGATTTCGTTTTTCTCATTCCACTAGGAACCCTCAAATAGTCATTCCAAGAATAACCTGCAGTTGTTTTGAGAGATCTTTTCTTGTTAGAGTAGCTCGTTGCTGGAATTATTTACCTGTTGAGCTCCGCATATTTTCACATTCGAATAATGCATTTCGTTTGAAATTGATTGCACATTTCTCCACATCTAGTACTGATGCCTAATTATTTTTTTAGTATTTTTAATATTTATGAGGTGCACTGATTTGTTTGCGTTTATATATACACGAGTTATGTTTGGTTTGATTTTTGAACTTTTTTAAACATTTTTGCTTTTTTTATAGGTAATTATTTTTCATTGTAACGGTATTTTTAGTTGAAGAAAATAATACTTCAATGTTGGCTGCAGTTATTTGGTTACTTGCTTGCTTAAGAATAAATGTACTAGATTATTCGGTTTTATTTAATATATATAAATATAACTTGCTTTTTTTTAAAAAACTACCGCTTTGGGACATGTATTTGTTTACTTTTACTTTTTATTCGGCTGGGGGTCAAATTGTAATGATTTTTTTTATAATATAGCATATTTAATATTAAATCCTTAATTTATATTTATATACATTTGTATAGTTTTTGATATTCTTAAGATGTTTTAATGTTCAGGATTTTGCTTTTGTAATATATATTTATTGGCCTTGAAAGGCTTCTTTATATTACTTGATTTAATAAATAAATAATTAGATTCCGAAGTGACCAACATTAGACCTGTGCTACTCCAAACCAATTAAAAATTCCTTTAATTATATATAACGATTTAAAACTTACAGAACTACAAACAAAAAGAAAAACATTTTGGAACCACTGTGCAATTATAATATCTTACTTATCTTCAAGTATTTAAAATACATATTAAAGAATATACATGGAATTTTGCATACATACAGTCCATAAATATGTTAAATTTCAAAATGAGATTTTTTTTTATATAAATAAAAATAAATCATGCAAAAAGATAGCAAACGACACAAGTTATAAAAACAATAGAAATTTACCCTCCAAGTTCGCCAAGAACTTGCTATCACAATTTGACTTTCACGCATGCGTAAATATAATTTCCTATCTTTGTACATACGGAACGTTTTCTGTATTAATATGGCCAATTCATTCATACGACCACGACGAAATTGTTCCAATTCATAAACAGTACGCGGACTGCGTACAAAAACATTTTTGGTACCAATTGTAAATTCAGCTGATGGTAGAGGAAGATTACGTATAATGACGGCAATACCTTCAACACAACTGCCGCCGAGATAATGAGGCCAGGTTTTATTGTTTAGCAGTTTGTAGCGCAAAAAGAATTTGGCATGTGACATATGAAAACAATGACCTTGACGATACAAATTGACTAGAGGCATTAGAGACATGTAACGAACTTGATGTTGGACCAAAGCCATGTCAAAGGTTTTCGGTTGACGGCATTCGTTGGGTTTTATACAGAAAACATAATGGGAACGTCTGGGCTTAACTATGGCGAGTAAAGTTTGCAATTGAGTGCGTAAATTGGAACTTAAAGTGGTGGGTTTTTTAGTGGACTGTCTTCGTGGATTCCCTTCGGGAAAAAGACTTTGTACGAGTGGCAGTTTACTTTGATATAAACCTGAACTTATATATTTTGGCAGCATATCAGAATTTTTCTCCAAAAAACGTTGCACCGAATACTGGACAACATTCGCATAGTGGCGTATACGAAATGACATGGTATTCGGTTGTGAAATCATAAAATTTGGATGGCCAGCACAACATTGTTGTATGCGTTGCAGTAGAGCTTCGTTGGTAGTTAGATGTGGTTCGTTTATTAAACTCAATATTCCATAGTTGGGCTTATCGATAAGTTCACATATTGATTCATTATCAAAATAATCGATTCGCGACCACTCAAGACCTTCGCGGGCATATAGCTCTTGCTCCACCCTGAGTACGTTGTGTACGAAATTTTGATGAATTTTTTCAGCGCTATAATTGATAGCAAACTGTTCGAACGAATTGTTATCCAATAATTCAAAACCATAAAAATCTAATAAAGCTAAATTCTTTTCACGTTGCGTTGATTTAAGGCTCTCATTAATTTTATTCACCAGCCAAGTGAAGAGTCGTCCGTAAAGTGTACGACATAAAGTGTTGCGTGCAATAGAAGCTTGACGGGCATCCAGTTCGCAACCTGTACGAAATGATTTTCGATAAAATAGTTTTTTTTTTTTAGAAAAGAAATTGATTTATAGCAATATTTCAAATTTTTATGTTTAGTTTAAGAGATAATAAATTTTGAAATATGAAAGGATTGAAAAAACATAAACTTACCCACATCTTCCTGTGTACTATTTGAGCAACTAGCTCTTGTAAGGCAATTAATTAAAATTTGAGCTTCCAAATTAAGCAAATGAGCAGTTTCATGTACTTCTGCAAAAATTAGAAAAAACATTTAAATTGTGCAAAATATACATATATAATAAACAATCACACAAAAAGCTCACCATAAATATTTGATATTTGACAACCTTCAGTGCCGTCTATATTTGTAACCGGTACAAAAATAAAATTACCTAATTTAAGGACAACAGCTATAACACGAAAAATGGCATTTATATCATCACATGATAAACCAAGAACCTCTAAAGATTTCTGTGAAAAAAAAAAAAATATATTTTTGTTAACAATATCAATACATAAACGTTAATACATATACTTTTGCTATACCTTTGTATAATGAAAATTAGTGCGATCTTCTTCAATGGCAGTTGTATTTTTTAATATTTCATATTTTTCCACATTGCGATATAATTTTAAAGACTCTATTATATATAATTCGGTATAAATCACACATACACATATGCAACGTTTTTTTTTAATTCATATACTTACTTAATAATTGTAAATCACCACCCAATAATAATTGATAAAATATATGAAAATTTCTTTCTCCTACTGCTGTGTTTGTTACTCGGGTCTGTAAAACCGAAAGTTGAAAATTCACTTAATTAAATTTTTATTATATTTTTTTTTAGTGAAAACAATTTTTAAAGATTTTAAATATTATGAATGCAGCAATAACTTTTCAATCAATTACAGTGACTAAGTGATTATTTATATTAACAAACCTTTTCCAACATATCTAATTGAAACAGACATGAAAAATAAATTATATTATTTTTAGTAATAACTTTGCATAAAAATGGATTTATTAATTAAATAAGATTTTTATTAAAGCGATCATGTAGCAAATTTTATTTCATAGAAAACTATTTTTTTAAGTTCTTAGCAGCATTAAAAAAACCTGCTTTAAAATAATATTTATATGTGAAACATTTAAACAACTTACAATGTGTTATATGTACTCCCATAGGATCTCCCTTAAAATCGATTTCAATGTCAAACAACTTTCCCTAAAATCAAATTAAGAAGTTTTTAATTTTATAGTTTGATCAATTTATTTCATTTAAACTTACATAACGACTTGAATTATTATTCTTAAGCGTTGCTGCATTTCCCATGGCCTCTAAAAACACATCTGCATACGAAACACATTCTCTTAAACGTTTCAAAGGATTCTTATATTTTCTTGAAGATGTTGATGAAGAAGGAGATCTTTGTGCAGCTGTTTGTGACATTTTGTGAGCATCGTAGAGTGAAATGCGTTGCATAGAGCCCATAAGAGATGAACGTTCATCACGCGTATAACTTTCATTTGATGTTTGACGCACAAGATTAGAACAACTGCCGCGTTGTAGTTGAACCGAGGGATAGGCTGATAAACTACGACCACCTGAGCCTTTTTGAAAACTAAAATCTGGCTCATCTCTTTCAAAACTTTGAGCTCTTGTACACTTACTATGGCCACATTGCCGACAACCACCACTAGAGCCGCCAGATAAGAACTTGGGAGAAGCACTTCTAGCATACGATGATGTAGATGTAGACAGCGTTGATTTTAAAGGAGTGGCAGTATTGCATGGTACTTGTGTGGATTGATGATGTTTAAAGCATGATTTCGTAGGATGTGGTGACAGTGTTATCCCTGATGTTGTACCCAGATGCACTTGGCTATAATGTATTGATGCTGCTGTTGTATGAGAACTTTCAGTTGTTGTTATATTTTCGCTACTTTTATGATGTGAAAAATCAAAATCAACCATTTTTTCTCGTACATTTGAACATTTTGCATGACGTTCTGAACTATCTGCCCTTGAACGATGCTGTAATGCAGCATCGCATCTTCTTGCTGTTGGTCCGGGTGAGGGCGATTGACGTCTTTGCATTGACAAACAAGTACTAGTACTCGCCGTAGCTGTTGTATTTTTACAAAGCATATAATTCGTTGTAGGGCCTACAGAACATGAACTAGATGTACGACGATGCTTGTGACTGCCAGCCGTTGAACAAGAGCTAGGTATGTTTACAGAAACAGCAGCAGCAGCTACGCCAGTTAAGCTGGTAGTTGATTGTTTTCGTAGAGAGCTTGTTCCATCCTTAGATCTCTCTTGTATATGTGTTAAAAAATTGACAATCATTTTGAAGGATTCTGTTTTACCAGAACCACTTTCACCTGTAACGAAAATAGGGAAAAATAGGTTTAAAACCATTATAGTGATATACACGAGCTTTAGACAAACCTGTTAATAATATACACTGGTCTTCACTTTGGTCCTTAAGGGACTGAAAGGCCAGATTCGAGAGACCATAACTATAAAAAGTTATACAAATTAATTTCCTCTTAATTAAATTGTTTATGATAAATATAAAAACAAAACAAAAAATTTCGTACACAAATTAAAATTTAATTAAAAAATAAATAAAGGTAGCACAATAAAATTTCAGAAATCTTAGAATATATTTACTTGTTTTAACGGTAGAATAAAAATTCAATATAAATGATTTAAACGAATTTTATAAAATAACTTGCAATTATATAGTTAGTATTTACATATACTATATGTATATTTGTATATAGAACTTACATATGTGGAGGCAATTGAAAAATACCCTTGCTACCATAATTGCGTATTAAGTCCAACGAATGTTCTGATATGTGATGATATGGATTTACTGCAACCACAGAGGTGCCAATGTAGGTCTATTTTTTAAAATATTAAATATGGTTTATATTTTAATATTAAATTAAAGGCAACATTTACTTACATAAATATGATCACGTTTATAGCGTTGATGTATGTTATTAATGAAACTATCTTCAGAAAGATTTTCCAATAAAACCGAATCCCAAGTACCAATTTCTTGTTCCATTTTTAAAAAACAATAGCTATTGCCAAAAAAAAATTTTTAAGATTAAAATTTGTTTGTCAATTGATAATAATGTTCTGAAGTTAACTTTTAAAAATTATTTAAATACCTATTAAATATTATAAAAATTGTATTTAAGCAATATCGATTCTTATATACCTGCTAGTTTTTAATATTTGTAAATATAAATTGGAAAATAAAATAATAACTAAATATGTATGTGTTCTATATGATTTCAGAACCTTCTTTAAGAATGAAGAAACATACATTAATAAAGTTGTTTTATGTCCTTCATATTTGCACCAATATCCTTTTTTCATACATAATGTTATAAAAAGAAAATTATCAACAATTAACATTTTTTTTTTTTTGTTTAATTCCACATATATTTTTGAATATTCCAAAAATTTTTAGCAAATATTGTATGTAGTTCAAATGCCAATATGTACTATTCAAGTACAGTAGCTTGACATACCAGCAAAATAGTAGTTATTTATCGTTGATTGAAAAATTATCGATTTTATGAGTGTGGAGGTATGTGAAAAAGTAGATAAAAAAAAAAGCTTTTGAAAAAAAAAATCAGTTTTGTAACAGGTAAAAAGTAAACAGTATTAATAATTTTTGCACAATTCACTTATTATACACTTCTTTCCGACATGACTATAACTATTTCATAATTGGAGGTTCTCGGACACAGAAGAAAAAAGCAGAAATCAAAAATTGTTACAGGTCAATAATTACATGATGATGTAGACAAGCTTAAAAAAAAAAATAACACTTTTGCATAATACCTTGTTTTAAATTATAGATTTATTAAGATAAATTTATCTTTCGCATAAATTAATGGCAATTGTATGACTATTTAACATTTGTATATAAAATTCTTTATAAACATTAATAGAAAATTAATATAAAAAAATCAACTTAACAAACAATATTAGAAAAAACACAATTTTTTCTTGTAATATTCTGCTTCTTATTACTAACTGACATTTGTCATGTAAAGTCATAGTGAAATTAGAAAGTGGACGCACATCTACAAAAACAAACACTGCTTGTATTTTGTTGGTGTAAAACTAGTGCACATGACTATATGTCTATATTAGACAACTTTTTATCAGGACATACGTCAAAATCATAACTTTGAGTCTACATTAGACAAATTTTTATCAAGACAAACGTCAAAATGAACTCGAATTTATGGAAGGTGGCACCAATTGTGCAAAAACAACAATATGGCGAATTCATTAATGTTTTTTATGTATGCAGTTTAACAGCTGTAACAACCAAAAATAATAATCAGCTGTTTAACTGAGGCTACCTTGTATAGATTCGCTCCGATTTTGACGTTTGTCTTGATAAAAATTTGTCTAATGTAGACTCAAAGTAATATAACTATAAAGTATATTCGTAAGAACAGCTGTTTTACAATTTTTTCATTGACATAGCTCGCGGAACTGTCAAATTGTTTTTGTATTCATATGCAAAATGTTTTTGGATTTTTTTACTCTTCCTCTCCTTCATTCGCTCATTTTCCGTTCAAAGCATTTTGACATTATGTGCAGTAGTTCTGCACTAACAAAATACAAGCAATCGTTGTTTTCATGGTGTGCGAGCACTTTCTAGTTACGCTATGGTTAAAATGAATGCGAATTCATAGTTGGACAGCTGTAATAGCCAAAAATACAAATAAGTTAACTAAGCTTACCTTGTATAGAATCGCACTGATTTTGACGTCTTGATAAAAATTTGTCTACTAGACACTACGTAATGTCAAAATGCTATGAGCAGAAAATGAAGATGAATACAAAATACAAGCAATTGTTGTTTTTGTAGATGTGCGGCCACTGTCTAATTTCACTATGGTAAAAAAAATTGGTGGTTATACACTGAACATGCTACATGCAAAAGTTATGTCACTTACAGCTGTTTTTGATGTAAAAAATTTTTCATTTTTTTTAGCAGCAGCAACACAACATAGAAATGTCAGGTTTACAGAAAGCAAGTGAAATAATAATTATAAATAAAAAGATATATAATAATTTGTAAATATTTTTTAGCTAAAACCATTGCTGCTAACAGAGGCTTTGGCCTGTAACAAATATGCTGCAGCGGCTATACACACCTCGGCCAGCTGTTCGAAAACCCAATCTGGTCGCTATCGCATAACCACAAAACGCGATAAACCTCTGACTTATGAAATGGCTAACCCTCCACATTATATAGCTCATCGTAAATCCTGGAACTCTTGGAATACTTGTAGGTTTTAAGGCAATATTTGTGTATTACTAAAGCAAATAATTTGTATTTTTTTATAATTCAGCCACTATGTTGGATGGTTTGCGTCCTTCCCAAACCGCCATTGAAGATATCTTTATACGTAAGTTTATAAGTGGAACTTGGCACTCTTTGGTCTGTTCTGAGGTGATTATTAAACGTCAACATAATATGATACGTATAGCTGCTATTGTTAGACAAGCTATAAGTGCGCGTAAGATGTATTTCCTTATTGGTTATACTGAAGAACTATTATCGTATTGGTTACAGTGTCCAGTAACACTTGAATTACAAACAGTACAAGATAGAAAGGATGTTGTTTTCAAATATATTTAAGTAAAGAATCGTTAATAAATTAATTTTTAAACAAAAATCTTATTATTTAGTGAACGGTTATTTTTTCACTGTGTTGATTGCTATTTTGCCACGTTTTTATAGCTTTATTGACGATTAGAGCATCAGGATCTTTAATCTGTAAGAGCGATTTTTTTCAATGTTTTATATTACTTTGCAAAGATTTTTTAAATTCTCAGTCATCTATTAATTAAATTATAATAAAACTTACCTGTTCAACTAGAGTTTTAAATTCTTGTCTTGTGTTGCATTTTAGGGCCTTGTCACTCAAAGCTTTTGCCAATTCTAAAAATATAAATACCACTATCTTTTTGGAACCTCCACAAATTTTGTCCCAAACACGAACCAAACTTGACTCATTGATTACTCCAGCGAAACAAGTTACATACCATTTGTCCAAGAGATCGTCCGAATTAAAAACTGCCAAATTGTCCAAATGACTAGAAAAAAATTACTAAACTTGAATTGAATTTGTAAACAAAACAACTGTACCTGCATAATTGACTGTCTTCTTTTTTAAGCAAATTTTGTGTCAGTTCCTTAAGTTTGCCACACTCCTGTTGTATTTCCCTGGTACAAGCATAAAACTCTTTAGCCAACCAGTAAATTTCAACATCATCATCAAATAGTTGCAGCAAGACCTTCACAATTTCTATAAAATTTTGATCATTTTCCATTTTATCGCTATTGTTAGCGTGCAGCAAACGATTTTGCTCCAATTGCCACATATTCAATAGAACTTTGCATTTGGGAGTTGTTTGATTAACATACTGCATTATGGTTACTGCTCTGATCAGATCATCGTAGACAGCTTTTCTTTGTTCCATTATGTATTCAGTCGAGTTTTTGTGTAAAGGCATTACACCCAAAATAATGTTCCATAATAGACTCCGATGTGTGGTGGGAACGGTATAACTTAAACAAAATTGCTTTAATTTCACGTGATTCCGTATATTATCTTGCAGCAATTTGTTTAATGACTTTTTTTCTTCGACACTATGGCAGCCAACCTTTTCATAATATGAAGAACGAAAATTTCTTTCATCGGTGGTCATTATTCACAGATTTTACTGATTGATATTTCTTTTTATCTCCATTCAGAATATATTATTAACAGCGAAAATACTTCAATAACGGGGATAATATTTACGTTTATTATTTGCTGTCAAATTTGTTTATTTTTCATCCAAAATAAATACAACAAGAACATAAACTTCAAAGCTACTTTGCAGAGACCTGCGCCGAACGATTTTAACGGCGGCGGCGGCTTTGCTAAAAATTGTTGGCGGCGGCTCAAAGTCGGCTGTTAGCCGGCTGAGAGGTGAACATAACAACTTTTTATATCATGCATTTTTGTATTTTTGTACTTCTAAAGTGTCAAAACAGAAGACCGTTTCGAACATTATATTTTTAAAATTATTAAAAAAAAGTATATATGATCTTGACACAGCTCTTCTCTCTACACATGTAAATTGGATGTTCTGATATTTTGAAACATTTTTAATTTTATCACAGATTTTAACATTCGGACATTTTAAATACGTTGATTTTGTTGAAATGAATCTAAAAATTTATCATTATTTTTATTTTTCTTGAAAAATGTAACGGAAATAATCTTAAAATATGGTCTTAAAGTAGGGTCGAACCATTATTAAAATTTTTAAAGTTTACAAGGCTTTACCAATGGTATAGTAAACAAATCAATGTTTTTGAATACAACTTTAAGTAATTTTGATTATAAATGGTTGGTAAAGCTGTGTTAAGTTTTTTTGAATACGGCTGTAAAATTATAGATTATATTCAAACTAAATTCTTTGAAAATACTGCCATTTTCACAGCTTCCGATTTCTTTATATTCTGAGTTTAATGCTAATTATCAACCTCCAAAAATTAAACTTTAGAAAATTATATTTTATTATGTCCACTGATATATATATATTTTAATTCATTGCGTTTTTACTATTTCTAAAAATTTTTCCTAAAGTTAGCGGGTTAAGCTTCTCCTATTAGATAGATCTAAATTATCCAAACATTTTGTTTAATATCTTGTTTAAAAATTGTTCTACAGAATAATATTATTTTCATAATAGAGGATACAAATTCTAACGTAAGCTTGATAACAAATTACTAATTTTGTGTATGTAAATTTCCATAAGAGGAAGTTAGAAACCTACATTAATTTTTTGGAATACGGCTAAATATTTATTGAAAACTGTAATATTGAAAAATTCAGAATGGTGATGTTTATTCCAAAAAAAACAAATTGACTCGTTTTTTAATATATTTCAAAGCCAGGAAACATCTCGATTTGTGTTGTTTAATAATTTAACACAATAAAAACAACTAAGTTTCCATAGGAAAGAAATATTTAGTATTTTAGTATATTATCAGAACCACTTCAGATTCTTTAATAACATCCTCAGAATTAGTGGTATCACAACCAATTCTGACATTCGTCTAAATTCGTTTTGAAAAATGTTTTAGAGAACTAGTGCTTAAGAACTAATTCTGTATGACTTTTTCACTTCTGAGTACTTCCTAGAACTGTTTAAAAAACTTGTATAAAAAATTTCAAAAATTAAAAAAAAAAATATATATATGTATATATTTACAAAATTCAATTGATTTCAAAAGTGGACTTTAGTAAATAGCCCATTAGAATACAAAATAAAAATAAAAACAGATTCTGAAACCTTTCCCTAACTCTTCTATGGCACTAGTTCTGAATGTGACAATTTTGAACAAAAATTATTGATTAAGGAACTAGTTCTCGAACCGTTCCATAGAATGGGTACTGGCTAGGTAACACTTCCACAGAACTAGTTCTGGAGGTGAAAATTTCAAACAAAAATCATTGGTCGTAGCCAAAGTAGAACAAATACAGGCTATTTTTATGTGTTTTAGAACTAGTTGTGGAACTAATACAATATTTCCTGGGTGAATTAAAAATTAAATTTATATTTGTTCACATTTATTATTTGTTTAAAAATTTTATTTTTGGAATTAGAAAGTATATGTGTGTAAAATTTTTATTTAAATCAACAATTTATGAAAATATTTTGGTAAAGGAAAAACATAATAAAATTATATGTGAGCAGTGATGCATAAACTTTGATGCATTTACTTTTTTAAAGAACTACACCACTTTTAATGGTATTTTTTAAAAATCAATTGAAAATAAATTTAAATTTTAAAAAAGATCATTGGAAAATTAGATTTTTCATTTAAATTTTTGAAAATAAAAATTGAAAATTAGATTTTTCATTTAAATTTTAGAAAAGAAGTGTTCTGAAATTTTTGTAAATAAAAATTGAAAATTAGATTTTTCATTTAAATTTTAGAAAAGAACTGTTGAAATTTCTATATTTCATTAATATTTCAGAAAACAATTATTTAAAATTACAATTTCTATTTCAGAAAAGTACAATTTAAAATAAGTTTTTATATTTTAAATTCACAAAAGATCAATTTATAATTAAATTTTACTTTTTAAATTCAGAAGACTACAAATGAAATTCAGTTTTATATTTTGAATTTCAAAAACAACAATTGAAATTTAGAATAATTCATTAAAATTTAGAACATTGAATAAGAGTGATTTAAATGATGAAATAATGTTAGATCAACTTAATTTATGTGACCTTTAAGCAAATAAAATTAAGAAATTGTTTCAAATCCATCTGGAAAAATTATTCCTAATGCAAATTTCATTCTATATATTATTTTAGTTGAAGTTCTGAATTTAAGTTAGTTTTTTTCAAAATTTCAATATTTTTCTGAATTTTAAATGGAAAAATTTTCTTATAAATTGTTCTTTTCAAAAATTTAAATAAAATTCCAATTTAAGTTGTTATTTTCAAAATTATAAATTAAAAACCTAATTTTCAAGTAATTTTTTTTCAATTCTAAATAAAAAGTTTCACTTCTGAAATTTATTTATTTATTTATTTATTTATTTATTTATTTATTTATTTATTTATTTATTTATTTATTTATTTATTTATTTATTTATTTATTTATTTATTTATTTATTTATTTATTTATTTTTATTCATTGTAATATAAAAAGCCTTTCAAGGCCAATACAATATAAATATATTACAAAGCTGTTAACCTGAATTAAATTTAAAATAATATATATATACATACTTATATAAAATAAAAAATCTATTTATACAAAATAAACAATTCAATTGTATCAAATCATATCAATGGTTCCCCAACCGAAGATTATTGTTAATTACAAAAATACTGAAACAAAATGATCCCAACAGTGATTAAAATAAGAATAACAAGAATATTTTAAAAGGGAGAGAAAAAAATATGTATAATTCAAACTAATTGGAAAGGATGGCCATAAGTTTAAGGCGAAAGTCATTATTGGAATGGGAAAAAACTCTTAGTTCCAAAGGTAAATAATTCCAGCACCTAGCAATTCTCACAATGAAAGATCTTTCATACAATGAAATGTTAATTCTGGGAATTAAAATCTGAGGGTTCCTAGAAGAACGAGTAAATACAAATTTGGAACAAAGTAATGTAGGCAACCCCCTTTTCATAACCTTGTAAAAACAAAGTAAGCTACGATAGCGTAAAAAATTTTGAAAAGAACAACCAAGAAAACGTTTAAAATATTCTGAAATATGTTCTCTCATCCGTACATTGAAAACAAATCTCACAATCATATTAAAAATTCTATTCAATTTAGATAAAATATATGAAAAAGTCCCTGATACAATTTCAAGACCATATAGAACAGTTGACATTAAAAGAGAATGAGCAAGGCGACATCTCATTTGAAAAGGTAAGTAAATACCAGCTGAATAGAGTCTACGTAAAGTACAGGAAATTGTGCAAAGTAAATAATCAATATGACACCCAAAAGTTAAAAATCTGTCAACATAAATTCCAAGACATTTTAACTTATCAACAAAAGTAATAGCAGTACCATTAATTGAAATAGTCAAATCAGAATCAAACTCCTCAGCAACTCCAAACGCAAGAGCCTTCGTTTTAGTTGAGTTAACAGACAGAGAATTTAGAGAAGTCCAAGAAAAAAAGCGCTCAAGAATAGAATTAATATCGAAAGAGAGTCCCTTAAAATCACCTTTACTACCACTAAACAAAAGCATCACGTCATCAGCAAATAAAAATGATCTAGAATGCATAGAATCAACATAAGCAGGTAAGTCATTCACATATAAAATGAAAAGAAGTGGCCCAACACCGAGCCCTGAGGTACTCCAGAAGCAAGGGGAATTTATATGAAAAATGTAAATTTCAATTGTTATATTCTGGAATTAAAAGAAAAATATTACTTTAATATGTTCTTTTCTGAATTATAATAAAAAAATCATAAACTAAAATGATATTTTCAAATTTTGAATTGGAATATCTCATTCTCATTTGTTCTTTTCTGAAACTGAATTCATAAACCTCATTTTAAATTGTTGTTTTCATAATATCATATAGAAAGTTTTTATTTTAACTTAAAAATAGTGTAGTAAAAAACATATGTGTCTGAACATAATATTAAATAACATATAACACAATAACTAAAATAATATACTTTGTGAATTGGGTTAGTATGTATTTAGTTCATATTTTTTAATCTTAACACACGTTTTGCTTCATAACTTTTTTCCGAAGCAATTTTTAAAATTATTTTATCATTGAAAATATGTCAGTTATTATTCTTGAAGACAAACTGTTGATTTGTTGGGCGTTGACCAAAATGAGTAACGAAAATGATGTACGTGCTATAAATTATTAAAAATTAAAAAAAAAAAAAAACAAATTGGTCCTACAAATAATTGGTCAAAGAATTAAATGTCCTCTGTCATACTGTTTTCAACGTCATTCAACAGTATCAGGGGAATTCGACCATCGATAGGAAACATGGTTCAGAAAAAAAAGACCACATGATATTGGATGGACAAGTAAATTGAAACCATATTGAAAAGCACTCCAAACACATCTTGTAGAAAATCACCCCATTCTCTCCAGTTAAGAGATGATTTTTTTTTTTTTTTTGCGTACGAACTAAATTTAGAAATTTTAGAAAAATGGAATGAAAATGGAGAGAAGTAAACTGTAGCTATTATTCCATAAAATCATTATTTATTCCAAATAATGTCTAAAGAAAATGCATAACGTCTATTGCCGCTGAAGCAAAATAAAAGAGAAACCACTATTTTTATTTTTTTGCTTTAAAATTTCCCTTAATGATGCAAAAATAGATAAATAATAAAACACTTTTCAAATAACATTTTTCTTAAATGGAACAAATTTTATGACTGTCTTTGAAATTAATGTTACTATCATTTGACTTTTGGCAATACTATGGATGTGCGATTAATCGGTTATACAAAATTTTATTTAATCTATACACATATTAATCAGTTAATCGATTATTCAACAATTCTAAATAATAAAAATTCTGATTAATTACTTTTAATTTTGATTAATCAAATTTGAATAATATTATTCAATGTTCTCAAATTTAGTTTACAATTAAATAAATGAAACAAAAAATGCTAAATATATAATATATGTTATTTGGTGATTAAACGACCCACATTTTATATTTTCAAACGACTTTGCATGCAGTTTTTTATATTATAATGAAAATTAAAAACATAAAAAAGAAAGTCAAATAAATTTAAAACTATTTAATTATTCACGATTTTAACTATTTAAATTCCTGATTAATTGATTAATCATAAATATATTTAATCAAATTGTTGAATAAATCAAATAATTAATTAATTTGAAATTTGATTTTTACGTCACGTTACGGTCTTTTGCATTTTAATATGTATATATAAGAATATTTTTATCTATAAGGTAATTCATTACAATCAATCTTGGATGTTGAAATAAAAAGATACCAGTACCAGCATAGCTACTGAATTACCTCTTATTAAAAACTATGATGAACCATATCCCATAGACGGACATCTCCTGATAACGGACAAAATCACAGCCTATGGAAGCTTTCGCTGTATATGTAATTTCCTATAGTAGCTTCTTGGCTTGAGATTAATGTTGAATTTTTATTATACAAAAAGATTGAGTGAATGCGTCCATAATATGGATGAAAAAATAATTCATATAACCATCGACGATTTATGATGAACACGCTAAAGTTGTTACTGACTCCGGAGAGAAATGAAAAGTATTCTACAGCGTAACGTGTGATAATCCTGAAGACATGTGTCGTTATTCCTCTTCCTTTTTAGTGAATAACAAATTGCAAGACTCTTGAGATTTTGCTACACACTAATATACAGTGGCTCACAGCTTAAATTATGCATTATACAATTTTATTTTTAAAGCTCCATGACAAAGTAACAGACTGGAATTAAAAATAATATTTGGTATCATAAGAAAGAGGAAGATTTCTAGTTTAATATATAACCATTATTTAGTGTTAAAGTTTACCTTTAAGCAAATTAAAGATATGAAAACAAAAAATCCAATATTTTTATCTCAAATCTTATTTTAAGCACCCACTTATGATATAAAAAAACATTGAAAATTACGACCGATAATTACATTCAGGTATGTGATGAAATTCGATCGATTTCAAAAGTAAATCGTATTCTTAAATCGATTAGGTTGTGATGAATTTCGATCGTTTTCATTTTCCATTTTTGTTTCTGTTCAATATGTTTCTTGTCAAATCACAACAAATTAATTTTGAAATTTGTATTATTTAAATGAAATAAATTTTATTTTAATGTTTTTATGTTAATTTTTTAATAAAAAATTATCAAAAGTTAAGTTTTGCGTGAAGCTGCCACAAAGGAGATATTCATTGCTTCTAAAAAAAAAAAAACATTGCCCATAAAAATAACATTTTGTGGAGGAATAATAAATTTACATTTTTGGCGATTATTTAATAAATCCTACAAAAATAAAAATTAATGCAATATTTTAATAGGAACACTTTTTAGCATATGCAGTTTGGACTTTAGCCGAAATTTTATCGGCGGCGGCGGCTCTTAAAACACCTCCGGCGGCTCGACTCAGCCGGCTTACAGCCGATCGGCGCAGTTCTCTGCTACTTTGACAGAAATAAACCACTTTACAAAAACAAAATGTCTGACTTTAGCTTTTTTAAATTATGGGTTGCCATATTGGTAAAAATAGGGAAAGCAATTGTTCATTGACATCTCTAAAGATTCACAGAGGTCATCGTTATAAAATTTAATTTTAAACTTTTATTTAACTAGAAATAAAAGACTTTTGTTGGTATGTGTATTTTTTACATTTAACTATTTATTTACAATTATCCAAAGTTGTATCCATTTGCATTTGTTGTTTTAATTACATTACACATTTACATTTTTATTTCATTTAAACATTTTGCTACATAAAAATTTGTGGAGATGCAATATCACTGGAAAATTGCAATTTTTTTGTTTCGTTTTTTATTATTTTAATTAAAAAGAAATAAATACTATAAACCAATTGAATAAATAAACCATAACATATAAAAGGAAATACTAGAAATTTTTCAAAATAGAATAAAGTTAATTTAAAATAAAAATTGACTTTAAGAATATTAAAAATGTTTTATATTCTTTTTCTTTGTTGTAATTAATCGGTCATGTCTTTTTTCTCTCAAAGAAATTTGTGGAGGTTAGAAGACTAAATTTAGCAACTAGTAAAAACGTTTACGCGAATTTTTTTCTTTGAAATAGGAAATTGCAAATATAGCAACAGCCACCGCTGCCAACATGCCAAACAATAAAATAAAAAAGATTTTAGTATTTGACATACCAGGTTTAGGATCATCCTTATGTTCACGTGGTGCTTCGAAAGTTTTTGCGTTTGGTATGATATTGGCACGCGCCATTATTTGCTCAGGCTTAAATGGAAGACGAAATATATATATTAATTAAATTTAAAATTATAATTACTTCACTTACCGTAATATTTGTGTCCAAATCATAAAATTTGAAACCCAAAATATCATGATTATCGGAAAGATCACCTGTGGTAGCTGATAAGCCAAAGAAATAACCGGTGGGTAATTCTACATTATTTACAACAAAACAATTTTTCCATTCTCCACGATTTTCAAGATCAGTTGACACCGAAAGAATATCATTTTCGTAACGTATAGCAACATGTGTGTCATAATTTACGTTGCGAAAACGCACTTCACAGCCAGCCAATTGGGTATGAGTACCATCTCGGTCATGATCATAACTCCAAGTACCATTGTTGACCATAGCACTAAGATAAGGATGTTGATGCTAAAAATGATTTTAAATGTTATTTATATTTAAAATAGGTAGGACATTATTCCACTTACATTATGGGGACCATTGTGATTACTGTAGGTATCCAAAATAACCGCCAATCCTGAAAAATGATCTTTACTTCCAAAGACTGGGCCAGGTTGCATACGTTCTTTGGTATACCATATAGCAAAACCATCACCAAACAATTCACTGCCCTTGCCGTGAACTTTGAATGTAACATGTATTTCCCAGTTTTTAGTCAGGCATGGCTGTAAAATAAATTCATATTAATTTGTTATTGATGGAACTTTTCATTTATTATTTACCGAATAATTCCATAAAGCACCACTTTTGGATTGTAAGTCTGGTGTCAGTCTTATATAGTTGCTAGTCACTACTGTATGACCTAGAAAATCCCAATTGGGTAAATTTACTCCAACACCTAAAATTCAAACAAATACATTTCCCAATTATCTAATTTGTTAACATTTTCCATTGATTGCTGACTCACCCTGAAAGGGCCTCACTAATGAGTGCTCCCTTTTCATATATTCATTTGTGCTAACAGCACATTCTGCCACCAGCATACCGAATAACATTAACAACGTTGTTTTCACTGTTTCTCTCAACACCATCTTGTTGATGTAGCTTTATGCAACTGCTCACTATAGTTAATAACTTTATGGAATTGTTACAAATATTATAATTAAATTTTACGCTGTGTTTTAATATCTTGATAAAACAAATTCGAGAAAGTTAATAAATTAGTCGGCTTTTCGTTTTATGCTCTTTGCTATTTCTTTCTTAATGCTTTTTTTTTCTAGCGAATGACAGCAATAAAAAAACAGATAAATAAAATAATATTGCCATATTGCAAGATTTTTCTGACATGGTTGTATTTTTGTTGAAAAAATGTTTGCTGCAAAAAAGGGTAAATTGATACATTTTCTTAACATTGGTCCTTTTATTAAAGTTTGTTCTCTTTAGATATTGGTACCATTTAAATTTGAAGATTTTTATTTCTTTACTGTTAACAGAGCTTCGAAAGAATTAATTCTATTGAGAATTAATTCACGTATAAATTTAATTCAGCTTATAAAAATTTAATTTAGCATTCTTTAAAATCATTCCTCATATTCTCATTGGTATATTTTTTTATACTACAAATTGAATGACATTTTTCTTGAATTCAATTTTTATATATATTTTGAAAATAAGTATTAAAAGAGACGTAAATCAGTAGTATTTATCAAAAAGCAATACAAAATCAACATGTTACAGTCCAGCTAAACTCCACTCAAAAAAAAAATTATTGTGTCCAAATAAATTTTGTAAAGAAGCTGCACTTCACAATTTTAAAGACAAATAATACTCGGAATACGTTCTCTGTGAGATCTATGGATAAATCCTATGATTCAGAACAACCTAAATGCATATAAAAGATGAAATTTAGTATGAGTTCAATACAAAACTAATGAAAATAATAGATATCTGATACTAAATGAAGCGCACGCTACGAAATATGTGTGTACATAAATGTGGCTTACCATAAATCGTGTTTGCAATTATATAAAAGTGCTTAAAATCTAAAGAATTAAATAATAAAACTTTAATTCAATCTAGTACAAATTGAAATGTTGAAAAAATTTTTAATTCAATTTGTAATAGTTTGAATTTAAACAAAATTGAATGAAATCAAAAGAATTAAGCATTCCCAAAGAATTAATTCATAAATAAATTAATTCCAATGTATCAAAAGCTTTCGGAATTAAGCTACAGAATTAATTATGATGAATTTATTTGAAAGAATTAATAATTCTATACAATTTAATTATATTTTAAAAAGTGAATTAAAGAATTAATTCTTTCGAATCTTTGACTATTAAGATATTTTTGAAAATTGTTTATAACTTTTAGTATTGGATATTAATATTTATATGCCATTTATACCAAACAAAAACAAGTAATTTTTAGCTTCAATCGATTTTTGAAAAACTACATTCATTTCTTTAGTTTTTCCATACAAATCAAAAACAGTTTTCGTCTAGTTTTTGTTGAAAACCAAATAAAAACTACAAAAATAATTATTTGTGAAACATCCTGTTCAACCGTTTTCACAACAGTAAGCATATTAATGGCATATTAAGCCCAAATTATAATTGCGCGTAGTCAGCAGCAGTGTGTGCCAAAGAGTAACAAGAAACGAAACTAATTGTCAAAAACCTAAGTCGGTTGTCAAAAACCTAACTCATGCAACAACAAAATACATGTAATCAAATACATTTTGTTGTTGCCAAAAGAAAATAAAAACACATTTTTGTTTACAAAACAACAATTTTGTTTAAATGTCAATCGAGAATTTCGTCTCTATATGCTACTCTATGGTGTGTGCCGCCATAATTGCAGCTGATAATTTAGAAAGTACTGTTTGTTATAATGTTGATTACATTTGGGCAGCAGCAGTTTGCAGTGCTGTTTCATTTAGCCCTGTTTCTAAATTCACTGCGGTGCTTTCAGACGGCAGCAACATGTTATTCTGACAGTGAACAGCTGATAATTTTTTCTAATACTGTTGCTGACTACGCGCTATTGTAATTTGGGCTTTACATGTGCAGGTTATCAATTTCAGTTTAAAAGATTTGGACGAAATACATTTTTCACAAAATTTTAGCATCGGGTTTTTAAACTTGGCGGGCTTAATATTTTTTTAAATATTCATCGGATTCTTTATAAAATTTTAAATAATAATGCTGCAAAAATTATATAAATATATACATAGATTCGGTAAAACGTAATTGGAGCTTCTAAAAATATATATATATGTGTTTCATATACTAAGTAAGCTACACATAATTGTGTATCGGTAAGTATATAAGGCCTCATTGAGAACTACATACATTTTTCTAGTTTTTCCATACAAATCAAAACCCGTTTTCAACTACATAGTTTTTGTGAAAAACAAATAAAAACTACTAAAATAACTTTTTATGAATCATCCTGTTCAACAGATTTCATAACAGTATGCTTTTTTATAGAACTAATAAATGAAAGTGTTAATTTTGAAATATTTTGTTTTATAAATTTTTTACAGAAAGTATAAAATATACTTAAAAAACATTTGTAAAACAAAACAAATTAAATAAAACTTAATCAAGAAACCTATACGTCAACAAAAACTAATATATCGAAAAGGAACGAATGTTCACTAAAACATAATAATTTCGAACAAAAATGTTAGAGAAAAGTTAGAAAAATATTTAATTTATGAACATTCGTAAAAATTAATAATTTGCTATAATTCCCCGAAACAGAATTATTAGAGATATTTACGATAACTTTTATAAAAACGAACGTTCACTTCAGCGAATAATTATCGGTATTTTTTCGAATTTACGAGAACTTGTTGTATATTAATGAAAAAATTAACTTTAGTTTTAACGAATAATTTTCTGTAATTTTTCGTATGAAAATTTTTTATTTTTAAATAGTGGAAACAAATGAAAAATATGTCATTTGTAAGTGAAAATATAAATGAGGATAAAATTCAAAAACACGCAATTGAATTAATATCCGGAAAAATTTGTCATTTCTTTAGTGAATCTCTCCATATATTTATTCCTCTAATACATTTAATTTTTATTTTATTGAAAATATAATCTGTTTTATTGAAACAAAATAAAAGTGAAACAAATTTAAAATGTTTGCTAAAGATATCTTATTCGAAGTCGAAAGCAAACAGAGAACGATATCACTAACAAATATTTTTCGATGATGGTGAATATTCTTTATTTGCGGTCCACACGAGCCTTTTTCATGCTCGCACATTGAACAAAATGTTGTGCGTACATGCATTTGGATAGTGGGAACCATGATATAATAATAAAAGGTAGAATCATTAGGGAGAGTTGTCAATTTTAATTCTTGTAATGTCAAATAGTAGAAAAATAAAAAACAAAAAGTATAAAACAAAATTACTATTTGATATATAAAAAACACAATTAAAAAAGACAAATAAAAATCATTCAAATACTTTTCCTTATATTTGAATTCCATTTTTTATGGACATGTTTTGCAAATTTTTTAAAAAAAATTATTATTGTGTAGATTACAAAGACCAACTGATTTTCGGGATTCCTAATATATCTTGCATTCGCTTTTGTAGAATGTTTCCGAAACAAACACAACAATAATGCCTGCAAGCATTGCTTACGTTAAATCCCCCTTCCAAAACTGTTAATGGGCCAGACAATAACGGCAATTACCATGTTGCGATACGCGTTGTCGCAAGAATTTGAACTTGCACTGTTGTGGCTGATCCAGTAGTTGAATCCTAATGTCAAGTACTATACATTGTTGTCAGACTTCATATGTATGTGAACAAACATTTTTAAATTGTTTTATTTACTTTTTTTAAATTTTTTATATTTTATTTTGATTCTTTTTTTAATATTTTTTTGTTTGACATTACAGGGTAAAATAAATTGAGAGCACTCTCTCCAATGATTCTACCTTCTGTAGTTATATTATGGTGTGGAATCAAGTTGTTCATGTTTTGTTCTAGTTCGCACAATTGTTCGAGCAAACATGTCTGCCATCAAACGTCATTTTGTTCGCGGAAGAAGAGGCGCTGCATGTAAAAGTATCGAAGCGACACAGACGGCAAACAAAAAATTATGATTTGTTCGACAAATGTTCTGCCCACTGAAAACAAAATGAACAAAATTGTGTGTTGCTTTGCCGACGTTTTGTTCTTGTGCGAACAAGAAAAAGGCTAGTCTGGATGTAGCGTTACCGATCATTTTACGATATTGCTTACGAACATTTAATCATCGATATCGAATAGAAAAGATTTACTTTTTGTGATACGATATATATATCGTAAAACAAACACTATTGATATCACTTTCGAATTTCGAGAACGAAGGTTCTCTTGCCACAAACTGAGCGTCTTTTTCATATCGTTTTCTGAAGTCGAGAGTTATGCACGAGAAAGTTTCAAATAAAATTCGATATCGAATAGTTTGGTCATGTGGGAGGAAAGAAAACTGGTATGTAGAAAAATTGGTTTTTGAAATTTAGTTTTCGCCAAAACCAGATAGTTTAATTTTGGTGTAAACGTACTATATGTTAAAAAAGAAATTAAAAAAAATTTTGAAATTTGTTTGTGAATCCATTTCAATATTTTTCTCTATAAAAAAAACTAATTCCTAAGCAACTCAAAGTAAAATACACAAGATTAATTATAAATCGTAGTACTCGGAGAATTTTTTGTATGGTAATCTCCGAATCGGACTATCTCGAACGAAAATACTGCTTTATAATAAATACGCTTTAAAGTAACTGTAATTCAATTTAATATTTTTATAACTAAGTTATGTAGGAAACATATTTGCGTCATGTGGACGCTTTAATGTCCACAGGTACTTTGCCAAATTAGAACTTTTGGTTAAAATTATCGCAAATACGCAGAAGTACGTTCCTACAACGCAATTTTGTTCCTAACATATACTTAAAAACTCATTAAAAAATCCTACTCAAATTTCAGAAATAATTAAATTAAAGATTTTCTTTATTTTTTATTGGTATTCATTTTATTTAAATAACTAATTATATATTTATGTGTTGGTAATCAATAAAATATTGTTTTTTTCTTTTTTCGAACATACAAATTTCTTAATATATATATGTAAATAACTAGTATAAAATTAATAAAGAAATAAATTAAAAATAAAAAATAAATGGAAAAATACTAAAACCTAATAATTAAAACTTGTTATAAAAAAAAAAAATATTGAAATAAAAACAATTTTTAGAAAATGTAAAGCTTTTGATAAACAAATAATAAAAAGGAAAATTAAAAAAAAAAAAAATAGGTCTTGTTTTTTTTTGGTATCAGATTTTAAAAGTCACAAGTTAATATAGAAAACAAATTAAATTCTTAAAATTGTAAATGTTGTTTAAATATTTTAAATACTAAAGATAATAATAAATGATATAAGTTTTTCTTTTGAGTTTTGTAAATTAATAATTAAGTAATTTCATAATATATAATTTTGTTTTTAATAATTTAAATACATTTGGCTGAAGTATCTAAAAAAGGAAAAAGGATTCTTAATAATTACTTTGACTTTCAAATTTGATTTTAAGTTTTATTTATTACTGTTTTTTTTTTTACTTCATTTTTTTGCCTTAGGACATTTATACTACATTATATAATACTTTTTCTAATTAAAAAAGAAAAGAATCATAGTTTGTATGTAATTGGATTCTTATATTTTATGGATTTGCATGTGAACTTCAGTTTAATTATTTTATTATTGTTAGGCCGCCATTTTTGGATTTAATTTTAGGATACAACTGTTGCATTTTTGAGTTTTTTTTTTTTTTTTTTTTTTTTAATTCATAATTTTGTTATTGTGGACTTTTAATTTTTATCGAAAAATAATAAACTTTTTTTTTAGCGCACAACCTAATTCTTTATATGTAATTGTGCTCTCATAATTCTGTTTAATTATTAAGTATTTTAAATTTCAAGTCTTGTCATTATATTGTTTCATCTTTGTTATTAATCTCTTAGAATATGTATGTGCGTTGTTAAGATAATTTTCCTGTCGCTTGTCTTATTTATTTGTTTATATTAAATTTTCCATTTATTTTGTTTACTACGAGTTTGATTTTTTAAATGCTTTAATACGGGAAGATATGAATTTTTGTATATAAATTTGATAATAAAACGTTAGTTTTTAATCAGGAAGTTAAATTTTTAGAAGATAATAAAAATTGCCCAGGAAACCTTTCGTTAATTGTTGATATACAATATATTTTATTTTTATTTATCTTATAGGTATATTTAACCAACTCCGACAGGTATTGATTTTTTTTATCAACTAGATTTATGTTAATAGCACGTTGTATTATGGATACTAAATGTTCAGTAAGTCCGGGAAGAAAATCCCACGCAAGAAATTCGTTTAGTAAACTCATACACTAAACCACAGAAATTGCCTTTTTTGTTTAAATATTTTCACTTTATTTTTGCTCTAATTTAACTAAGAAACCTAGAGCAAAACTTTTTGTTGCAATTTCGAATTGATTTAAACATATGTATGTATGTATGTATGTATTTGTTTGTTTTCGAAGATGGTGAAAAATTTAACTCACAACTATATTAAAAAAGATTTGAGCGAAATTAAAAAAATGGAATTATTTTCGATTAGCAGCAATGGATTGTCGTTGTGTTATAGCAATTTTCGTAGCACCACTTGTTGGCAATTTAGTACCATTTAGTTGTGGCACCGATTTGGCCGGTTTCACCTCTAGTGGTGGAGTATTATCGAAAGTTGTACTGCGTATTAGCTTACCGGGTTGTGGTGGCGTTTTTGTTGTTTTTAATTGCGAACCCTTAACTATTTTCGAGGGTGGTAGCTGTTGCCTGTTTTTCGCTTCGTCTACTTTACGCCATATACCCGCTATACGTGACTGGGCTTGATTTATTTTAGTGGCAGCATTTTGTGCTGCTGTTACTGCAGCATTAGCGGAATTCAGTGAGGAGTTACTGCGAGAAGGTGGTGTAGTGGTAGATACTCGATTGGATAAAACTGCAATGCGAGCAGCATTTGTTGTAACTCGTATATTAACCGTACTATTAGCTCTTTGTGGTTTGGTGATCGTGCCCAAATTTCTTTTGTTAGTCGCTTGTATTGCCGAAGAGGTTGGTAACTTTCTGGTACTGGCAGTCTTTTGCGGCGATGTGTGTGCTGATGTTGACGTCGTAGAAGTTTGTCGTTTCATGGGCAATTTTGATATTTTTGTTTTTGTTGGACTTGTATCCACCACTGGAACACTGGACGAATCTAAAGAGGGTTCATCTTTAACAAAAGTTCCCTGACGTTCTAGAGGTGGCGGTGCTGTGTTACGTTGTGGTGTAGCTGTATTTGTTTCTGTTTCAGATTTTTTTGCCACTGTCTCCTTATTAATTGTCTTTTTTTGTGCCAATTTTGTATTACAACTAGTTGCTGCTGCAGCTAAAGCCACATTGCCATTTCCATTACGTTTTCTTAAGAAATTAGTATTGGTAGGAGTTTGTAATTTAGAACTAGTTTTACCCTCTACAGTAGTCTTTTGATACTTAATGCTGTAAGGTGATACATATTGGGGTTTTTTACCACCTCTTACAACTTTAACTGTCGCCAAATCTGTTGATTCTTCTTCTTGTTTCGTTTTGTTTAACTCCGAATCATTATCACTAGGTTTTACAATTCTAGGACGTACCGTTTCGGTTGTTTGAGTTTTCTCGCCGCACTGTTCATCTTCATAGTCCTCATTATCGGTTAGAGAGTTAAGATTATTACCGAAATTATGACAAGATTCTGTCTCAGAATTTTGGTCGTATTCCAAACTAGTTAATTCACATTCCTGTTGGTGGTGCTGCTGCTGTGATTCTGTTGTGTCTGTTGTTAAAAACTTAAAATTTTGAATCATATTTTTGATGGAGGAATAAGAATTATCGTCCATCACGCCATCATTATTTGACTCTAAACTACTTAATTGAGTTTGTTGATTAAGCTGCAGATCGGAATATATTATAGTTTGTGTTTTATAACGATCCTGACTAGATCTTCTTCTACTACGGGGTGTTGTACTTTGAGCATCAGTGTCTGGTTGTTGTTCTTGCTGGCCCAGCTGCTGTTCATCACATTCCAAGTTGGTTATTTCAATAGCCAAAGTTTCATCTTGTTGAGCTTCTTCCATTTTTCTTTGCAACTCCTCGTTTATAATCATATCTGCTTCAATTGTATAGGTTTTAAAACGATCTTTGATTACTTTGCGTTTTTGTTTTGGTGTAAGGTTTCTCTTATAACCCGAAGCCGGTGAAGCAGGTGCAGATTTTTTCGGTGTACTTTCGGCCGAACTAAAGTCATAGTCTGATGGCAGCGGGGTCGTGTTGCCTTCATTAAGAGTTTGATCATCATCTTTTGGCAATAAATTATCGCAGCAACTTTGCAAGGTGACAGTATCACCATCTTCGCCTCCAGCACATGTTTCATAATTCGATACAGTTACTGTGGTCGCCATGCTGTTACAGTCATCGGCTATTTCCGATTGTATGCTAGCAACACTTATCATTGAATCTAAAAGTTCATCCATTAAAGAGGGTGGCTTAATATTGTCCAGTAATAGATTACATGATGAATTAATACTCTCTACACTGCCTGTCAAATGTGGAGGCATATGTCCCAAAGCTCTGCGTGCCACTAAACCAGCAGGCAAAGTTTTTCTAGGGAATTTCGGTGATTTGAAAGATATTTGAGGACTGTGGGGCGAGTTGCTCATTTTTTGCAATGAATTCGGTTGGGTCGAATCTTGATAGTAACCAGATATATTTAAAGAGTCCATTCCCGAAGGCGGTCTAATATTATCCAAATCTAAGCTATTAATGCTAAATGTCAATTCCTCCTCTTCCTCTAAATCGGAAGTGTGTAATGTAGCTGCCAGTTTTCTGGCTTCTTGAGCTATAAAAGTTGAATTGGTCATGGCATTAGGATTAAAGAACAAAGAAGGTGCTGTGGCAGCAGTCTGGACTATGCCTCCCAATTTAAAGTGTAATCCATTGCTGCTCTCTTCTTCTACACTCTCCTTTATTGTGTAATTATTTTCATTTCTACTATTGCCATTTACCAAAGTTTTTTCTGTCTCTGTGAGACAATCCAAAGATGTTGGTTGTGAAGAGTCCAAATAGTAGCCATTATGCTGTAGACCAATGTTATCAAAATCCAAAGACATATCGGGAGCTGGTAACTCTTCGTTTATAGGAGTATTTTCAGCAAAATCATTTAATTCTTTATAATCGGCCGTCGTAGCTTGGTCTTCATCGTCGTCATCGTAACTAAGAGAAGCTACTTTGGGAGCAGTTACACTGACACTGGGAAAACTAACATCATTGGGACAGGTGTCTTCGTTCCAGGTATTATTAGAAGTTGAATTATTAGTTCCACCACATGTACCATTCAGATATGAATTAATTTTCTTTTGATTTTCACTAGAATCTAGACTTAAAGATTGTGTTCCATTGCCGGTAGCATTGCTATTGGTTCTTAATTGTTCAGCCGATGAGACGAATTCCAATGTCAAGCGTTCTACTGACTTTAGCATTAAATCGGGATCTTTATGCTTTTCGGTACAATTATTAAAGGAACTAGTGAATTCAGTTTGTTTGGCTTCCAACGAAACAGTAGTTTCCATTATAAACGATTGATTGGACTCGTCACTTTGTGTGGTATTTCCGCCATCATTCCCCAATGAATCGCAGTTATCAAGTTCATATTTACACCCAGTATCTTTCATTGTCTCGGGAACGTTCTCGAGATTTTGATGATTTACGTCTGCTTGCGGTGTTAGAATCTCCCCCTCCTCCCCCAACTGTTGGCGTTTTTGTTGATTGAATATGTTGGGATTTTTTTGATCTTTTGTGTCTTCGTCTGGACTGGTGATGTTGCTGATGTTGATCTGCTGTTGTTGCTGTTGCATTTTGCTCAAAGTCTCTGGGACTAAGGTGTGGTTGTCTTTCTTCTCTACGTCTGGAGCTGCAGTGATGGTGGTGGTGATGATGGTGTTGTTGATGTTGGCTGTGGTAATGGAGGAGTTGTGTGTGTTGTTGGTGTATTTGGCACTTATTGGGTGAGTTGCTTCTTCCATTTGAGCAGCTGCAGACGTAGCCTGCCCGTTTTTTGGCTGTGTATTGTGTAAAACTAAAGCTTCACGGGTCAGTAGTGATGTTTGCTTATTCGATTCTCCTATTTTTTTCATTATTCCTGTATTTATGCATTCCATTAAGAGTTTTTCATCTCTTCGGTCACGTTCACGCACATGGCGATTCGGAGTCAATTGTTTGCCTTGCATGGGCAACGAATCAAACTGTTTCAAGTTGGGATTCGATTGGGTCGTATTATGTTCTGGATGGCCAGATTTCGAACGGTGCGATTGTACGCTTCTCGTATGTTTACGTGATGTTGTGCTGCCACCAGATGAACCCACCATATTGGAATCTCGATTTTTATGCATTCCCGTTAAGATACAAAGTTCAAACAATGATTTCGATTGATTATCATTCGAATCGCTTGAATCTACTGAACTGTATGACTCATTGCCTGCTTGTAATGGGTCTCGATAACTGTGTTTGTCAAGATTTGGTTGATGCTGAAGATGATGATGGTGTTGTTTTTCGAAATTGCGTGCTGTAGCTTGGGATGTCAAAGAGGATGTAGAGGTTGCTGTGTTAATAGGTATCGGCTGAGATGATGATAACGAGGTCGTTGTATGTTTACCGGTTGACGTCAATGCAGTCGTAAAACCCAAATTCGATTTTGGTCTATTGCAACCAGCGGCAATAGCCTAGAAATAAACAAATTCAGATATAAGTTCATTATAAAAAATTTTTTGAAGAAATTTTAGGTTTTAATTTTGAGCTTTTGGCACTATTTGGATTTTAGTTGTTATTTCGAAAATGCATAAGAAACGAAGCATCGATGTGCTGACGAAAAGTCCTATATGTTTTTTTACTAGTTTTTTTCCCTCAACATAGGACATAGGACTTTTTGTAACTTCAAAACCCGTTGAGATAATGGAAAACGCTTTGGAGTTTACACTCATTACGCATAATGATACAAGATACAAGAAATCAAAATATTACACATAGGACTTTTCGTCAGCGCACCTAAGAAATATGATTTTTCGAACTAAAGAATTACAATAAAGGTATTCACTTCAGAAATTTGCAACTTTGCAAGACCCTTGCAAAGTAGAAAATTTTCATCGATTTCTGTAAACACAACAACAACCACAAGGATCTTGCAAAGTTGCAATTTCTGAGGTGAATACCTTTAATATATATATATATATCGTCCATTCGATGAAAGAACGCCCGAGAATATTTTTCATGTCTTTCGATTTTAATAATATTTGGCATACGCATACCCTATGGAGCCATTTAAATATCTCCATTTTATTTTTTTTTGAAAAATTCGCGAACTTATTCGCGATTTTGATTTTTCGAAAAGTCATAAAAATCGCAAAAGTGTCTAACTTTAAACACCAATATCTCTAAAAGATGTTAAAATGTCTACCCTTTAAATTTTTTTTCTTCTTCTGATACAAAAAACTTATTATGTTTGCTAAAAATTGCAATATAAATTGTTCTGGGACAAAATGGTTCACTATTTAAAAAATTTTTTTTTAAATATTTCTTCAAATTTTTTCATAAAAAAAAATTAAAATTTTTATATTTTTTTAATTATAAAAATTCATAAAAATGAGCTTTTTTAAAATTAATTTTAATCAATATTTCATAATTTGTTATTTGCGGTAGAAAACATATTTATCCCAGATTAAGTGCTAATGTTTTATATAATAAACATATTTGTCTTCAATATTAAGCAAAAATATTTAAAATCAAAAGGGTAGAAATTTCTTAAAAATGCATCCGAAAATTGCAAAAAAAAAAATTATTTTTGATTCCTACATTATAATTTATAATATTTATCGTAATAAACTTTATACTAGTTTTTAAATTAATAAAATCCGACGTATACTTAAGAAGTTATAAACATTTAAAGCTTCATATTACTAAAATAGTATAATCAAAAAAAGTCAAAAATCAAAACATTTTGAAAAGTTTAAATTTTTGTATAAAAAAATTGATGAAAATTTGTTTAAAAAAAAAATATTAAAAATAGTAGATTTTATTGTCCCAGAACAGTTATTTTTGCATTTTATATTAAAGATATTGCTTTTTAACAAAAAATTGAAATCGAAAGGTTAGAAAATTTTCAAAAATTAATCCTAAAATTGCATTTTCATTATAAATGCATTTTTAAATTGCAATATTATTTCTAAATTATTACATTAAAAGAGGACATATTCAACTTCTACATGCAGTTTAAATCATTAAAATCCTTTAACAACTTTTAGAGTTATTATGTTTAAAGTTACACACTTTTCCGATTTTTTTGACTTTTCGGAAAATCAAAATAGTGAATAAATTCGCGAATTTTTTAAAATTCAAAAAAGGTTATATGCAACCAAATATGAACAAAATCGGATGACCCTCCATAAAAAATTGGCATTTTTTATAAATCTTTCATGGAATGGACGATATATTTTTTTAAGTTATAAACAGTATAGACATGTAGGTATTTTTTTAATTACGTGGTTGTTTTGTTTACCTGACTTAGTAGGTTCGTATCATCTTCAGATTCAATTGATAGAGAACTCAAGGAATCATCATGCCATTGGGGTTCCCTTCTAACATCCTCTACGGCAGGCACAGCAGCCAATTTCGGTTTATCATCACGAATAACTGGGGGTATAGCAGCTGACTGTATATTTCTTTGATTAGAGCCTGAGTTTTCATTATTATTAGATCTGCAAAATATGGTGTATATAAAATGTTAAAAACGTATTTCCATATTTTGCGTAATATATACGGAGTATTTAAAAAGAAAACTTACGTTACATTAGTAGCGCCTTGTAGAGTTACGGCTGGCCCAACCAAACTAGAACCCACAGTAAGATTTGATAGACCTGACATGAGGGAAAAATTGCAAGGACTATCCTCAACGCGATATTTATTCATTTCATCGTTTACAGGAACAAATGGTGGCAACATATTACCACCTCTACGCAACATAGCTATGGGATCCATAAGATTAGTCGACATGGGATGTGAGGGTAATTCCACTTTTTCTTTGGTCGATGGTTTTTGCATACCATCTCGAATGCATTGTTGTAATATATCAATACCACCTGCACCACTTTCTGAAGCATTTGACGACATATCATCTGATAGATTCAGGGATCGTCGATTAATCGACTGATTATGATGTGTGCGAGTAGTATTGCCCGAAGAACATCCAAGGACTTCATAGACGGTGTCCTCTTTTGGATCATTATTACTTGAACAAATCGAAATAGCCGATAGATTTGTATTACTGCCAACTTTCGAAAGTAAAGCTGGAGTATCTTCAGTATAGTATTGTCGTGGTTCATCGTGTGTCATACCTGTTGGGTGATTAACCGATGAAGTAGTATCTGTATTTTGTGAATACGTTGAGGGAATGGCCGCTCTATTCATACCAATATTTATGCATGAAGCCAATAGCAAATCATCATTATTCTCATTAGCATCCTCTTCCTCTTCTCCTTCGGAAATTGTATTTGTTGTAGCTGGAAGCGTATGTTGCTGTTGTTGAGGTGGCGATTGGTTGGAAGTTTCTTCGTCCAAGATAGACAAGTTACTTAAACTTGTTGCAGTGGAGAACTGTGCTGGTGTATTTTCGACATTGAAAGTATTGAGATCGTCTTCAAATACGCTGCGTAAACATCTTTTGCTATTTTCACCTGTACGATTTTGGACGCGCTGTGTGCTAGGTGATACACCGGCCGAGAAACATGTGGTTGAGGCTGCGCCTGATCCTGAATTTCGTCTAGGTGACTGAGGCATACTTTGTGTAGGAGAATCGGGAATTTCTGAGGGTGATATAACACCACTAGCCAAACGACTGAAATCACTAACAACAGAGCTTTTATCGTCAATTGGTCCTACATCTTCTTCAGCTAACGAGTCCATAGAAGAACGTCGAGAAAACATTAAGGGTGTTTCTAATGCTGAATTCACTTGAGGTGTTTGGACCATTGGAGGTGCTTCGGGTGGTGATGTGGACTTATCAGCATCACTGCTACTATTTTTCGAAAGAGAACTTAGGTTGTTTTCTACAGTTTTAACAGAGGCTCTTTGTAAATCTTTTTGTGAATGTTCTCCTTGTGGCGGTGATTCATCCAGGCTGCTTAAAGACTCATAACGACTGAAATAACCTGGCGTACCTTCTTCACAATAATTAACCGGTTTCTCGGGTGTATAAGAACCGGAACCATAGGGATTATTAGAATGTTGGGCCACTTGATGATGAGGATTAGCTCGACTAAATTTTCGTGTGGGAATTTGTGCTGCTCCGGTTGTTGAAGCTGCTTCAGAGTTGTCTAAGCCTGAAGGCAAATCATTTTCTTCAATTTTTGCCGACGTTGGTACAGATCTTAAATCAGTTACAGAAGCTGCATTCGATATAACATAGGGAGTATCTTCGGTCTGATAACATTTAACGCTATCCTCAAGTATTAATAATATTTCATTACCCTCACCAGCATTGTCTGATCTTGGCTTAGACTGCTGCTGATTTACTGCAGCCAAGTTGACTCGAGCATCAGTTACAATACCTGATGCGTCATTACCCACCGGTGGCGATAAATCAATATCACTTTCCAGTTGATTTTCAGCATAGCGTAAACTAAAGTCTGTCGGTTGATCTAAATCAGTTTCCTGATAAGTGGCTGGACAGTTTTCTTCATCTTCTTGATCATCGTTGTGTTTTGAAATATGTTCTTTGTATTTTTGTGAATAATCTATGGGTTGTTCTTCGGCCGGCTCTACATCTCCTTCTAATGGATATGAAGTAGTGGGCTGTGCTCTTGTATTGTGATTTAGTTTTCTATTTGCGTCTGAAGCTGAATGTGACCTCATGAGATGATCATAAACAGCACCATCTGATTTTGCAGAAAACACAGAATCTCTACTTTCACTTTTTGTAAGCATAGCAGAACGTGTTAAGCGACCCGTTGCGCCACTGGCAACGACACCCCCCACTACAGACCCTAAAGCACCATGTAAAGGAAAACGATGTCTTTGTATGGATGAGCCCATCGCAGCTGATGCATCGTATGTGGGTCTGTCCTTGGGATTTATTGAATCCAAGTTATCACACGTTTCACTATGCGATTTTGAGGTCGCTCCTAGCTCTTGTTCTAAAGCCCTTTGTTTGCGCACATTCAGTGTGGGTAATTTTTTCAAATTCAAAGATCTCGCTATATTATCCATATGGTTAGTATTTCGCGATGAGGGGCGAAAATTTAAAAGGTTCTTTAGAGCACAAGCACTACCTTCCGATATCATGGCATGTTTTGATTGTATTAATGATCTTAACATTGGCACGGCACCATTATCCCAAAGAAATCTTTGATCTTCGGGACAACGTGCAGATAAATTCCATAAGGTGCCACATGAATTACTGACAACCGTTAGACTTTCCGATTTAAGTTGTTGCAGCAATATAGACAAGCAATTGTGCTCCCTAAGGATTTGGCGATAGTCTTCCCTCACGGCTATGTGACTTGATACATTCCTAAGAATACCACCTGCATTTTCTATAATCTTCAAGGTCTTACTGGGACCTTCATATGTTAGCATACGAACAATGAAAGAAAGAGCACCTTCAACAGCACAAAATTCTGCTTTATTGGTGCTGCAATGAGCCGAAAGATTCCATAGAGCCGATAATATAGCTTTCAGGGTATTTTCACATTTATTTTTCATAGCTGCCTTGGCCAAAGCAGTTACAGTGCCAATTTCATTGAGTACAGCTTTCATTTGAGCATCAGCTCTCCAGGATAAGTTGCGCAAAACACTGGCGGTTACTTGAAGCAAATCGTCCGGAGCAGAATCTAATTGAGCGACCAGCGCTTCCATAAATAACTTTTGACTACAAAGCAAAGCTTTATTATTTTCATCCCCAAATGTAAGATTAGTCAAAGCCATTAAAGCAAATCTTCGTAGGGAATTGCAACATTGGTTTTCTGGTTTGGGACCATGCACAGCATGATCTAGGTGTACTAAACTGGGAATGGCCTGTAAGGCTCCTAATTCACACATGGCATGACGATGTTCCTCATCGAAACTTACTTTCATTAGCGAGGACATTGCAGCCAGCGGATGTCGATCAGCATCGTCAGCTATTGCCTCGCCACCACTTTGCAGTAGAGTACGCAAAAAATTACAATAATCCATAATTTGATCTAATAATCTCAAAACTTTTGCCTCACGGCGTCCTGATTTCTCATCCGGATGGGTGTGCACCACATTATGCAATGCCATGCCAGCCCATTTTCTCTGTTCATCTGGACCGCCTTCTGCGTGTATCATTTGCACCAGCAATGGTATGCAGCCCGATCTTCTTAATGTGTTGCACGTTTCGGGAGTTTTGGAGAGCTCATGAAACTTCTTGGACATTTCTAACGGATCATTCGAACCCAACATGGAAAGTAGTGAATAAACACATTCAACTTTAGGACCAAAATCATCCAGTTTATCTGCTGTCAAATTACTGTCATAGCGACTATCAAAACTTTGAGTCCATGCTGCACCTTTGGGTAAACGATTAATAGTTGGTATATCCTTAAAACGTTCTCTCGACGATCGAAAACCAGGCAAATTTATATGTGAATCCAAAGCAGATCTCTGTTCATTGTGTCTTTCAAAATTACGATCTAAACTGCGATGTTCACGCATCTGATGTTCGTTTAACATATAGTCGGGCGGTATGGGATTCTCGTCCAAAAAATGCTTCCTCGGCTTAACAACATTAGCTGACAAAGCAGATGTTATATTTAAAGTATTATCATCTTGAGTAAATTCTTTTTTTGTATAACCACTAGCTGCCAACTCATAATCACTTATTTCGCCATCTTTTTCATATTTCTTGTCCAATTTAAGATGTTCTCCACTGCCACCATTACCATTACCACCAACACTACTACTACTATTCACATTGTTAGATTGTAAATTTGTTTTTGATCCTGTTGCGTTATTGCCAAAATGCATGGCCCTATCGAAATGCTCTACAAAGTCGGGTGGTGGTACTGCATCGTAGTCTAAGAAGTGAGGTTTTTTTGTGGCAACAGATTCCACATCGACATCAACATCAACATCAACGTCAACATCTGGATTTACATCATCGGAAAAACTTATCGAATCATCCAAATCTGGAGTGGTAGCCTGAGACTGATTCCTTTCTCCCTCCGGTAGCTTAAACATGGTTGTATAAAGTATTCAGGCTCCCAATAAACAAAATCAAGTGTTGAGGCCTTTTTTTCATCAACCTTTTCGTGTTTCAAAAAAAGACGTGCTTTTCCTTTTTTTGTTTTAGATATTCATATTTGTTGAGATCTAAAAGTAAAAGATAAGTGGAAACTAAATGAATAAGAATTATAATTAGCGAATTATTTTTCTATTAAAATTACTTTCAATTGATCATTATATAGATCTCTAGTTTGTAAAATATTTATATCGCTTAAAAATCGTTTATTTTAAATTTAACAAGTGCCTATAGTTTAATTTTAAAATTTGATACCAAAGATTTTCTAATTTGATTTTTTATAAAATTTTTCTAGCTAGCTAGGCTGTGAATAATTGTTATAGCCCGGCTGTTTGACTGCCTGGGTCAATGGCTGCTTGTTTACCCAGGAATAAAACAAAAATAAAAAAATAAAAATACTGGTGGCATTCATCAGAGCAACCACAAATACTTAGTGCGTGTTTTTCTATGTTGCCTCTAAATTTAGATTGAACTATTTTATATTTTTATTTTTTAATTTTTCTAATTATATGTATTTTATGAACCGATTAGAGAGTGCATTAGAAGTGTAAAGAGGCAAATATCATATCATGAAATAATGATGAAGAAAAAAAAAAAAAAAAAAAGAAGTGTTTGGCTCTGTAATTACTTGCTGTTAACGATGCTCTTAAGTGTGTGGCCAAAATATAACCGAATGCGTTAGATGCAGACAACACGATGGCATATTTATTCATTGTGTTGTGTATGTGATAGACGGACGGACGATACACATTTTATATTAGGCATTGGTGAGATTATTTTAGAAATAATGGTGAAAACTATACGCATGCAATTAAATTATTTTTTTTTTGTTTAAATCATAATCAAACTTACAGAAGTAGATATGCGCTATTGTTTTTTATTTTTTTAAGTCTGCGATCATTTCATTTTGTATATATACTTTAAATTTAATAAATAAATTTTAAAGCTACATATCGTCACCTAAAATGTAAAAGGCGGTAACTAAAATTTTTACTTTAAAATTATTATATGTATGTATTTTTTATATGTATTTTGGGTCAGTTCATCATAATCCAACAAAAGTTCAACATTAAATTTTTGAATGGTTGCATTTTTAGGAACGAAATGTATATAAAAATAACAATACCAATTGCCAATTGGCAATAAATGATTTAATACAACAAAATATAAGTAATTGAAGGCCTTAAAATTGATTTAAGTATTACTGTACTATTTATGTGTAAAAAAATTAAAAAGCCGAAAAAAATATCAAGTGTAACACAGTCACAGTCAATGTAATCATCAAACAAAAATACAAGATACGTAAGAGATAAGTAAATCAAAATGAAACGAATGAAAATTAAAGTGCGAATGTACAGCAGGTGTCATAAATAAGTAAACAAACTCATCATTTTTGTTTCGCTTTAAAAAGCGGCAAATGTAACGGTCCATTTTTAAAAAATTACATGTTTTTGATTAAGTCAATTTGATTTCTTTTACATTGATGACAGATTTTTCAATTATTCGATTTCAAGTTTATTTCTAGAGAAAGTTGAAAAAAAAAAAAAAAAAAAAAACATTTTTCGGGCGAGTCAAAAATAAGTAAATAAGCAACCTTTGGCTTAATTTTTTTGTTAGAAGTAGTGAAATTTATGGTTGCAAAATTATTTTTGCACAATGGCGGTAGTAGTTTGTTATATTATAAGAGAAATAAAAAATCACTTCGATTAAATTAGAAAATTAGATAAAATCAGAAAATTCTATTTTAACCATAATTTTGACCAAAAGGATGGCAAATAGCGCACAATTAAGTACGAAAAGTTGAAATCTATAAAAATATATCAAAAATTTTATATATATTTCTTAATTAATTAAGAAATAACTATTGTTCAGTTAGTTTTGGCTTACACTGTATGTATTTACATATATACAATGTACAGCTGTGTGCAAAATAATAGAAGCATTACCACATACTTTGGAATTTTGGTTGCTGCATAATTCCATTTGTTTATATAAAAGTCCTAAACGTGAACAATAATTATAAAAAAATTATTTGTCTTTTTCGGAATTTACCGAATTTACTTAAACCGCGTGATTTTTACTGTGCAAAATAATAGTACCAAATGTTAAACAACGGAAAATTGTATTATTGTTTTATTATTTTTGGTCCATTTTAAACAAAATTTCTCCATAAACCTTAAAAGATTTAAAGGTGGTACTAAACCTAACGAGAAGTAAGATCCTCTTACTAATGCTACAACGTCTCAAGATCCTCTTAATGAATCCACATCCTCTCAAGATCTTTTTACTGATGCCTCAAGATCACAAGATCCTCATCTTACTGATACCATAACGTCTCAAGATAATTTTACTGAAGCCATATAGTTTCATGATTCTCTTACTGGTGCCAACATGTTTGAAAATCTTTTTAGTGATGCCTCAAGATCGTAAGATCATTCTGATAAAGAGATAAAGATATTCATGATCCTCATATTGACGCTACAATATCACAAGATCCTCCTACTGATGCCACATCGTCTCAAGATCGTCCTACCAATGCTGCAACGTCTCATGATCCTCTTACTGTGAAATTTTGCTTTTAAACAATTTTAGAATATGTGGCGACAAACACTGTATTCATAGTACCCGTAAGTTAATGGTAAAAATAGTTTCAGAAGGTAAAACATACCGATTTATACAAAAATGTTGTGGAATGTTCTCCCACAGTTATTGCAACTTCACAAATAAAAAAACTTCCAAGTGAGTGATGAACTTAAACCCATTTGTGACGTCCATTATGATAAAACAGGACATAGAGCTGAAAGAAAATCTGTAAAAAAGATTTCAAAGAAAAGTTCCATTACTAAACAAAACACTGGCCCCATACGAAATGGCGCAACGTTCTCTGCACAGATAAGATCAAAGTAATTTTTTTGGTACATATGGGATGCATGGGACTGGATTATATGTTAGGGGACCAAATAACAAATAATATCAAATAAAATTTGTTATGAAGTCCGTCAAGCACGGTGGTGGAAAAATGGACGTTTGGGGATCCTTCTCATATCACGACTCAGCGTCCATATTTTCGATAAAAGATAACATGAATGCCCCAATGTATGTGGAAATTTTATGAACTGTGATATTGTCTTATACAGAATAAAATATGTCGCTCAAGTAGCTGCTTCAGCAGGAAAATGTTCCTAAGCAAATTGACCAAAAAATGGTTTTCCGAAAATAAAAGCGATGTTCTTGAGTGACCGTCAGAGTCACCATTTTGATTTCCATTGAAAATCTTAGGGGAGATGGTGCTTTTGTGGACGCCAGCGCAGTTAGCTTGGAAAAATATTCCTATCGAGAGGTCCAGATCATTAGTGGACTCAATGGCCGCCGTTACGCCGCTGTCATAGAAAATAAGTGATATTCTACAAAATATTTATGTGTGTAAACATAATATGGCAAAAAAAGAAAAACATAATCAGGTAATTTTATTTGTACAGGAATTTTTTATCGTTGCTACTACTTTTTTGCACAGCAAATTTCTGGTGTATTCAAAAATTTTAAGGATTTTATCTAAGTTAAGATGTCCAATTTTAAGATTTAAATATTTTTTGTAAAATTTGGGAAAATTATAACAAATTCGAAGAACAAACATTTTTGATATCAACAAAAAAATCTTCATTTTATTGAATGTAAAAATTATACAAAAGGCGCTACTATTATATTGCACACAGCTGTATGTATGAATGTATATTTAGTTAATGAAGATGATGCGAATGCAACAATGCGCAGATTTGATATTAACATTAACAAACTTTAATGCACCTCAAAATGCACACAGAAAAGCACATGCTGTAACAATAAATGATGGCAACAATTCTACCATCAACTTATAATACTATTTATACAAACACACACAACCACACTTATATAAATACTTATTTATTAAATTATTAGAAAGTTTTTGCCGTTTTCTTCTTTCTGTTACAGAAGGAGATTTTTCAATTGTTTTGTTGTTTTTGCCATTTGGACGAATTTACAGTGCATGACTTAAATCCAACAATAACAGCAAATATAATAGCAAAAAAAAAAAAAACAATAATAAATAATATTCAATGAGTGAGTTTGTAACGTTACTACAGCACATGTATGATTATAAGTATTTACTAAACTGTATAATTGTTTTTATTTTTTTCTCAAAAACCAATGTACTTGTTGTTGCATTTCAATTCGCTTTAATTGTAAATCTAAATTTTTTTGCAACCTTTTCATGATACTTATTTATAGTGCGAATATATTGCACTATTACCAATAGATTGCAATTTACTATGTTTAAGTTTGATTCATCAACAATTCAAGTTCAAAACAATTGTACTTATTTCGTACGCTTTGTCTCGGTGTTCAGAGAAAAAACAAAAGATGTGAATAACTTAAAAAAGAAAACAAATGAAGTTATTCACAGAACAATAATATAGTCAGTCAGCCAGCCAGTCAGCTAGTCAACCTTACCAACCTAGTTTTGTTTTGCAAACAAATTTAAGTAGGTTGCAAGAACTTGTGTTAAGTTATATTTAGTATAATGTATGAGGTATAAAAATATGCACGAGAAAAGATAAAAAAATTAATAATACTAGTAGTTTTTTTTATAAAGCGACGACAGTACATGTTTTGCAGCTTTATAAACTTTAACTCTAAGTTCAAGGTAAATAATGAGAGGAAAAAGCTATAAAAATAGAGGTCTTGTTCTAGTACGTGTAGAGAAAAAAAGATGTTTACATCAAGAGATTGTTATTTACTTTTATTAGAGTTTAATCACACATACTTACACATAAATGTTTATACATATAAAGTCATTGCTTAATATTTTTATTAAAATATGTAGGATAAATATTTGTTTGTTTAATTAGATAATTTATCTTTATATCTTTATCTCTATTTTGTACAGCAACACTCGAATTTTGGATTTGAGAAAAAAAAAAAAAATATTAATAGTTATACTCCCTAAATTATCAACCAAATATTGTACATATAAAATGCAGTTGCCAAATTAAAAATATATTTATGAAAAAATGCTAAGAATTTCCCACATTGCCTCTTTTTTCTGGAAACTGGATTCATTCCATCTTGACATCTTGACTTGACATCCCAAACAAAATCGCAAATTTTTAAGTTTTGAAAAATCTCCATAATTTGTTCCAACTCGCGTTGTTAAAGTTTTGAAAGTGGATTGTAATTAGGTTTGCCACGGCTTTGAATGAACTTGATTGTCAAGATATTTTGGAACTTAAGTTACAAGTTCAAATGAAATTTGTCAAGTTGAAAACAATTTGTATTTGTTTTTCAGAAATGTCAAGTTAGATCAAAATTCGAATCTGGCAATCCTAATTGTAATATAGGTACAGTGTGTCCACAGAAAATTTTGTCTGCCCACGTAGGAATCCAAACATTTTTTAAATAACTTTTATTATTATTTTTAGCTTAGATAAATAAAAATGGCATTGTTACTAGGCAAACAAAACACCAGGTTATTTATTCATCTTTATGAAGAAAGCTAGAGTTCCCGAATTCAGCTTTTTGAGTTTAATGGCCTCCTCAAATATCAATCTGAGCTTTATGTGGTAATCCACCAAAAAACCAATCTTAAAAGTAAGGTTATCCAAAACAATTGCATGTGATAAATGTAAGCTTCGAAAAATCATAACGATGACAGTTAGGCGACACCAAACATCAAATAATGTGGTAGTGAGACGCAAAATTCTCGGAGGCCAAAACACAAAAACTCGCCTGACTGTATTTAAGAAATAATTGCAACGACGCGACCGTTGTTCACCAACTAGGGTTGCCAGACGGTCTTAAATGAACTTGATTGTCAAGATATTTTAGAAGTAGTCAAGTTACAAGTTTAAGTGCTAGTTTAAGGATGTCGATTGTATACACTTATCGGTTAAACGTAGCTTAAGCCATTAACTATGTATTTCAATAATAGATTATCAGGTATATAATTTAGGTTTAACTCAGAGTTAATACTACCAAGGCATACACAGCAGAATAGAAATACAAATATTAACCCTTTCGGTACATGGTTTTTAACGCGTGGGTTAAAATATAAAATTGTTTCAGTTTTTATAGTTGTTGGCTGTAGTAGTAATAATCCGTAATTAATTTCCAAAAAGAACCTGTGTGTTTGGATTTTTTAAGGTAAAATAAAAAACCGAAGAAAAATTGTTAATTTTTTTTTTTTACGCTAAATATTAATGCAAAATCTTTTCTGAAAAAATCGCCTCTGTTTTCTAAAATCAGTATGGGAATTATAGCAAATAACAAAACTAATGAGTAAAAAACTAGCTCTTGAAAGAGTATTTTTTTTTTTTTTGTTGTTGTGATAATCCCGAAGCATAATTTTATGTTTTACTGGTTGCAATGACTTCTTCTTTATTACACTCTGAAAGTGAAACTTGTACAGAAATATATAACGTAATGACTGAATTTTAAATAATATTTAAATCATCAGATACACCAATCATTTTAGAAAAGAGGACTGTTTTAAACAAATATTTTTCAGGACAAACTGACTATAACTCGAGAACGGTATGCACACGCAAAGAAAAAACATGATTCCGAAATGCTCGCGGAAATCAGGTGATGTTCCTAAATAGTTTATATGGCTAACACAATCAAATTATTGTGTTTTTGACTAAACTGAATCAATTATTTTTTGTTCTGATCATTTTAACATATGGTACTTTGTAATAATATAAAGTCGGTGTACTAAAAGAATAATATGTTTCATAGTAACATATTATTTCAATGACAATAATATGATCGTCTTTATTGTTATCTCTCTTTCGAAATAATTTAATCAGTCAGTAATGAAATCTTTAATGTGACGGACGTAAAGTAAAGAAAAACGTTTAAAAAGGTTCACAAAATTTTTACTAAAAAACTTTATTATTATTTTTTAATAACGAGATCCACGGAGTGCTGACGGAGCAAATCATCAATGGCCAAATTTAAACTTGGAAATATTTTTCGGTAAGTACAATAAATATCAATAATTCTGTGCGGTCAAATATAAAAATAAAAAAAATGTATTTGTACAAATTTTCTTTTAGGTGTGTGAATGTGAAGATGAATTTTCTTGAACGACATCGTCCAGTGAAGGCTGTGGTATTTGTTTTTTAATTAATTTCTATTTGCAAAATTTAAATTAAAAAAAAATAATAATAATAATAAATAAAAATACATTTTAACCGTATGCATAGTATTATGATTGGGGGTATTATAATATTTAATATAGGGATCATGTTATATTTATGCAGTATGGTTGTGAGGACTATCACATATAAATGTTATGATTGTGAGGTTCATATTATATTAATATTGGATAGGACAATATTATGTTCACAAAAGGGTATAATAACTGATTTGATTGAGGGAATCATAAACCTAAACATTAATGATAGTTACCGATTATGATTTGACCAACCATGTTTTTTCTTTGCGTGCACGATTTATATAAATAATACACCAAAATATGTGGAATAACATTGGCTTTACTATCAAATTTTAATTTGCTCAATAGTTTAGGAGATATTTCGAAAAAAGTGTCAGAAAAAAATTTTTCATGCAAATTGAAGATTTCTTTTTTTTTACTAAAGTGAAAGTTTTAAAGTAAAATCATCAAAAATTTTTCAGTTTATCATCTTTATTTCCAAGCTGGTAAAACTACGAGTAAATAAAGCCACAAAAATTGATGCACAAATCCTGATTGGATTCACAGTTAAGTTGGGATACCCATACATACCTAGAGTTAAGTGTAAATACAATAGAGGAAAAAAAAAAAAAAAAAAAATTTTTTTTCGTCTTAAATAAAAAAAAAAAAATAGGTGGATTAGATGGAATTCAACGTGCTAAATAAGAATCAGCTTTTACTTTTTTCTATCACGCATTGATTTTTGTTTATGGGCATGACTACTATGACCACGCCTTTAGGCATAACTCGAGAACAGTTTGTCCAATTAAGATAAATTGAACTTTAATATATGGCGACCTAAATTGCCTTTGAGCTGAATTTATATAATTTTTTGTCCAGTTAATATTTCCGTAGTTATTCGGTAATTAGTACCGAAAATTTTAAAATTTATTTTTTTGAAAAGTGGTGAAAATTTTGATCCATAACTCTTAAATTCTGAAGCGAATGAAAAATATTGTTGACATACCTTGAAGACAATTTTCCACAATAGTCATGCACATAAAAAAAATCAGTACCCGATAGAAAAAAAAGTAAATGCAGATTCTTGTTTAACTCGTCAGAATCTACCTAGTCCACCTATTTTTGTTTCAAGAAAAAATAAAAAAAATATTTGTTTGGCCACCACTGTATTTCTACTCAATTGTATGTAACATGGGTATTTTTACTTAACTTTGAATAAAATCAATATTTATCTATCAATTTTGAAGATACATACCTTATTTTATTCGCAGCATTACATGCTTTAAGATAAAGATGATAAACTGTAACATTTTAGATGTTTTCATTTATTAAAAGAAATTTTAGTAACAAAAAAATTTAAAATTTTGCATGAAAATGATTTTTTTCGGACACTTATTTCAAAATAACTCCGAAATTATTGAGCATATAAAAAAATTAAGTTTGGGGAATTTGAAGATATTTTTAGTACGCATCTTTTGGTGTATCACTTTGATCAATCGTACACACCGTTCTTGAGTTATGAGGAAATATACTAGAGTAATGGCCTTACTATGGGCGAAATATTAGACACCTGATGGACAAAAACTTAAAGCAGATTATGTGTGTGAAGATAAATTTTAAAATATGAAACCCTAGACACAAACCTTTAGCTTTAACAGAGCTCTGTTAAGGCGTTAACATACTTCTGTTAAACTCTGTTAAATTGGGTGTATGACATTAAAAAGGATTTTTGGCGACATTTCCTGACCAAATGAACCAAAAAAATTAGGATCGGAAGCCCATTGTACGCATTTTCAGAAAATTACACTATATCAAAAATATTCTGTCAACCTAAAATTTTATAGCGAAATAAAAATAACAATAAGAATTCAGGATACATATCCTTTATAGGAAAACAGGACAACATGGGCGGATGAAAGTTGATGGAATTTATAGCCAAGGTGGACATCTATCACAATCAATAGTCAGAATCTTTAACAGAGCGTGTTTTGATAGAAAAATTCGAAATTTAAAAAAATTTAAAATTTCACATTTTTTTTAAAGGACTCTTCAGGATTTCAGGAAAAAGGGACAACATGGGTAGATGAAAATTGATAGAATTTATAGCCAAGGTGGACATCTATCACAATCAATAGTCAGAATCTTTAACAGAGCGTGTTTTGATAGAAAAATTTGAAATTTAAAAAAATTTCAAATTTCACATTTTTTTTAAAGGACTTTTCAGGATTTCAGGAAAAAGGGACAACATGGGCGGATGAAAGTTGATGGAATTTATAGCCAAGATGGACATCTATCACAATCAATAGTCAGAATCTTTAACAGAGCGTGTTTTGATAGAAAAATATGAAATTTAAAAAATTTCGAATTTCTTATTTTTTTTAAAGGACTTTTCAGGATTTCAGGAAAAACGGACAACATGGGCGGATGAAAGTTGGTGGAAATTATAGCCAAGGTGGACATCTATCAAATTCAATAGTCAGAATCTTTAACAGAGCGTGTTTTGATAGAAAAATATGAAATTTAAAAAATTTCAAATTTCAATTTTTTTTAAAGGACTTTTCAGGATTTCAGGAAGAAGGGACAACATGGGCGGATGAAAGTTGATGGAGTTTATAGCCAAGGTGGACATCTATCACAATCAATAGTCAGAATCTTTAACAGAGCGTGTTTTGATAGAAAAATTTGAAATTTAAAAAAATTTCAAATTTCATATTTTTTTTAAAGGACTTTTCAGGATTTCAGGAAAAAGGGACAACATGGGCGGATGAAAGTTGATGGAGTTTATAGCCAAGGTGGACATCTATCACAATCAATAGTCAGAATCTTTAACAGAGCGTGTTTTGATAGAAAAATATGAAATTTAAAAAATTTCAAATTTCATATTTTTTTTAAAGGACTTTTCAGGATTTCAGGAAAAAGGGACAACATGGGCGGATGAAAGTTGGTAGAAATTATAGCCAAGATGGACGTCTATAATAATCAATAGTCAGAATCTTTAACAGAGCGTGTTTTGATAGAAAAATTCGAAATTTAAAAAATTTAAAATTTCACATTTTTTTTAAAGGACTTTTCAGGATTTCAGGAAAAAGGGACAACATGGGCGGATGAAAGTTGGTGAAAATTATAGCCAAGATGGACATCTATCATAATCAATAGTCAGAATCTTTAACAGAGCGTGTTTTGATAAAAAAATTTGAAATTGAAAAAATTTCAAATTTCATATTTTTTTAAAGGACTTTTCAGGATTTCAGTAAAGAGGGACAACATGGGCGGATGAAAGTTGGTAGAAATTATAGCCAAGATGGACATCTATCATAATCAATAGTCAGAATCTTTAACAGAGCGTGTTTTGATAGAAAAGTTTGAAATTGAAAAAATTTCAAATTTCATATTTTTTTTAAAGGACTTTTCAGGATTTCAGGAAAAAGGCACAACATGGGCGGATGAAAGTTGGTGAAAATTATAGCCAAGATGGACATCTATCATAATCAATAGTCAGAATCTTTAACAGAGCGTGTTTTGATAGAAAAATTTGAAATTGAAAAAATTTCAAATTTCATATTTTTTTTAAAGGACTTTTCAGGATTTCAGGAAAAAGAGACAACATGGGCGGATGAAAGTTGATAGAATTTATAGCCAAGATGGACATCTATCATAATCAATAGTCAGAATCTTTAACAGAGCGTGTTTTGATAGAAAAATTTGAAATTGAAAAAATTTCAAATTTCATATTTTTTTTAAAGGACTTTTCAGGATTTCAGGAAAAAGAGACAACATGGGCGGATGAAAGTTGATAGAATTTATAGCCAAGATGGACATCTATCATAATCAATAGTCAGAATCTTTAACAGAGCGTGTTTTGATAGAAAAGTTTGAAATTGAAAAAATTTCAAATTTCATATTTTTTTTAAAGGACTTTTCAGGATTTCAGGAAAAAGGGACAACATGGGCGGATGAAAGTTGATGGAGTTTATAGCCAAGGTGGACATCTATCACAATCAATAGTCAGAATCTTTAACAGAGCGTGTTTTGATAGAAAAATATGAAATTTAAAAAATTTCAAATTTCATATTTTTTTTAAAGGACTTTTCAGGATTTCAGGAAAAAGGGACAACATGGGCGGATGAAAGTTGGTAGAAATTATAGCCAAGATGGACGTCTATAATAATCAATAGTCAGAATCTTTAACAGAGCGTGTTTTGATAGAAAAATTCGAAATTTAAAAAATTTAAAATTTCACATTTTTTTTAAAGGACTTTTCAGGATTTCAGGAAAAAGGGACAACATGGGCGGATGAAAGTTGGTGAAAATTATAGCCAAGATGGACATCTATCATAATCAATAGTCAGAATCTTTAACAGAGCGTGTTTTGATAAAAAAATTTGAAATTGAAAAAATTTCAAATTTCATATTTTTTTAAAGGACTTTTCAGGATTTCAGTAAAGAGGGACAACATGGGCGGATGAAAGTTGGTAGAAATTATAGCCAAGATGGACATCTATCATAATCAATAGTCAGAATCTTTAACAGAGCGTGTTTTGATAGAAAAGTTTGAAATTGAAAAAATTTCAAATTTCATATTTTTTTTAAAGGACTTTTCAGGATTTCAGGAAAAAGGCACAACATGGGCGGATGAAAGTTGGTGAAAATTATAGCCAAGATGGACATCTATCATAATCAATAGTCAGAATCTTTAACAGAGCGTGTTTTGATAGAAAAATTTGAAATTGAAAAAATTTCAAATTTCATATTTTTTTTAAAGGACTTTTCAGGATTTCAGGAAAAAGAGACAACATGGGCGGATGAAAGTTGATAGAATTTATAGCCAAGATGGACATCTATCATAATCAATAGTCAGAATCTTTAACAGAGCGTGTTTTGATAGAAAAATTTGAAATTGAAAAAATTCCAAATTTCATATTTTTTTAAAGGACTTTTCAGGATTTCAGTAAAGAGGGACAACATGGGCGGATGAAAGTTGGTAGAAATTATAGCCAAGATGGACATCTATCATAATCAATAGTCAGAATCTTTAACAGAGCGTGTTTTGATAGAAAAATTTGAAATTGAAAAAATTTCAAATTTCATATTTTTTTTAAAGGACTTTTCAGGATTTCAGGAAAAAGAGACAACATGGGCGGATGAAAGTTGATAGAATTTATAGCCAAGGTGGACATCTATCATAATCATTAGTCAGAATCTTTAACAGAGCGTGTTTTGATAGAAAAATTCGAAATTTAAAAAAATTTAAAATTTCACATTTTTTTTAAAGGACTCTTCAGGATTTCAGGAAAAAGGGACAACATGGGCGGATGAAAGTTGATAGAATTTATAGCCAAGATGGACATCTATCATAATCAATAGTCAGAATCTTTAACAGAGCGTGTTTTGATAGAAAAATTTGAAATTGAAAAAATTTCAAATTTCATATTTTTTTTAAAGGACTTTTCAGGATTTCAGGAAAAAGGCACAACATGGGCGGATGAAAGTTGATAGAATTTATAGCCAAGGTGGACATCTATCATAATCATTAGTCAGAATCTTTAACAGAGCGTGTTGTGATAGAAAAATTCGAAATTTAAAAAAATTTAAAATTTCACATTTTTTTTAAAGGACTCTTCAGGATTTCAGGAAAAAGGGACAACATGGGCGGATGAAAGTTGATAGAATTTATAGCCAAGATGGACATCTATCATAATCAATAGTCAGAATCTTTAACAGAGCGTGTTTTGATAGAAAAATTTGAAATTGAAAAAATTCCAAATTTCATATTTTTTTAAAGGACTTTTCAGGATTTCAGGAAAAAGGGACAACATGGGCGGATGAAAGTTGGTAGAAATTATAGCCAAGATGGACATCTATCATAATCAATAGTCAGAATCTTTAACAGAGCGTGTTTTGATAAAAAAATTTGAAATTGAAAAAATTTCAAATTTCATATTTTTTTAAAGGACTTTTCAGGATTTCAGTAAAGAGGGACAACATGGGCGGATGAAGGTTGGTAGAAATTATAGCCAAGATGGACATCTATCATAATCAATAGTCAGAATCTTTAACAGAGCGTGTTTTGATAGAAAAGTTTGAAATTGAAAAAATTTCAAATTTCATATTTTTTTTAAAGGACTTTTCAGGATTTCAGGAAAAAGGGACAACATGGGCGGATGAAAGTTGATAGAATTTATAGCCAAGATGGACATCTATCATAATCAATAGTCAGAATCTTTAACAGAGCGTGTTTTGATAGAAAAATTTGAAATTGAAAAAATTCCAAATTTCATATTTTTTTAAAGGACTTTTCAGGATTTCAGGAAAAAGGGACAACATGGGCGGATGAAAGTTGGTAGAAATTATAGTCAAAGTGGACATCTATCATAATCAATAGTCAGAATCTTTAACAGAGCGTGTTTTGATAGAAAAATTTGGAATTGAAAAAATTTCAAATTTCATATTTTTTTTAAAGGACTTTTCAGGATTTCAGGAAAAAGGGACAACATGGGCGGATGAAAGTTGGTGAAAATTATAGCCAAGATGGACATCTATCATAATCAATAGTCAGAATCTTTAACAGAGCGTGTTTTGATAGAAAAATTTGAAATTGAAAAAATTCCAAATTTCATATTTTTTTTAAAGGACTTTTCAGGATTTCAGGAAAGAGGGACAACATGGGCGGATGAAAGTTGGTGAAAATTATAGCCAAGATGGACATCTATCATAATCAATAGTCAGAATCTTTAACAGAGCGTGTTTTGATAGAAAAGTTTGAAATTGAAAAAATTTCAAATTTCATATTTTTTTTAAAGGACTTTTCAGGATTTCAGGAAAAAGGCACAACATGGGCGGATGAAAGTTGGTGAAAATTATAGCCAAGATGGACATCTATCATAATCAATAGTCAGAATCTTTAACAGAGCGTGTTTTGATAGAAAAATTTGAAATTGAAAAAATTTCAAATTTCATATTTTTTTTAAAGGACTTTTCAGGATTTCAGGAAAAAGAGACAACATGGGCGGATGAAAGTTGATAGAATTTATAGCCAAGATGGACATCTATCATAATCAATAGTCAGAATCTTTAACAGAGCGTGTTTTGATAGAAAAATTTGAAATTGAAAAAATTTCAAATTTCATATTTTTTTTAAAGGACTTTTCAGGATTTCAGGAAAAAGGGACAACATGGGCGGATGAAAGTTGGTGAAAATTATAGCCAAGATGGACATCTATCATAATCAATAGTCAGAATCTTTAACAGAGCGTGTTTTGATAGAAAAATTTGAAATTGAAAAAATTCCAAATTTCATATTTTTTTAAAGGACTTTTCAGGATTTCAGGAAAAAGGGACAACATGGGCGGATGAAAGTTGGTAGAAATTATAGCCAAGATGGACATCTATCATAATCAATAGTCAGAATCTTTAACAGAGCGTGTTTTGATAGAAAAATTTGAAATTGAAAAAATTTAAAATTTCATATTTTTTTTAAAGGACTTTTCAGGATTTCAGGAAAAAGGGACAACATGGGCGGATGAAAGTTGGTGAAAATTATAGCCAAGATGGACATCTATCATAATCAATAGTCAGAATCTTTAACAGAGCGTGTTTTGATAGAAAAATTTGAAATTGAAAAAATTTCAAATTTCATATTTTTTTTAAAGGACTTTTCAGGATTTTAGGAAAAAGGGACAACATGGGCGGATGAAAGTTGATAGAATTTATAGCCAAGGTGGACATCTATCATAATCATTAGTCAGAATCTTTAACAGAGCGTGTTTTGATAGAAAAATTCGAAATTTAAAAAAATTTAAAATTTCACTGACAACATGAGGGAAATTTGTGTTCACTGCGGAGATGTTGCAATTAACTCTAATTTTGTATGTACTGACTGCAATAGACCATCATGTCCTGGCTGCACAAAGTTCCTCTATAAGTCAGAAAATGAAATAATTAACCAAAAATGTATATTCTGTAAAAACTATAAATAACGTTGTTATAAAACCTAAATTTTTTACATACACATATATATATATATATATATATATATATATATATATATATATATATATATATATATATATATATATATATATATATATATATATATATAATATAGTGTAGTTTACAGATCAGTAGATTATTATACCATTAATAGTACTTTATATATACCTTTCAAATCGGGAGCTATATCCAAAGGACCGCTTTTCGAACTTCGCTGTTTAAAATTTTATATGTAGAATATCAGTTGACCTAATTAAATTGTTTAAACTGTATTAGAAAGACAGATAATTATTCTTTTTAAAAAGTATATATTCATTTAAATGAACAGCAAAACTATCTTGAATAATTAAGACAAAATCAGTTTTTGAATTTTTGACCCATACTTTATTAAAACACTTTGTTTTTTTTAATACATAATCTAATTCTATACTTCATTTGTAAAATAAAACGGACGAAAATTGTGAAACCAAAAAATGTTTGAAAAACTCGAAACATCCTTAAAATTTTTATGTATCATAATCAATGCAAAAAGACATATAAAGGTAAAGTAACAAGATTTTATGAGTTGTACACATTTTAAACACTTCATTGGATCTACAATTTCCATCCAATTTTGTTTTACAAATAAATATGGAATTAGATTATGTATCAAAAAAACAAAGTGTTTTAATAAAGTATGGGTAAAAAATAGACAAAAATTCAAAATAATAGAAAATAAAATTCAAAAATTAAATTTGTCTTAATTATTCAAGATAGTTTTGCTGTTCACTTAAATGAATGTATACTTTTTTAAAAGGACTATTTATTGTTTTTCTAATTAAGTTTAAAAAAATTAATTTGGTCAACTAGTGTTCTAGATACAAAATTTTAAATAGCGAAATCCGAAAAAGCGGCCCTTCGGCCGCTTATTTATTTATTTATTTCATTTTATTAAATACTAAACATAAAATAAATTAAAGACTGCTACTTTTATTTTTATGCAACGACAAGTGCACAAATTGCAAGTATATACTCACTGTGTACATATTATCTAGTAACAGTAAAGTAATAATGAGTTTCTGATAAAGTATATTACTTTTGCAATTTTATATCTTAAATAATTATCACCTAGAAGTACAAATATCTATATAAGTTTTAATATTTCTATGAAATAGCGCCACAATTTCATTAAAATATATTATAAATAATAAACGAATTTATAACGTTTTTAAAAATGTGTGTTTTTTTTTTCAATTTTATATTTTTCTATCAAAACACGCTCTGTTAAAGATTCTGACTATTGATTATGATAGATGTCCATCTTGGCTATAATTTCTACCAACTTTCATCCGCCCATGTTGTCCCTTTTTCCTGAAATCCTGAAAAATCCTTTAAAAAAAATATGAAATTTGAAATTTTTTCAATTTCAAATTTTTCTATCAAAACACGCTCTGTTAAAGATTCTGACTATTGATTGTGATAGATGTCCACCTTGGCTATAAATTCCATCAACTTTCATCCGCCCATGTTGTCCCTTTTTCCTGAAATCCTGAAAAGTCCTTTAAAAAAAATATGAAATTTGAAATTTTTTCAATTTCAAATTTTTCTATCAAAACACGCTCTGTTAAAGATTCTGACTATTGATTGTGATAGATGTCCACCTTGGCTATAAATTCCATCAACTTTCATCCGCCCATGTTGTCCCTTTTTCCTGAAATCCTGAAAAGTCCTTTAAAAAAAATATGAAATTTGAAATTTTTTCAATTTCAAATTTTTCTATCAAAACACGCTCTGTTAAAGATTCTGACTATTGATTATGATAGATGTCCATCTTGGCTATAATTTCTACCAACTTTCATCCGCCCATGTTGTCCCTTTTTCCTGAAATCCTGAAAAATCCTTTAAAAAAAATATGAAATTTGAAATTTTTTCAATTTCAAATTTTTCTATCAAAACACTCTCTGTTAAAGATTCTGACTATTGATTATGATAGATGTCCACCTTGGCTATAATTTCCACCAACTTTCATCCGCCCATGTTGTCCCTTTTTCCTGAAATCCTGAAAAGTCCTTTAAAAAAAATATGAAATTCGAAATTTCTTAAATTTCATATTTTTCTATCAAAACACGCTCTGTTAAAGATTCTGACTATTGATTATGATAGATGTCCACCTTGGCTATAATTTCCACCAACTTTCATCCGCCCATGTTGTCCCTTTTTCCTGAAATCCTGAAAAGTCCTTTAAAAAAAATATGAAATTTTAAATTTTTTCAATTTCAAATTTTTCTATAAAAACACGCTCTGTTAAAGATTCTGACTATTGATTATGATAGATGTCCATCTTGGCTATAATTTCTACCAACTTTCATCTGCCCATGTTGTCCCTCTTTACTGAAATCCTGAAAAGTCCTTTAAAAAAAATATGAAATTTGAAATTTTTTCAATTTCAAATTTTTCTATCAAAACACGCTCTGTTAAAGATTCTGACTATTGATTATGATAGATGTCCATCTTGGCTATAAATTCTATCAACTTTCATCCGCCCATGTTGTCCCTTTTTCCTGAAATCCTGAAGAGTCCTTTAAAAAAAATGTGAAATTTTAAATTTTTTTAAATTTCGAATTTTTCTATCAAAACACGCTCTGTTAAAGATTCTGACTAATGATTATGATAGATGTCCACCTTGGCTATAAATTCTATCAACTTTCATCCGCCCATGTTGTCTGTTTTTCCTGAAATCCTGAAAAGTCCTTAAAAAAAAAATATGAAATTTGAAATTTTTTAAATTTCATATTTTTCTATCAAAACACGCTCTGTTAAAGATTCTGACTATTGATTGTGATAGATGTCCACCTTGGCTATAAACTCCATCAACTTTCATCCGCCCATGTTGTCCCTTTTTCCTGAAATCCTGAAGAGTCCTTTAAAAAAAATGTGAAATTTTAAATTTTTTTAAATTTCGAATTTTTCTATCAAAACACGCTCTGTTAAAGATTCTGACTAATGATTATGATAGATGTCCACCTTGGCTATAAATTCTATCAACTTTCATCCGCCCATGTTGTCTCTTTTTCCTGAAATCCTGAAAAGTCCTTTAAAAAAAATATGAAATTTGAAATTTTTTCAATTTCAAATTTTTCTATCAAAACACGCTCTGTTAAAGATTCTGACTATTGATTATGATAGATGTCCACTTTGACTATAATTTCTACTAACTTTCATCCGCCCATGTTGTCCCTTTTTCCTGAAATCCTGAAAAGTCCTTTAAAAAAAATATGAAATTCGAAATTTTTTAAATTTCAAATTATTCTATCAAAACACGCTCTGTTAAAGATTCTGACTATTGATTGTGATAGATGTCCACCTTGGCTATAAATTCCATCAACTTTCACTCGCCCATGTTGTCCTGTTTTCCTATAAAGGATATGTATCCTGAATTCTTATTGTTATTTTTATTTCGCTATAAAATTTTAGGTTGACAGAATATTTTTGATATAGTGTAATTTTCTGAAAATGCGTACAATGGGCTTCCGATCCTAATTTTTTTTGGTTCATTTGGTCAGGAAATGTCGCCAAAAATCCTTTTTAATGTCATACACCCAATTTAACAGAGTTTAACAGAAGTATGTTAACGCCTTAACAGAGCTCTGTTAAAGCTAAAGGTTTGTGTCTAGGGTTTCATATTTTAAAATTTATCTTCACACACATAAGCAGATTCGTGTTTAGCACATCAAAATACATCAAGTCCAACTATTCGTCTATGGGGGAGGATTTTTTTTGATACTATATAAAATATTATTTTCACAAACATTCTATTTATATCCATATACGTTTCATATAAAAAGAAAAAGATTTTTGGCGAAAGCCGATTGTCAAGTTTCTTTTTGGAAATTAAAGTAGATCACAATTCGCATCTGGCAACCCTATCCCGAACCTTAATATAATTTACTAATTAAATTCAATATGAAAAAATCAGTCCATAATATGATAAAGTGAAATCATTTTATGATAATATTCTTTATATTTATTATTATTTATGACCATAATAATTTTTACAGCAAACTTGTAATTCAGTCGTAATATGTTTACTTTGATGTTGATTTCTATAAGTGTACATTTAATGTTTAAACTCCAAATATCCATATGTATTTTTATAAATAAAATCTCCAAATTATACTAATGTGAAAAAATGCTGTTTGGAGTCCTGTACTTGCATTTTACAGTTGCATGTTTTAATTTAATAACTTATTACTAGTTAATGTTGGAAAAGTATAGATATATAAAATTTGTTAGCTTCTGTTACTATATTTTTAACAAATAATTATTTTATGAGAGTTTTAAAATAAATGAAAGGAAAGTTTGTTAACTCTTAAAAATTTATGTAAACAAAATCAAAAAAATTTATTTTGAATTTCATTATTAAAACAATGAACTTGACAAAAGTGGTAACAGGTAGTAAAAATATGATGATAATCATGGTGACATTACATGATATTAAAAGATTTAAGGTATAAAAGTAATTCAAGTTACAATTTCTTGACTTGCAAAAATGGGAATTTTTTTTCAACATTGAAAATTATTTTACACCATCTTTAACCAAGTGCGTAATGTATGTACAAAGTTTTAGACAAACATCTGTTCGTAGCGTCGGTATTCTTTAAGAAAAATATTTTATTTCAAGAAAAAGTACCAAATTTTGTAACATTTGACGATGAAAATATATTTAAAAAATATAATCTGAACAAATTTATCAAAATTGAAATAAAATTTTAAAGCATTTAATTTTTTCTTTAATTCTTACAAGTTTTTGTTGTTTAAAATGGTGCTCACATCAATTCTAGCAAAAATTCGAATTTTCGGACTTTTGTAAGATTTAAATTTAAGACTCTATTACATATAATACACATAGTATTAATATCATTTTTACCAAGTACTTGCGAATAGTAATGTGTTAAGATTCAATTACTTTTATGAAATGTCATTTTAAATTAAATTCCTTGAATATTCAATATTATATTAAAATATGATATCCTTCTAAATCAACGGTTCTCAAATGGGGGTCCGCGACCCACAAGGGGTCCGTAAGGACATTCGTGGGGGGTCGCGAAGAGTTCCTGAAAAATATTCTTATACGCAAAATTTTTTAATACAAATATTATTTAGAAGTTCAAATGAAAATTCCAATAAAAGCATGAAACTATTTAAAAATGGAAATACATCTTTTTACAAAATATATCCAAATTAAAGACAAGCGTAAAGTTTTTTTCTCTAAAATGTGTTCTTTTTAGAAACTGCTAATGAAGGAACCTTTGATTGAAAATATTATGCTTGATAAAGACAACAACGATCAAACGAAGAAAGTAATGCTGTCCAATAGAGTGTCCCGAGGAAAGCCTTTTTCGAGATTTCGATATAGGAAGACCCCTCAAACGATGCGTGAAAATTTTATTTCACTAGAAGACTTTTTAAGGCATTTTGAAGAACAATTTTTTGGAAAAAGTTAGAAAATCATATATTATCAACAGTACCTATTACTACAATGTAAATTTTTAATATTTTACATAAAGGGAACGAAATTATAAAATTCTTATCCATTTTTTAAGAAAAACACTGATTTTTTTTTGTACATGATGTACTAAATTTACGGTTTATGAACCAAAATTTTTGCTAAAATTTTTTAAAATAATTTTTTAATTTTTTTTTTTTTTTTTATAATTGGCTAAAAATTACGAATTTGTTGATACCCTTCAAGGCACAGCTCAATACAATTTTTTGGAAGAAATGTTCTAGACCCGTGACTTTCAATCGCTGGTAGGGAACTGAAGATCAATTTTAATTTTATTTTTTAAATATTTTTCCTATATTAAGCTAATTTTTACGCATCGTTTGAGGGGTCTTCTTACAAAATTTTTGTCTATGGGACACTACTGTCCAATGACACAGTATAATGAAAATTTTTCGATATGGCAGGGAAAACAATTAATTAAAAAGATAAATATATAGTTCACTTAAATTTTATGAAACTATAGTTTTTTTTCACATGAATTTCTACTTTTATTTTATAAAAATATAAATAAAAATATATTTTGCCAAGAACTTTTTATAAAATCGTTTTCAGTACACAAAACTTTTATTTAATCGATAAGTTTCCCGGCTATATAAAGAAAATTTGCTTAAGCAACTTTATAATTTAAAGACAGAAAGTCCTTTCAATGTTAATATTAAGAAAGTACCAGGTTCATTTCAAAAAGTGTTGAAGTTCGTTAAATTTAATTTTGAATCAACAGATTTAAAAGCATTTTAAATAGTTGAAATACAGCAAAGTCTATCCGCTTGTTGGCTCCGAGGCCCTAAAAATATTAAAAAAAATTTCTTCAACATACATACAAAATAGAGATTCGATCTTTTATGGACGCAGAGAATAATATTAGATTTATTATATGAAAAAGTCTCTTGATATTCAAGGAAAACAATGTCGAAATTATTAATATTATTTTTTAAAATTACTTATTTTTACATTTTTTCTGATTTCTAAATTAGTCAGAGTTGTAGTGGGTCGCGCTTTCATTGCAATGTCAAAAGGGGGTTGCGAAGCGAGGTCTTGTGAGAACCCCTGTTCTAAATAATTCTGAAATATGACATTATTGCTTATAGAAACAGGGGAAAGATCTTTTAGATTATATGTATTATAAATTTTCAAAACGAATTCTTTACTCGAAAATTACTCATTCAAGATGATTTTGCAAAATGCATTTCAAATCCCAATTAAGTATTTTTAAAAATGAATCATTAAAAACATAAACAAATATTATGGTCATATTGTTTCAAAAATGTTCCAGTCGCTTGAAAAGTAAATACAAGCATAGTTCCTATTTGATTTTTTATTAACCATTTTTTGTCGTATATTGTAAAGAATGCAAAATAACTAATTACTTTGAAATCTTGTAAAAAAGTATTTAATCTTCGGAAACAAGCTACACATTTCACAAATAACTAATGGCCTTTCAACAAATTTATGTTGTGCACTCAAAACCTAAAATCAAAAACATAAATTAATTTTAATTAAAGAAAACAAAACTATTAGAAAATTGATGCGTAAAATTATAAATTTATTATACAATAATATATGTATGTATGTAGGTATATATATAATGGGACAAAATAATCAATCACAAGTAAATATGTTTAAATCTAAAGTGAATTTAATAATTTCTTAAGTATTTTTAAGGTGTCGTTTTACAGTTGACAGGGTAAGTATTTTTAGTTTTTAAAGTTTAATATCTTAAGTGAACTGGTCAATTTTCTTTGTTATTTGTAGGAATATTAATTTGTTGGTTTTGGTATACATATAAGTAGTATACGTATTATGTATGTATATTAGGGTTGTCCAACATTGTAAGAAGAAATTCAAAGTGTATCGAACTCTTAAACGTATTTAAAATTATGAAAGAGTATGTCATTTAGAATATATTTGCTGAATTTAAATTTATTAAAGGGAATGTCATTTTAATCATACTTACCAAATTTCAACTTCCTACGATGACTGTAACAGGTTGCTACACGTCCATTTAAGTTTATGATTTCAGAGCAAATTAAAAAAAATCTCACCAAAATTAATGATATATACATCAAAAGTTAACTAATAAAAAAATTATTATACCTATATTTCGCAATTTTTAGAAAAAAAAAAAAAAAGTAAATATGACCGAAAAAATAACATTTAATATAATGTGAATAATTCTTATTAAAATGTCAGTTTTATAGCCTGTTTCTCTATGTCGAACGAAAGCTTTCTTTCGACTTCTAAGCGAACGAAAACTGATTTGGGTTTCTCTAACTCACTTCTATGCGAACAATGAGTCGAACGACAAGTCGAAAGAAAACGTAAGTGTTTTCATATAAAATTGGGTTTCTGTATTTCGAACGATAAGAACAAAAATGTCAAAATCAGTCACTTGCTATTTTGCTTTCGACTGGTTTAATTTTTTAAAGAAAAATAGGAAAAATACTCACCAGGACATTGCAAATGTTCCTCAATCATGTGCATTATTCGTTTTGATATATTTTGTATCGATAAATGATGATTTTGTGGGTATAAAACAGTTTCTAAAAAAATCTGAACAAAATTTTTGTTTTTTAATTTGTTTAAGTTATTTTATTTTTGCTTGATTATTTTCTTGGTTGTATCTACGTTTAAACAATTTAGTAGCATTTTTAATATTTTTACGAAAAAAAAATTACTCTAAAAGAAAAATAAAACAAAAACAATGTGAAAAGACGTAACTCCTTGCGAACGAAAGCGTGGGAAATACAGAAACCCAAAATGATTCGAATTCGTTCGACTTGCTTTCGTTCGCTTAGATTTTCATTCGACATAGAGAAACAGGCTATTATACTTCCTATTATACATTTTTGAAAAATTTATTTTTTTATTTATTTTTCTTTATCATCGTAGTAAGTTCAAATTTGTTAAGTATGATCTAAATGATATTCCTTTTAATAATCTTAGGTGCCTTTAAATGTAGGTTGCAAAAATTAATTTTGGACCACCCTAATATACATACATGGTTCTACATACATATGAATATGTATACAGCAATATTTTTCATTTTAAATTGGGCCTATTTTAAAATGTCTATACATAAATGTACAGACATTCTATTCCAAATAAGAATACACATTAATAACTATGAGCAGAGGAATATTTCCATTTTTTTTTTTTTTTTTTTTGCAGTCCACTATTAATTACTACTTAGCCAATTTATTTACATTAAAAGAGACACACAACGTCTTTGTGTGCGAACATTCCCTATATAATATTTGTTTTTTTTTTATTAATAAGTACAATAATTATTTAGTATGGATCGAATCCAAAAAAACCCTACAAAATTATTATATATTTGATTTATAGAAATTTACATTTGGTGTTTAGAAATAATAATGAACTATTTTTGACTAAATGCAGATTCGAGTTCCCAAAAAATAGACACATAATTGGGACAATTCATATAAGTTTAACAAAACTACAGTTGAAGTGCTCGATTTTAAAGAATTGATCTTGGACTTTTGTCTACTTAAGTTTATTTTAATAATTATAATATTTAATCTGAATAAAATCATTTACTGATTTGGTATCATATTTAATCCTTCTTTTTGAATATGTATATTAATTACATTTTTTGAGTTTTGCACTAAATAAAAAATAAATTATTATCAAAAAATTTAATTTAATTTTAAGGTTAAAAAAGTACTATTTGAAATTTATTTTGACACCCAATAATATTTTCATTTTCCAACCCTGAATAATATAAACACATTTTACTGGTAAAACAAATTTAGTTATTATCCAATAAATAAATTTTTAATAAATTTGTTATTATTTTTTTTTTTTTTCATGTAAAATCAGATTTGTACCAAAAACATTAATTTCCCAAATTTTTTTAAACTAAAACCCATATTTTTACCATAATAAGATGAAAAGTATAAAATATTCATCCTATTCAAATAGGTTATATAAAACTCACAATTTTCTAATAAAAGAAGTTCGTAAAATTGGATTACATAAAATATATAACGTAAGTATATTTGAGTGTCCTGTAGAGAAAAATTTCGACCTCTTAAATTATGCTGAAAAATTGTGAAATTCATCTTTCAGTTTTTGTTCAAAAAATGTTATGTGTTTTGTCTCAAAATGTGTACTAAAATTCAAAAATTGTAATATTGATGAAAAATTTATTACAAAAAAATTTCATAATTTTGTTTTTTTAATTAGTAAAATAATAAAAGGTTAAATTGTAGTAAGTATGACCCATAATAAAATTTGTTCACCAAAATGCAAAATGTATCTAGTGTAACAAAATCCATTTTTTCCACAACAAGCTTAAAATTACGATTTTTTTGAGACCTATTTTATGAAAAACTTGCAACTCGTTTTGGCCAAAATATACCAGACTTGAGATTTTCAATCGCGGTTATTGAATTGAAGATGAATTTAAATAATTTTTTAAATATATTTTCCGTATTCAGCTGATTCATCAAAATCACAAAAAAAGTATTTCCACGGGATATTATAATGTATATACAAATGTTAAAGACAGTGGCATATTAAGATTTCTATTCTTAAGTGCCCAAACACAAGCAAGCGGTTAATTTTTTTCCTATGAAGTTTTGACAATTAAAACAGAACAGCGAAACCGTCCAAAATTAGAGCCCAAACACAACCTAGTGGATTATTTTTTTTTTTATATGAAGATTTGACAACTAAAAAAACACAGCGGAATCCGCTGCAAATTAAAATCTATTTTAATTTCACTACGGATTCTCAAAAGCTCTCATTTTTTCACTCTCCCTCCCTGCCAGTGTTGCAAAATGAATCACATAAGTTTACATTAAATTTATATAAGAAAGAAAGAATAGATATGCCTTTTATTTTTTATGTATGGAATTTAAGAGAGAAAGATAAACATTTTTTATATATGTAGTTTTGTTGTTGCCAAACACAAAAAATATAAAGAAACAAAATATATATGAAATCCGCTGCTGGATTCCGTCTTCATTTAATTTGCATTTCTCTCTTAGAGCGGAAAACAACGTTGAAATCCGTTTGGTTGTGTTTGGGCTATTAAAATCTTTATACATGTAGTTTTGTTGTTGCCATATGCAAAAAAAAATTTAAATAAACAAAAATAAAATGTATGTGAAAACCGCTCCTCGCTGCCGTCTTCATTAATTTGCATTTCTCTCTGAGAGCTTAAAACAACAACCGCCGCCGCTTGCTTGTGTTTGGGCTCTAAATAAGGACTGCGCACGAAAAAATCCATGTATACAAATCTGCTTATAGAAACTAAACCAATGGGCGAATTTTGTCTAAATTATATTTTTATTAATGACTGTTATGTTCAAGTTCTAAACATTTTTTTGCTCGAATAAGCACGTATTTTTAAACTCCGTTTCATTTTATGCTGAGCTTTTAATGTCCTTTGAATTATTTTTCACTAGAACTCAATATCTTTCAATTGCACGCAGTTCCGAACAATTTGAATGGATTAGCCTCTTTCGGTATAAACACTAACAATTTCTTTATTACCACTCCATTGTTTTGTTGCTGTAATGAGAAAAAAAAATTATACACTGTATTTTCTTAGGAAAGGAAGAATTCTTTTCCAAAGACACTCATTCACGTATATTTTTGTGTTAATGGAACCATTTTTATGAATGAAATGCTACTTTCCCGCAAATGCATATGGCTTTCCAAATCAAAAACTTTATTGAAAATTTAGATTTCTTTGATACACAATATTTTTCTGTCATATTCTCTCTAGCATCTGCAACATAGAATTCCTGGGCAGTAAGTTGAAAAAAGTTAGCCTGTACAATAGTTTCACCGTCTATTACACACTAATCATAGCTATGAAAAAAATTCTCTGATGTACTTTCACGTTATTTTTTTACCTTCAAATTCTTGCTTAAGTTTCAATTAGGATTTTTGTACTTTATACGTCTTTAGACTTGATTTCCATTCAACTTTTCTGGTAAAGATTCAATGCAATTAACTTTTTGTAACTTTTCTTCCAGAGATGAGGGGAATTTCTCTCAAAATCCATTCTATTTTGTATGAGTCTTACAGCATGGAGATACTATATTTTTTTTTTTCTACCTGATTTCCATTCAGTGACCATGATTTATTTTTATAATATTATGACCCAAAAAACCGTATTTTGTGACACAACTGTCTCTATAGCAATTGTTTTTTATGACCGATAGATAAGATTTAATAAAAAATTTGAATTATGTGTTTAGGTGTTTTTTGTTCAATTTACATTTTAAGAAAAACTAGGTTTGCTATTACCATGAAACTTAGCATATGACAAGTGAGCATAATGACAAATGTAAACCAGTTAACATAATTATAATTTTTCACCACATCAAAAGTTATTTATCCCAAGAGCATGTACGGATTTTGACGTACGCTGTCTTTAAGTGCGTATAATATAGCATTTATTTATTTATTTATTTTTTTTTTTTTTTTTGAGAAAAATTTAAACTAATGAAAAATTTCCTTTATTTTGACAAAACATAAAATTCCATTTGCCTTAAATTTTCTTCCATCTGACATCACTGTTTAAAGGTTATGATTTATGACATCATATTACCGGACGTAAATATGTATGTCAAGTTTATAATTTATTGATTTTTCTCAAAAATTATTTTATTTTCTTAAAACTTATTTTCTTTATCAAATTATTTAAACAAATCGTAGATACATATTTTTAAATTAATGTAGGGAACATACAACAAATCCAACTGTATACATAATATATGTTTGTATATTAGGATGGTCTCTAATTGAAAAGTATCGATGTCTCCAGCTTAAATGCAATTTTATTTCATTATTTTGGCCTTATTTCTTCAAATATTTAAATGTAAAAAAAAAAAAATGTTAATTTTTGTGAAAAATTCAATATTTTGAACGAGTTTTTATATCAATTAATACGCCTTCCAAAGATCTTACTTACGTTACAAAATTTATCAAAAAAAAAAAAAAAACACTTTTTTATTTTGTTCGAGCTTACTAAATTAATTAAGTAGAGAATATCGATACCTTATTCCCTATCTATACAAATAGAGCCATCCTAATGTACATATACACATATCAAAAATACAAACATGTACACTGCCAATTTTGTATTCGCTTCTTTCCTATCCTGGTCATGTTGGTTGACTGTTGTTAGTTTATATTCGAATAAATTCTAGTGGGCATAATAATAATAATGATCATCATAATCATGACGATGATGACTCAACACGTATAAAGATTGATATGAAGAAGTAGCAACAAAATTTTTCCAACAAAATGTAGAGTTTCGTATGGGAATGACCGAATGTAATGATGAAGAAAGAACGAAAATGCAATAAAAACAAAACAGCAAAAAACTCATACAAAATAATTATAATAGTGAGTATATGTGTGTTAAAGTATGTCTTCTTTATCGTTTAATGCCAATAATACTTAATTTGCATAAAATCTATTAAATTGTATAAAAACACGTATTTACTAGCGTACAGTTAAATTATGATTGTTTTAAATATTTTATAATACCAACACTTTCTTTTAAAAAGTTTTGAAAATATTACAAAAATTTTTTTTTTTTTAAATATTAAATTATAAATATTCATATTTAAAAATATTATAAATAATCAGTTCACACTATTTTTTCCTTTTAATAGAAGGATTTTTGTAATAATCCAGCAAAAATTAAGTACTGACATGTAGTTACAGATGTAATTACTTTGTAATGACAACATTTCACTGTTTGCATTACATAAAAGTAGTTTAGTAATTACTTATTTATAATACTACACAGAAAAAAGTTTGTACATGAATATAAAAATTTTGTTTCATTGCTTTTAGTTCATAATATTTAAGAATAATTTCTTAAACATTAGATCTTTTTTCTATATGATTCAAAACTCAAGAAGACTTAAACAAATTGTTTAAATTTTATTTAATATTTTAATTTGTAAAGAAATGTTTGAAATTTTCTTTGGAAAATTTTTAGTTTTTATTTTAATTTTAGGTACATATTGGGATCATTCAACAAATAGAAGCGCTGTTTAATAAAATTATGTACATATGTGCTGCAGAATAGTAATGGAATTTATGCAAATTTCTAAACATTATTTTCTAACAACTTTTTCTTGAAAATTGCGATTTTTGCGAATATTTTCTATTATAGCTATTTTTATTTAGCATTTGCTTTAATAAAATCTTATACAAATAAATAAAAATTTTAGCAAAATTTTTGAAAAATTCCTAAAATTTTCATAAAGAACAATTTAATAATATCTACTATGAACCAAATTTTATTTTTTATGAAAAAAGTTTGGGAAAAAAAGTAATGTTCTATTCTTAATATTTATGAACAAAATTTTTAAATATATTTATTATTTTTTTCTGTGTATATGTAATTAATTATTTATTATCAGATTTTTGAAAATTATACTTTTTTTGATTTTTTTAATATAAATATATGAAAGGACAAATTTGTGTATTAATTATTTTTTAATCCCGCAAAAAAGTTTCTGAAAAAGAGCAGAAAAAGTCATGATTTTAACATTGTGTTGTGATTAGAAGGAAGAATTTGTTTTACCTTTACTTTTGAAGTGATGAACATTTTTATTTTGGAAGCACTTGATTATCGTAGGAATTTAAAATTGTCTATTTTTTAAAACTATTTACGCTTGTTGCCTCTAATGTAATCACTGTGTTAAAATAATGAGTTATTCAACTTATGTGTAAGTAGTGAAGGGCTATTATATTAGCTCCTTAACTCATTAAATGGCAACCAAAGTTTTTGCTGGGAATATTGGAGAAAAATATAATTCTACAACTGAATAATAAAAAAAGCAGGAATGTTATATTTGTTTTATTAATTTTGTTTATTACTGTAGTTAATCGTAAAATATTTAATATAGTTCGTCTCAATATATGACAAATGACTTGTGTGGGTTTATTTTAATATTAAATTCTTATATAGAACATTTTAATATACATATTTATTATTGGTATTTTCTTATTCATACTCGAAATTCGTATAAATATTTTCTTTGTTTTAAACAGATTTTCGTTAGTTTTCTTCTTCGACATTGGTTTAACAGAGGTTTGCCATGACAACTACAGCCACAAAAAAAAAAAAAGAGGTTTGTCTGATTAAAAACATACCACACGATTGTGGTTTTACAGGATGTTGCAAAAAAGTGTTATTCAAAATAAAGAATTATAAATCTAACTAATTTGAATGAAAAATGCTATCGATTGCGGTAGAGAAAATAAAATTTTTTCATTGCCAAAAAGGTCAATGCTCTCAACTTGTGGACATAAATAAAGACAATAAAAATATTGGACTTCAGAAAAATCAATGTAGCGTGCAATATCTTAAAGAAATGAAAACAAAATACATAATTATATTACAAACCTCAAGTAACATCTCTTTAAAATACCCACTCTAGTAGAATGTCCATAATTTTGAAAATTATATGTATGTAGTGGTTTTGTTACTATGTTCTCGTATATTTGCCTGTACAACTATAAAATTCATCATTAATATTCTAAATACATAAAATAAATAAAAAAAGAAGAATTTAAATTATATATTTATATTATACATTAAACAAAGTCATAGATTTTCTTTCTATTAAACCATCACAATACAATGCCTCATTCTACAAAATGTTTTTTTAACAAAAACATAATGATGACGATATGACAACGATGATGGTTTTGTGTCTATAGTTTGTGTCTGCGCCAAGTTTAGGAATGATCATAAATTTAAATTCTGGCATTTATGTAGTATTTTTTTTTTCCTTTTGGTTTTTATGTTATATAAGGTATAATATTGTGATATTTTACAACAACATAGAGACTTGTTATGATATAAACATTTGTTTTACATTATTGTAATTAAATTTGGTATGTATTAAAATAGATATTAATTACATAACTAATTAAAATTAATAACATCCGATTAGGTATAAGAAATACTTACATAAATGCTTATTTATAATTTTACATATTTATTTACATTTTATTATAGGAATTATTTATATTATATCGCGTTTATACTTCAATATTATGATAACTCAAAAAAGCGGTTTTGCGGAAAACACATTTATAGTATTCAAATGACTATCACCTTATAAAAAATTAAGGAAACATTATCTTCTCGAATGTTGGTCACATAGATACATATAGCGCATACATCATTAACACAAAAATCTTAATTTTGTGTTATTGGATATTAAGTGTAATGGAATTTAATAATTAAATCATTTTTGAAAGAAAAAGTCTAACAAAAAATGTTTAGCTATTACCATAACAGCGAAATCTATAATTTTAATAGTTAATTTAGATTCTTAAAATGCTTAAATGATTGTAGAAAATGCAAGAAAAAGAGAAAGTAGAATAAATTGTATTGTTTTAAAACTATAAGACTATGTTGTGCTTGTTTTAAAATAACAAAACAGAAGTTGTCATTCATTAACATAGATTTTAAAATTGAAACCTATTAATTTGTCATAAAAAACGTCAAGTATTTGCTCCCTTTTGATTTTTAGTCTATGCTTTTAATTCTCTAAGAACAAACAATTTTCATTTTATCTATTATTTGTTATGATCTGTGTTCCAAAACTAAATTTTTATTAGATAGCCTATGTTATAATAGTATCGTATGTACAGTATCGGTCACCTAATTAGCCCACCCAATCAGAATTTTTTTTGGACTTAATTTACTTTTTCTTGAAAAAAGTTTTTAGTTATTTTATTAATTCAATATATTGACCATTATGTACTTAATACATTGCAGCCAAAACTTGGATTAATAAACTAACACTTTACGCAAAAACATTGTTATATTAAATATTCCTATAAAAATCAAAGACAGCTAATTAGCCCACTTGCACTATTTATTACGAAAAATCTAAGTAAGCTCTGAAAAAAATTATGTTTTAATATAAAATTCTAAGTATAAAGTAATTTTAATTAATTTAAGATAATTTTCGTGGGAAGATTTCATGGAAACATCCATTAAAATACTAATATTCGACAACACATACAAAGTGGTCAAAATCGATTAAATCCATTAAGAAAATTGGTTAGAAAGGTTAGATAATCATTACATTATCGTCAATAATCCTCCAAAGTATCATAAATCATTCAAAAACCTCAGCGCTGTGCAAAGAAATGAAAAACTTAGTTAAATTGCGAATTTCAAAAATAGAAAAATCATAAATTTCGCAATGAAACTCTGACTTAAAAGATTTATGGCGAATAAAAAACGCTTTAAAATGTACTTAAGTATCTACTAAAACTAAAACCAATTGCCAAATGTTATACTATATAGTATAAAAAGCATCATAAGTATAGATGTTTCAAAATAGAAAGTAAGTTCTTTATATCAGTAAACAAAAATACAAAGAATTTTATCTAAAGAAACCGCTTGGATGAGATGCATAAAATATTTGTCAATAAGTTACCTAGACGAATGATTTAATCAAAGTTATTTTCAATTTTGCAATGTTAATTTAAGATTTTACACTTTCTTTTTAACTAGAATACTTATAAAACTTTTTAATACATCGCATATTACCAACTACCAGCAATTGTTTGCACTAGATAGTATCGATATAATATCTATTAAATATTATTAGATAGTTTATCAATTTTAAAATGATTTCTCAACTTTTATTTTTCTTTTGGAAAAGATTTTTCTTACTTAAATGCTGATTATTTGATCATCTAAATTCGCGGAGTAACTCAAACCGTAATTTTAGTTAACGAATTTAAACTTTTTGTATTGCTTTCGATGTTACAGATGATTGTTTACCATAATTAAAGGACTATCAAGGTTTCTATAAAATTTCATAATATTTTAATTTACATTTTTCGCGATTTTTATTAAATGTCGAATATTTGAAATATAAGGCGTTTTAACCAATTTGGATATGAAATTTTTTACGAAAATTGCAGTTCTTCTATTTTTAAATTGTAATCCATATGAAAAATTACTTTTTTCAAAGCTTGCTTTGATTTTTCGTAATAAATAGTGTAAGTGGGCTAATTAGCTGTCTTTGATTTTTATAGAAATATTTAATAAAACAATGTTTTTGCGTAAAGTGTTAGTTTATTAATCCAAGTTTTGGCTGCAATGTATTAAGTACATAATGGTCAATATATTGAATTAATAAAACAACTAAAAACTTTTTTCAAGAAAAAGTAAATTAAGTCCAAAAAAAATTCTGGTTGGGTGGGCTAATTAGATGACCGATACTGTACCTTACATTCATAAATAAAAACATTTACATTTTAATATTATTGCCAACCGGCAAAAATTTTAATAAAAACTTAATATGTACATATACAGTGCTGTGCAGAACATAAGCAACAAAATTAAAGTTATCCTAAATATTGAATTATTTTTTAAAGTATTAAATTTAGAACAAAACTAATTTAATAAATTTGTTAACACATTTGGGTACTAACAAACATTTGTACCTTAAAAGTTGTGATTTTCTTTCTTTTCGCAAAAACGAGAAAAATATTATATGTTCTCTATATGAAAGTTTGCACGTCAAAAGCAACAAAATTTCCAATTGTAAAAATTGACACAAAATTTTAAAATTTATTGCTATTTTTATAAGTAAATGGCAATTTTATAGTAAAAATATCTGAATACAGCATTATTTATACATATTTTTGATATATTTTCTTTTACTTATAGTTTTTTAATAAGAATTATAATTTGTGACAATATAGGCCGATGCAATATATTTTTAGTTTATTTGGAATAAGAAAAGTGGAAAGTAACTTTTTTTTAAAATACAAAATATAGAATACTGCTTAATTAAAGTAAACAAATTTATTTTGGAAGCACAATTTAAAAAATTATGACTTTTCAATACATGTAAAAGGACTTCCGCTAAAAACTTCGTTCAGATATTATTAACCCTGCAATACTAATGTACGTAAATTTTACGTATACCAACGTTTTTTAAAACCTTTTTAAAACTCAGCTGTCCGAAGATTTTATGCGACCAAATTTCAGAAAACTTTTCATCAGATGGTTTTTTATATATAAATGCAAAAATAAAGTATTTTAAGTCGTTTATATGGTTAGAATAAAGGTGAATAAAAAAGTTTTCAAAATAACGTTAGTATTCTAGGGTTAAAAATAGTAAATAGGTAAAACGTTATAAAAACTGATTTGTCTACATAAATAGGTTAAATAGACTCTAAGGTTTAATATAGCTATTCTCAAAGTCCATTGAAAGCAGTAATTTATAACAATATTTATATGTATCCACTATGACCGGATATGCAACTTTACGTATACTGTCAAGGTGTACATCTTAAACCGCACAGTTCTAAAAAAAAATGATTTTGACCAGAAAAAAGATGTAATAATGACTGTACTTGAAATCTAGCGAAAAACTATGCCCTTTTCTTAGAAATCTAATGAAATTTTGATATTTTTAGGTTAATAGGTTATTAAAAAGCACAGAAATTTCGTTATACATAGAGAAATATCTTCTTTAATTCAACGTTTTTGCTTGGAAAAAATGCGAAATATATTTTAAAACTTAAACGTCATTGCTGGAAATCATTCCACAGAAATCAATTAACAATTTAATCGCATTAAAACTACTAAATTTTACCGAAAATGTAAAAAAAAAGAAGCAAAATATGTTAATATTACAAATGTTAAAGTTTTTTAAATGTTTATGTTTTTGTTAATCCTTAAATATGTATATAATTTCGTAAAATTATTTTTGTTGTAAACCAAATATTCTAAAAAATAAAATTATTCTTAGGTTCATTTTGTTGCTTTTGTTCTGCACAGCACCGTATATGTGTGTGAATATTGGCAAGCGAATGTATACAATTTTTTTACATCCCTACAGTTCTGATGGTGGCAATGTTTTGTGATTTTTGATAGTACTCTCCTCTATTAAAGTTCATTTACTTAGATTATTTCTAATTTAATATATATTTGGGTTATTGGCTACATTACAGATCCTAATGTACAGTGTGGAAATATTAATGTTTTGGATCGTTTACACTGATAGGCAAAAAATATGATTTTCTTACTAAAAAGAAATTTTATATTCTAAATAAGAATCTGCTTAAGTTTTTTTCTATCTCATACTGATTTTTTAATGGCCATGCCTAATATTTCCCCAATAGTGTGGTGCACTGAGCATTAGTTTGTCCGATTTTGATAAATGCGGACCAAAATTGTTTTTGACAATTGTAAAATTGTTCAGTTATTTTACCTAATTATAAAGCAACACAGAAAATTGAATGTTGTGCAAAATAAAAAAAACTACATTAATATAAAAGTAAAAGGCAAGAAAACGGAAAAATAGACAATCTAATAGTACAATGTAAAAGAAGTGAAAAACATACATAAAAACAAACTAAAATACGATCATATATACAGGTATGTAAATTAGGGTAGTCCAAAATAACTTTTTTCGAGCTACATTTAAACGTATATACATATAATTATGAAAGTGTACAATATCTTGGTTAAATTTCATCTACCTACAACGAATGGAACAAAATACTAAAATGCCATTTATGTTGAAATTTTCAAAATTTTGGACAATATGTTGCAAATATTCTTCCTTTTCATAATTTTATTAGTACCAGCCTAATGTACACATGTATGAATAGTCTGTAACTAATATCTTGTAATTATAAAAATCAGGTTTTATTTTTCACTTTTTCTTTCTTATTTAAAAAAGGGCTGGTCAAAACATAATGTATAAAATGTACAATGTATAAATAATTATGATACACATTTCGAAACAAATTATGAATGTATTTCATAAGTTATAAAATATAAGAAAAACTTGCATTGTTTGCTAAAGTTTATTAAAATGTTTAATTTAAATTAAGTGAGTATGAAGAAATATATTTGTATGTATGTTCCCCAAAATATTTCGGTTCGACTGCGGACCGTTCGTGAGCTGGACCGTTTCTTAAAAAGGTATTTATTAGTTTTTTAAATTTTTTTGCATTTTTTTCCAAAGCAACATATAGATAGTAAGGTATAATTTGAAAGGCATTTGCAGAGCGCGTCTAATTGTATATAAAACACATCCAAGAGTAACTTCGATATTTTTATATTCCACAAAATATCTTATTTTTCAAGGTTTTCTCAGAATATTGTTTGTTATTTTTGATAAAAATTCAATTTTTTTAATTTTTTATGTAAGTTTCTGGCGTCTGTTTCATTTTTATACAAAAAGTCAATCTGATTTAAAATTTTACATATAAATTTTCAATATGGGCATAAAAATTCTTCTTTTACCAAGAACTAACCATTTAAATTAAAACATTTACGAAAACTAAAAAAAAAAAATTAATTTAAAAACATAAAACGTTAACGGAAAATGTAAAAAATAAAGTAATTTTTTATAAAAAAATGTTTTTGTGATTCGATTTATTTGTAGAGCTTGTGCGATTCAGTTGGGTGTAGTTCACTAAATTTGCGGTTTCCACTAAGCATATTGGTAGTAAAAAAAAAATATTTCCACTAAAATTTATTAGTGATAGTTAAACTTTTTTTAAGCTTAATCCTTTTTTCCTTCAATAATACTTTAGTGCAAAAAATAATCCTCCTCTAATGTTAGTGAAACTTTGAAATTGTTCACTACATTAAAAGATAACCTAATGTTTTTTAAGGGTGTGAAGATAAATACGTCAGTTAAATACGTCCTACACAAATGTTAAATACGCTCCAAACGCTGTTATTTGATTTTTCAAAATGAACAAATTTATTTTTGAATAAAAAAACTATATAAAAATTAAATTTTTATTAAAAAAATCTAAATTTATTTATAAAACATATTAAAATATAAAATTATAAAAAAAAAATTGCCGAGTATGTCACTTATACATAAAATATCTTTAAACAAAAATGGAATAATTCAAGTGGCTCCAATGGACACAAGGAGCAGACATGAATCGGGTAAGCGGAAGAGTGGGAGTAGCCTAGGACTAGTAGATTCCAGAAATGTATATTCTACATCCAGATTCCATCTGTGATCAGAGATATATAATTTTGAAAAATGTATTTTTTCACTATGTGAATATGGAAAAATGTGGTATATTCAAGTGGCTCCAATGGACACAAGGAGCAGACATGAATCGGGTAAGCGGAAGAGTGGGAGTAGCCTAGGACTAATAGATTCCAGAAATGTATATTCTACGTCCAGATTCCATCTGTGATCAGAGATATATAATTTTGAAAAATGAATTTTTTCACTATGTAAATATGGAAAAAATGTGGTATATTCAAGTGGCTCCAATGGACACAAGGAGCAGACATGAATCGGGTAAGCGGAAGAGTGGGAGTAGCCTAGGACTAGTAGATTCCAGAAATGTATATTCTACGTCCAGATTCCATCTGTGATCAGAGATATATAATTTTGAAAATTATATTTTTTCACTATGTGAATATGGAAAAATGTGGAATTTTCAAGTGGCTCCAATGGACACAAGGAGCAGACATGAATCAGGTAAGCGGAAGAGTGAGAGTAGCCTAAGACTAGTAGATTCCAGAAATGTATATTCTACGTCCAGATTCCATCTGTGATCAGAGATATATAATTTTGAAAAATGTATTTTTTCACTATGTAAATATGGAAAAATATGGAATTTTAAAGTGGCTCCAATGGACACAAGGAGCAGACATGAATCGGGTAAGCGGAAGAGTGGGAGTAGCCTAGGACTAGTAGATTCCAGAAATGTATATTCTACGTCCAGATTCCATCTGTGATCAGAGATATATAATTTTGAAAATTATATTTTTTCACTATGTGAATATGGAAAAATGTGGAATTTTCAAGTGGCTCCAATGGACACAAGGAGCAGACATGAATCAGGTAAGCGGAAGAGTGGGAGTAGCCTAGGACTAGTAGATTCCAGAAATGTATATTCTACGTCCAGATTCCATCTGTGATCAGAGATATATAATTTTGAAAATTGTATTTTTTCACTATGTGAATATGGAAAAATGTGGAATTTTCAAGTGGCTCCAATGGACACAAGGAGCAGACATGAATCGGGTAAGCGGAGGAGTGGGGGTAGCCTAGGACCAGTAGATTCCAGAAATGTATATTCTACGTCCAGATTCCATCTGTGATCAGAGATATATAATTTTGAAAATTGTATTTTTTCACTATGTGAATATGGAAAAATGTGGAATTTTCAAGTGGCTCCAATGGACACAACGAGCAGACATGAATCAGGTAAGCGGAAGAGTGGGAGTAGCCTAGGACTAGTAGATTCCAGAAATGTATATTCTACGTCCAGATTCCATCTGTGGTCAGAGATATATAATTTTGAAAATTATATTTTTTCACTATGTGAATAAGGAAAAATGTGGAATTTTCAAGTTGCTCCAATGGACACAAGGAGCAGACATGAATCAGGTAAGCGGAAGAGTGGAAGTAGCCTAGGACTAGTAGATTCCAGAAATGTATATCCTACGTCCAGATTCCATCTGTGATCAGAGATATATAATTTTGAAAATTATATTTTTTCACTATGTGAATATGGAAAAATGTGGAATTTTCAAGTGGCTCCAATGGACACAAGGAGCAGACATGAATCAGGTAAGCGGAAGAGTGAGAGTAGCCTAAGACTAGTAGATTCCAGAAATGTATATTCTACGTCCAGATTCCATCTGTGATCAGAGATATATAATTTTGAAAAATGTATTTTTTCACTATGTAAATATGGAAAAATATGGAATTTTAAAGTGGCTCCAATGGACACAAGGAGCAGACATGAATCGGGTAAGCGGAAGAGTGGGAGTAGCCTAGGACTAGTAGATTCCAGAAATGTATATTCTACGTCCAGATTCCATCTGTGATCAGAGATATGAAATTTTGAAAAATGTATTTTTTCACTATGTGAATATGGAAAAATGTGGTATATTCAAGTGGCTCCAATGGACACAAGGAGCAGACATGAATCGGGTAAGCGGAAGAGTGGGAGTAGCCTAGGACTAGTAGATTCCAGAAATGTATATTCTACGTCCAGATTCCATCTGTGATCAGAGATATATAATTTTGAAAAATGAATTTTTTCACTATGTAAATATGGAAAAAATGTGGTATATTCAAGTGGCTCCAATGGACACAAGGAGCAGACATGAATCAGGTAAGCGGAAGAGTGGAAGTAGCCTAGGACTAGTAGATTCCAGAAATGTATATTCTACGTCCAGATTCCATCTGTGATCAGAGATATATAATTTTGAAAAATGAATTTTTTCACTATGTAAATATGGAAAAAATGTGGTATATTCAAGTGGCTCCAATGGACACAAGGAGCAGACATGAATCGGGTAAGCGGAAGAGTGGGAGTAGCCTAGGACTAGTAGATTCCAGAAATGTATATTCTACGTCCAGATTCCATCTGTGATCAGAGATATATAATTTTGAAAAATGTATTTTTTCACTATGTGAATATGGAAAAATGTGGTATATTCAAGTGGCTCCAATGGACACAAGGAGCAGACATGAATCGGGTAAGCGGAGGAGTGGGAGTAGCCTAGGACTAGTAGATTCCAGAAATGTATATTCTACGTCCAGATTCCATCTGTGATCAGAGATATATAATTTTGAAAATTGTATTTTTTCACTATGTGAATATGGAAAAATATGGAATTTTCAAGTGGCTCCAATGGACACAAGGAGCAGACATGAATCAGGTAAGCGGAAGAGAGAGAGTAGCCTAAGACTAGTAGATTCCAGAAATGTATATTCTACGTCCAGATTCCATCTGTGATCAGAGATATATAATTTTGAAAAATGTACTATTTCACTATGTGAGTATGGAAAAATGTGGTATATTCAAGTGGCTCCAATGGACACAAGGAGCAGACATGAATCGGGTAAGCGGAAGAGTGGGAGTAGCCTAGGACTAGTAGATTCCAGAAATGTATATTCTACGTCCAGATTCCATCTGTGATCAGAGATATATAATTTTGAAAAATGAATTTTTTCACTATGTAAATATGGAAAAAATGTGGTATATTCAAGTGGCTCCAATGGACACAAGGAGCAGACATGAATCAGGTAAGCGGAAGAGTGGGAGTAGCCTAGGACTAGTAGATTCCAGAAATGTATATTCTACGTCCAGATTCCATCTGTGATCAGAGATATATAATTTTGAAAAATGAATTTTTTCACTATGTAAATATGGAAAAAATGTGGTATATTCAAGTGGCTCCAATGGACACAAGGAGCAGACATGAATCGGGTAAGCGGAAGAGTGGGAGTAGCCTAGGACTAGTAGATTCCAGAAATGTATATTCTACGTCCAGATTCCATCTGTGATCAGAGATATATAATTTTGAAAAATGTATTTTTTCACTATGTGAATATGGAAAAATGTGGTATATTCAAGTGGCTCCAATGGACACAAGGAGCAGACATGAATCAGGTAAGCGGAAGAGTGGGAGTAGCCTAGGACTAGTAGATTCCAGAAATGTATATTCTACGTCCAGATTCCATCTGTGATCAGAGATATATAATTTTGAAAAATGTATTTTTACACTATGTGAATATGGAAAAATGTGGAATTTTCAAGTGGCTCCAATGGACACAAGGAGCAGACATGAATCGGGTATGCGGAAGAGTGGGAGTAACCTAGGACTAGTAGATTCCAGAAATGTATATTCTACGTCCAGATTCCATCTGTGATCAGAGATATATAATTTTGAAAAATGTATTTTTTCCTAGGCCCATTGGAGCCACTTGAAGTATTCCATTTTTGTTTAAAGATATTTTATGTATAAGTGACATACTCGGCAATTTTTTTTTTATAATTTTATATTTTAATATGTTTTATAAATAAATTTAGATTTTTTTAATAAAAATTTCATTTTTATATAGTTTTTTTATTCAAAAATAAATTTGTTCATTTTGAAAAATCAAATAACAGCGTTTGGAGTATATTTAACATTTGTGTAGGACGTATTTAACTGAAGTATTTATCTTCACACCCTTATGTTTTTTAAACTTTATTTAGTGAATACAAAATAAAATTAACAAATTAATTTTAAATTTAAAATGTATTTTAAAACATTTATATAATACGTTTATTGCCAATAATTAACACACTGTTTATACGCAAATTACATAAAGAAATATAATTTCCTTTTTATTGTGCCAGATGGGAAAAATAATACTTTGGTCATAGAAAGGAAGTGGCAATGCTGTATGTTTTATTTGTAATTAGTTTCACTACTCGTGATTAGTTTTCGTGAGATACTAATTCTCAAATAAAATATTAACTCACAGTTTATACGTCAAAATTCGGGAGACCAACATACGGTCCAAATTTCATCTCTAACTAAAGGCATTCAGGCTGTGGGATGATGAATTAGTCAGTTACGTTACTCGTTTATAAAAGGATGGCTCAATATACACAAATACGCACTAAAAAAAATTGTTCTAAAATTATTAAAAATTTGATAACCATCATCTTGGATGTGTTTTATATTCCAATGGACTCGTCTTCCAAATACCTTTGAATGAGTCGGCTTAATGTACATACATTTTTTTTATCATCCTCTGTATATAAGTATGTATAAATGTTATTTTAAAATTATTTTTAATACTTAAGATTATGTCAATGCATAATAAGTACATACATAAGAATTTTTTAAATATTTTCTAAATAAATAATTATCAAAATTATTTAAAAAAAAATGTGTGATACTTATATATTATAATTTCCCAAGAGATTTTATTCATTCATAGTAAAATTGTGATAGCAAACGAGCGATTTTTTAAGGTTTTGTAAATTATGAAAAAATTATCAACGCAGTATATATCTGTGACAAAAAGGAAAAACTACATAATTCATTTTTACTACTTTTCAGGAGACCGTTTTTAAGGTTTAAAATTTAAATTAAAGGTCATAGGTATACAATTTTAAATTACCTTCCGTGTAAATATATCCGAAATTTGTATGAAAAATATTTGATATATTTTTGGACCCGATGTGTATACTGGTTATCGAATAATATAGCAATAAAGTAATGGTGTTGTTTTTTCTTTTATAAAATTTATATTTTATTTAAATAATATCTCAAGTTATACATTTTTTCTAAAATGGAATTTTAAAATATATTATGAATATGTTGAATTGTGTACTTATTCCATTTCCAAAATATTAAAAAAATAAAATTTTTGTCATGAAAAATAACATATTTCAAATAAGTCTATTAAATTCCATCATGAATTTTTATTTATTAAATATGGAAAAAATGCATATGTTAATTTATACATTTTTTACATTTCGAAAAAAGGAAAATCAACAGAATTATGTCGTTTTTCAGACTACTATCTCCTAAAGTAATGGACAGATTTCTCTAAAAAATTTACAAATTATGGAATATAACAATTCTAAAAATTAAAAAAGCGAAAAACAACATAACTCAAGTTATGTAGTTTTTCCTTTTGGCCACAGATATATAAATAATAAAGGTATTCACCTCAGAAATTGATTAGCCATATAAGGCCCCAATGGGCTCGGTTATGTAAATGAAGAATTAATAATAAAAAAAAGTAGCAAAGTAGAAAAGTTGCATCGATTCCAGTAAACACAACAACAACCACATAGAATAAATTTTGCACAACTTACTTTGCAAGGGTCTAGCAAAGTTGCAATTTCTGAGGTGAATACCATTAATATGTATGTTGTATTTTAATTTTAAGTGGAACTTTGAAAACCAATTGGATTTCAATAGGAAAATAAATGTTTTAAGTTATTATATAACAATTTAATTTACCATTCTTAAATGTAACTTTCGCCTTAATGAAAAACCAGGAGCAAAAATTACAAAAGCTTCATGTTGACATTAATATAAAAATGAACAATCGTATTATATTACGTTTATGTACATGTGTATGTAAGCTCGAAAAACAAATCATAAACAATTTTATGTGTTTCAATTTCACTGTAAAATATATAGTTAAATTTCTCTTTAAAACAATGAAATAAGTATAAAGTCAAAACTTTTAAAAATAAAAATAAACTGTATAAATAACCGGAAATATTTATGACAAATATATAAACAAACAATTTCTTTAAATAAAATATAAATTCAGATAACAAACAGATGTTATATAGTATGGTTCAACATCGTATAAAAAAAAAAAAAAACTTAAAAGTTATGAAAGGTGTATCATTTACCCAAATATTGGTCTAAATCAACTTGTACAATGCACAGTGTCACATTTATCCTAATTAAAACGACAAAAATATGAAAATAAAAGCTTATTAATTGAAATAATTTTTTTCGCATTTATTAATAAACATATTATTAATTATAAAAAAAGAAATACATAAAAATACTGAAAAGTGTCTATAGCGCGAATTATGGATTCTCTAAGTTGCAACTTTTAAAAATATTTCAATATTATTTACAACTTCTGTAAAGAAGTATGTTTATTTTATTCTATAAAAGTAAATATAAATATACTTTACCAGGAATAAATTCTAATAATTTCTAAGATAAACAATTTTTCATAAATTTAAAAAATATAACTTCAAAAGCAATGAACAAGAATCATAAAAAAGTACCATCTCCTTTTCAGCACTAAGTACGTACTTCGTTCCAGTGACAGCACAATGATCAAATTATTAATTATTATTAAATTCTTTTTTTTTTTTTTTTGCTGGACATTTATTATTTAAAACTAACATTTATGTAATTTTAATTTTGTTTGTAAAATAAAACCGTTATATATTTTCTTAATGTGAGCCAACCAACAGCTGTTAATGCATCATTAGTTGGTTGACAACACTGTCATACACGACACAACTGGGAATCAAATAAGAATAAAATGTAAAAGGGAAATAGTATGAAGGAGAGAATTAGGGGAAGTAAAAAGATGGCAAAAATGCTCTGTATACAAATACGAATTTTATTGATTTTTCAAATGAAGATTGACGTGAGTGCAAAAATAAACGAAATTACTTTATGAAAATCAAATTTATATTTTATTATCAAAAGGCTATTGTTGTTAAGATTTTAAACAAAAACTAATAAAAAAAATATTTTGTTTTTAATTTCATGTAAAATCGATACAAGGTTTTCGTTTTAACAAATAATATTTATAAAATTGAAGACAACCTCCTACATAATAGAATGTTATTAATGCACACATACCTTAATTCGATTGCCTGCGTAGGTCTTTACTGAAAATCTTCTTCGTTTGCAGTTCAGAAGTATATGTTCTTTATTTTATTGTTATAAAATATTTTTTATTGTTTATTTAGTGAAACACTTGAAATAACACATACTAAAAGTGTAATTAGAGATAAACATTTTACCAATACCCCTCCCTTGCACAGTAAACAATTAAATTGCTACTTCTTTTTTTTATTTTTACTCAGCCATTATTGGGTACCCCTTTAGGGAACATGATAATTTAATTTCTGTTTTTATCAGTAAAAATAATTATTCACACATTATTTGGCTCATTTGGTGACCAATATTTCTAATTTGAGTGATTACACGTAATTTTTAAATAGTTTTGATAAATTTTCCTGTTATTAATTTCGATTTTATTCTGATAAAAAAATTTACTTTTTTTCTTCACTGCGGCGCTGTGTACACATATGTATGTATGTATGTATGGCAATAAGACACGATTCGCACTTTATTCCGTTAAATAGATGTTTATTAAAAGACAATTGATAGAAGACTGTTTTGTGTTTGTTTTATTCTACTTATTCGTGGGGAAATATTTTGTTACTGTAGAGTTGTATTAGTAAAAGGGAAATTTTAAAATTTATGTTTTTGGGACACATTGAATTCTCGGATTTTTTTTAAATCATAAACATTTCTTATATTATTTATGCGTTTGAAAAATTAAGATATGTATTTAAAGCTCTTGCATTTATATAAAAAATTGAAAGTTTCACTTTGTTTCAGTTTTCAAAAAAAAAAAAAAAAATTATTTTGTGAAAATTTTGTTCTTAATATCCATCCATTGATAACGAATTTATAAACAAATAAAACTTTTTTAAATAAAAGTTCCATTAACTTAACTTTTAAATATTTTTTAATTTTTTAACTTTTTAAAACTCAATACTTTTTTACAACTTTTTTATAACAAAAATATTTTTGATAAGAATTTCTTAGGGAAGTACGATTTTCAAAGATTTATAACTTTCAAACTATTGAATTGCACTCAAAACATTTTACATCATTATCTTCAGAGATAAAAGTACTATGAATGATGACCAGAATTAAAAAAAAATCGGAGCTGAATCAGGGTTAAGGCTAACTACGTAAACTAAGAGTGAGCGGACAAAAAGTTTTACATCACTTTAATCACAAGTAAAATTACTATAGAATCACCCAATTTGTTTAAAAATCAACTGTGCTGACGATCAAATATTTAATTATATATTATAGCGTTTATACGTTATTATTACGTTTACAAGTTATGCTAGGAAAACAATTTCGTTATATTAACGTAGAAGCACGTACATACATAGTTACATTATCACATTAATCACAACTTATACATTATAATTCTTGCAATAATCGAAAGTATAAACATAATATGTGAATTTTTAAATTTTGTTTAGTTTTTTCAACAATAACTTTAAACAAAAAGTTACGTTTACATCGCAATTGTGGGCAAAAATTTACACAAATACAACAAAAATACGGTGGTAGTACGTTCGTACGACTGATTTGTGTTCCTAGAATTATTTTTATTTGCAATAATGTTTTTAATTTGTGTTCTACTCTCATAACAACTTAGATCGATAACTAAACGATAACAAATTGTCTCCAGAAATATCCCATTGACAAGAGAGGGAAATTTGTATTCAAAATTGTTGGCATCCCTGAAGCAGAACAAAACAAAGATGAAAAAAAATCAATTGATCTTATTTATCAAATGACCGGTACCTCTCATCTCGGGAAGATGTTTATCAACAACCGGGTATTTACGTTTCATTTATTAACAATAATTTTATGGATTACATCTACACAAACTGGATATTGCAATGGCCAACCATTCAAATATGAGACAAAAGAATTTGAAGTGCCTGTGGATCATTTTAATTTCGCTGTAAATCAAACATTCAAGTTACGTTACTTGTACAATGACTCGTACATTGATAAGCAGAGTGGAAAAACGCCATTGTTCTTTTATACGGGAAACGAAGGTGACATTGAATCGTTTGCACAAAATACAGGTTTTATGTGGGAATTGGCTAAAAAATATCGTGCCTGTATAGTTTTTGCTGAACATCGTTACTACGGCAAGTCACTGCCCTTTGGTAATTTAACATTTAATGTCACCCAGAATTATGGATATCTAAGTGTGGAACAAGCTTTAGAAGATTATGCTTTGCTGATAACAGATCTACAGGATAAGTTTAAATATGCTCCTGTTATTGTATTTGGTGGTTCATACGGTGGCATGTTGTCCGCCTGGTTCCGTATGAAATATCCCCATTTGGTGTATGGGGCTTTGGCAGCATCCGCCCCTATTCGACAGTTTAATGGTATGACTTCATGTGAAATTTTTGCAAAAATTACCACTTCGGTATTTGCTACCACTTATAAAAATCGCACTTGCAGTGCTAACATCAAAAAGTCCTGGGATCTATTTAAACAAATGGCTTCCACGGATGAAGGCAAAAAGAAATTGAGCTCTGAACTGCTGTTATGTGATCCCATTAAAAATGATGCTGACTTAGATAAGTTCTTTGATTATTTGGAAGATGTTTACGGCAGTCTGGCTATGGTCAACTATCCGTACAGCAATGATTTTCTAAGTCCTTTACCCGGTTATCCAGTGCGACAATTTTGTTCATATTTACAAAATTTAGAAACAGGCGACAGTCTTTTTGAATCAATGAAGAAAGCTATAAATGTATATTTTAATTTTACCGGTACGGCAACTTGTCTCAATTACAATTCGGCCTTTGATCCGTCCACTGTCGGTGGTGATGCTTGGGACATTCAAACCTGTAATCAAATGGTCTTGCCAATGTGCAATACTCCTGAGACCATGTTTCGCGTAAGGGAGTGGAACTTTAAAAAAGAAGCTGAAAAATGTCGCAATAAATTCCACATTGAACCGAAATTAAACGATATTACTATGCGTTATGGTGGCAGAAATCTTCGTGATACTTCTAATATAATTTTTAGTAATGGTTTATTGGATCCCTGGAGTGGTGGTGGTGTTTTGCAAACCGAAAATCCAAAAATTTATATTATTATAATTCCTGAGGGAGCTCATCATTTGGATTTAAGATCAAGTAATCCCAAAGATCCCGCATCAGTAGTGCAGGCACGTGAACAAGAATCGAAAATTATTGGCAATTGGATTGCAGAATTTCATTGGTAATTTTTAATAGTATAATTGGATATACATATGTATATACATACTAATTACTGTTATTCAGAATTATTTTAAAATTTATAAATATTTGAATATAACCTATTTTGTAATATTATTATAAATAAAACGATTTCATTTAAAATTGTATTTTCTTATAAACATTAAAGAAGTGAAAACTTTCAAAAACTACAAGGCAAAAAAATAAAAAATCATACTTTTTAGGGCTAGTTGCCATTTTCAAGTCTTCTGAAATCAAATAAAACATTGAAAATAAATAAGAAAAAACAGCTTCTCTTTTTCACGATATTTTGCAAAATTTAAGATGTATGTTTTTCTCTACACACAATTTATTAAATATATAACTTTTTTAACAAAAAATTTCGTATTATTATTTTATTTTGATCACATTTTTAATACTTTTTGAAAATCTGATGAAAATTTAAAATAAAAATTGTCGATAAATCGATTTTCTTGATGCCGAAAATAGTCGAAAAGTTGGAGAAAGTAAAAAATAGTCGAAAAGTCTGAATAAAATCGAAAATAGTCGAAAATAGCCGGAAAAAGTCGAAAATAATCGTAAATAGCTGAAAAGTCGAAAATAATCGGAAAAAAATGTTCTATTTAAAAGGATTAGTTTTTAGCAGCCATAGAATAGAACTAGAAGTTTATGTGGGAGGCACCTCTCATTATATTTTCCAAAAATTTACTCATTTTTTTAAAAAAGCCAAAACATAATATATGTTATTACATGTATTTTGTTGTTGTTTTAATTAGGTTTTTGACAATTCAATTAGGTTTTTTTCTCTCACATAAATATCTACTTACTACACCATTTTTAGGTTAAAAGGAGAATTTTCCATATGATATTTTGAAAACAGCAATTTAAAATGAGTTTTTTCATTTCAGTTTCAGAAAAGAACAATTAAGAATGAGATTTTCCAATTTAAATTTTGAAAATATCATTTTAAATTATGATTTTTTTTTATTATAATTCAGAAAATAACATATTAAAATAATATTTCTGTTTTAATTTCAGAATATAACAATTTATTTATAACAATTTAGAATTTACATTTTTCATATAAATTTCAGAATTGATCAATTGAAAGTGAGACTTTTTATTTAGAATTGAGAAAAGATTACTTGAAAATTAGGTTTTCCATTTATAATTTTGAAAATAACAATTTAAATTGGAATTTTTTATTTCAATTTTTGAAAAGAACAATTTAAAAGAAAAATTTCCATTTAAAATTCAGAAAAATATTATTGAAATTTTGAAAAAACTAAATTAAATTCAGAACTTCAACTGAAATAATATATAGAGTAAAATTTGCATAACGAATCATTTTATGTAAAGTAATTCAAACTTTACACTCCAGAAGTATTTGATACAATCTCTAAATTTTATTTGCTTAAAGGTAACATAAATTAAGTTGACCTAACATTATTTCATCATTTAAATCACTCTTATTCAATGTTCTAAATTTTAATGAATTTTTCTCAATTTCAATTGTTCTTTTCTAAATTTCAAAATAAAAATCTGAATTTCATTTGTGTTCTTCTGAATTTAAAATGTAAAATTTAATTATAAATTGATATTTTCTAAATTTAAAATATAAAAACTTATTTTAAATAAATAAATAAATAAATAAATAGATTTTATATAGAAATTCTAATTTTCAATTGATCTTTTCTGAAATATTAATGAAATATAAAAATTTCAACGGTTCTTTTCTAAAATTTAAATAAAAAACTTATTTTCAATTGTTATTTTCAAAAAATTAAATGAAAAATCTAATTTTCGAATGATTTTTTCTAAAATTTAAATGGAAAATCTAATTTTCAATTGGGTTTTTGCTGTTAAAAATGGTGCAGTCTATGTTAGCAGCTTTTATTTATATATTTATATATCATCAAAACGTTCGTACAGTAAATATATATTTTTGTGTAGCCAGTACTTTCATAGGATAGATTGTATATTAATTCATAAAAATATATTTGATTGCGTTGTATTCATTTTATATGTTTTTTTTTATTTATAAGAAAATTAAAAAAAAAAAAAAAAAAAAAAAATAGTCAAAACTCGAAAATAGTCGGAAAAACTCGAAAATGATCGAAAAGACGAAAATAGTCGAGTATCTACTATTCCAAAATTAAAAATAACCGAAAAATCGATTATTTATGAATTAAGTGTCGAAAAATCGACTATTTAAAAATTAAAAAACATCGAAAAGTGTACTTTTTGTTCCAACTACACACAAAAAAAATCATAGGTAATATTTCCTAAAAACTTGGTATAAAAATAACAAAGCGCAAGGGTAGAATGGCAGTTACAAAGATTCTTAGGTAATTTAAGTATATTTTAGTTTATACATTTATTTTTATACATTTATTTTTGCTTAATTTAATAATTTCATATATGAATCTTAGTAGTTGGTTTTACATATTATAAAAATTAAATAGACACACTTTTGTTGTGTTATTATTTTTCTATATCTTTTATTATTACATAAATACACAATTTAAACAAATTTGTACAAATATTATTTCAATTTAAATTCAGATGCTTATAACATATAATTTTATTAATGGACAGGCCATTAAAACAATGAATTGCTTTTTTGATTATATGATATTCAACTAACAAATCCATTTGGCTAACATTTGATTATGTGGTTTGAATGGTGTATAGTTTCAAGTGCCGCGACTCAAGCGGTTTTAAGGTATAGATCTGGTGATGAATAACATAAAGCGGCTAATAATATCACACGATTAGAAATTGTTAAATTCTTTTTCTTATGTGATCTTTCAGAAAAAGCCAAACTGTTCCAAACTATTTCAGGTCATTGATAAAATTTAGCATAATATAACTGCATATCTAATGCCAGAGTGCGTATAAAATGTTGATAATTATTAATAATACACATTTTTTATTCTATTTAATTCTCACACAAACTAACTGGAATCCTTGTTATATGTAATTTTTGTATTATTTTTTATGTTTTATTTTTGTTAATTTTTAAAATTTTTGAAAAAAAAAAATATTTTCTTTACTTGACATTCAATTCAAATAAATTTATGAACACAAAATCGAAAATGATAACTAAATATATAAGAAATATTACCATAGTTTTTAAGTAAAATGTTTTGCATTAATTACCAAATGGCTTAGGTGACAAATCTAAGTATCTTACTTTCATATAAAAATTAGTTACCCAAGTTGATTATGGTAATAAACCTTTGTTTTTTCTGAAATAATATTTTTTTCTGTTTTTCTGAAATAATATTAAAAATAATTATAAAGAAAAATTGTTTATAATTTGTCATTTGAACCATATTTTACAAGAAAGAAGGCAATAAAAAAGTGGACAAAGCATTTGTCGAACGAATATAAATTTTTGTTTGCCGTCAGTGTCGCTTCGATATTTTTACATGCAGAGCCTCTTCTTCGGCATGAAAAATTACGGTTGTTGGCAGAAGCGCTCGCGCGGTTCATATAAAAAAGTTGAAACTTTGACGGCAGTACCAGAATAAATTTATGACAATGTTTTCAAAATTTCCTTTGTCAATTTTTGTAAACAATTAATTGATTTTTATGCTGATAGTAACGATACCGCCTGTTGCCGCGTACATTGGGCTTCCGCTATTAGAAATAAAAAATTATCTTATACACCCTGCTGATTATTATTTTTTTTTTAAACATGTCAAAGTATGCATATAAACTGATGTTGTTATCTTTACGTCAAATTACAACAATATTGTTTTTCAAAATAAACACATTGTTTACAAATTATCAAAAATAAATAATTAAAAAATTATAAAAATAACACAATTGAATTCTTGGTTATGTATTTGAGGACCATGAGTCAAAATAAATGTATTATGGGATGTCACATAGGAGTAGGTCAAGTAAGACATAGTTTTCCAAACGACCCCAAAAGGTAATTTCTAACTAAAAGATTTTAATGAATAAAATGTATGCACATTAGGGAATGGTAAACAATGTCCAAAATCGACTTTCGATTTTGCGATCAACTTTTTTCATTTCGATTTTCAAAATCGATTAATCGTTCCCCAAAATCGATTTTATTTTGAAGTCGATTTTTTATTGATAAAGTGAAATAAAATGTATATGTATCAAAAACAACTAAATATTAAACAAAGAAACCTATAAAATGACTTAAAATATTCAGGTCACAAGTAATACATGTATGAATGTTATGTATATAAAATATAAGAAATCTGTGAATATTTAATTTAACCATCAAACCAATCTTCTTCAGTTAGGGGATGTAAAAAGTCTTATATTTAAATCAATGTGCACTACTAAGCCTTTTTCTTTGTTGGGTTATTATAAGGTCATCCTTCAAGAATATACAGACGTTCACACGGTACTGATATTGCGAGTATTTTCAAAAATTCTCGAGCTATTTCATTAATATTTGAATAAATTGTTATTATTTTTTTATTTCCTCAGAGGATTTAAACGATTAGTAAAAATACTAAGATCTTTTTCAAATTGATTGGGATTTTTTGATTTTCTATTTTCTTAAAACATTGGCAAACTCGACAAATGATGTTAAAAAATGCAGAAACCAAAACGAGATTAAACCCGAATGCAACTCAAAATTTTTTCCAGCGTCGTAGATAAATCAACCGAACTTTTAAATTTTGATTCGTCATAGAACTGTTTTAACACAACTTTATTATTACCAAAAAAAGTAATTTTTAATTTATAAGATTTTTATAATTGTACATATTTTTGAAACTTTTTAAAACAAAATCGATTTTTAAAACTAAATAATCGATTTCAGTATAAAACCGTTTACATATAATCGATTGCAAACAACCGATTTTTTTCTACTGAAAATTGATTTTCGACTAAAATCGAAATCGATTTACCATTCCCTAATGCCCATATAGCAAAGTATGTAAACAAATATTTATATTTAAAATTTATTCAAAACATATTGTCTTTTCGATTTTAGAAGAGCTGAATGGTGCCGAATTTTGGGAATCTATCCAAGAACCAAGAAAGTGCAAATATGTAGTAGACATTTTTCAAACTGTTATATATTAGGGAATCGCTTGTCAAAATATGCTCTTCCAAATCCCCCAGATTCAAGAAAATTTAATAGTCAGTTAATGTTAAATTCTACGTTTTATGAAACACTAAATTATCATGTAAATGAAAATGCCGATGTTCGTACAAATTCCATCGTAGATGAAGTTTCAAATACTGCTACAACTGGAGACAATTCATATATAATGTTTCCAAAAGAAAGTCAAGAAAATTCTGAGGAAAATGTAGTACATGAGCCTATACAAAACAATATTCCGTTTTTATGGGAAAATAAGGATAAATTGGATTCGACGACAGATAATTTGGGAAAAGTGGAAGATTTTGAAATACGCAAAGGCAGCACAAATGATACGATAATTAAAGGTCGTTATGTTCAAACTAATGATTATTTAGTGGTCACTTATACACCACCCCGCAAGTGGACTTTGCAACAGCAGGTTGAAAAGTTGGATAAAATTTGTCAATCCCAGCTGAGATATATAAAAAACTTGGACAGTGAAAACCGTCGTCTACAAGAAAATTTAAAAAAGAACCTTATGCTTTTGCCAAAGTTAAGAGAACTGCAGACCAAAAATCGATATCTTATGGCGGAGCTTAAAATATATAAACTAGAAGAGGCTAAAAAAAAGAAACGTAGGAGGGAAAGGAGACTGAAAGAAATGGAGGCAGTTATCAAGGAACGGGAAAATGATGTTGAAGCATAATTTGTATATATATATATTTTTTAAATGGCTCTATGCTTTAAATACTGAATTAAATTTAGTTTTTTTTATTCACATTTTAAAAATAAAGTATTTTTTTTTTAAATAAATACTGTTTAGAAGTTTGATATTATGTTTTGGTGAAATTGTAGATCAAGTTCTCTTTTATATTTTATTTTTGTATTAATAAGTGTTTTATTGCTAAAAAATCATAGAATAAGAACGTTAAAGTATTATTTTTAATTGAAAGTTTTAAATTCTTTTTTCAATTTCAAGTCAGTTGGTTGGAAACCATCATGATAAAATCAAATAATCTGCCATTGGAATTGGATTGGAAACGAAATTCCAATTTCAACTTGAAATGGGTTTATAAAAACGTAAAGAAAATAATTTGTTAAATGATTGATAAATTAAATTTTTATGTTCTTAAATAAATAATGAACGCCTTTAAGCGTTGTTTTGAAATTGTCTTTATAAATTGGAGACGGAAATATTTAAATTTTAAAATCCAATTGTTGGATTTCTTAAACAGATATCGAATACATAAACCCAATTTATTGGATTTGTTGAGAAAATGTTGTAAAATCATTCCGTGTTGGATTCTATAAACAGGCAGAATTATTTTGCTAAAATGCTAAAATAAAATTTTGTAAATGTAAAAATGGTTGTTTAAAAAATATTTATCTTTATTTTTTATGTTTTTGTACCATTTTTCTACACGAATAAAACATTTTTTAATATCTAAATTCTCTATTTCTTTTTATCCTTAATGGTATATTTATCATAAGATTTCGTGGGATCATAGGGTTCCCAACGACTAGCGGGAAATATATGTTTATTACGTTCATACCACGAACGTAATAAAACCTTGCCGGCATGGGATTCTTCCTTTTCTACTGATGCGTCACTTGTAAGCCGTATATCATCATGAACATCGAACTGGAAAAGTGGACCAGATTTACCTCTGGCCTTTGTCACAATAAAATCATAAAATGTATAATGATGAGGTAAAATTAAATCCTCTTTGACGTACATTAACTGATCGGCCATAACTGCTTTGAGTTCATTGAATTCTTTGCGTAACAATTCCAAGCATTTTTGTAGAAATTGGTAAATGGAGTTCCCTTTCTTCATGACCACACTACGACGATGTCCAGAGCCATCCCAGTAGGAGAATGTTATAGGAATTTCTTGGTCTTTTAGAGCGGCCTGTTGCATTACCCATTCCTGTCTTAACTGTTCCCTCAAACGATTTTCCTCCTCCTCACGTTCTCGGTCAGGCAGAAAACTGGTGTCAACATCAGGATTTTTGAAAATTTTCTTTTTAATCACCGGTGTAGGTTCATCAGGATTTAAATCAGTCCATTTTTTCTTTTCAGCCTTTTCCTTTTCTAGCTTTATTTTTATTTCTTTTTCTTTGTTCCTCTGTTTCTCCATTTCTTTTTGTTCTTCGTCCTCCTCACTAGCTTCATTCTCATCTTCGCCGTCTTCTTCATCATCGTTAAAACTAAATGATAAAGCTTGTATTTGTTTCTTCTGTTTATTTTTTTCCGCCTGTATAGCTTCCAGAGCCTTTTGTTTCTCCCTTTCTTTCTCATCTTTTTTCTGGGCCAATTTCTTTTCTCGTTCTCTTACTATATCCTCCTGTTTGGCCTTCATCTCATCCAAGGTGACCAAACCAATAGTGGAGGTCTTGAGTTGTTGTTCCACTGCATCATAATGGGTGGCAAATTTATTTTCTATTTTATCCAATTTTAATTCTTCTTCAATTTTCTTTTTGCGAAACTCAATTTCTTGTTGTTGGATTTCGCGCTTTTTCATCAACTGGGCAGCACGCCCAGCCTCACTGGCTGCTCCTTTATAATGGGCCATATTGGTTTAGCTTTATTTTTAATTAATTTTCTTTTAATATTTCAGGAAATTTTGTAAAATAAAGAGATTGTATGCTTTTTTGAAGTTTTGTTTATGTTTGTAATGATTCACAATAGTTTTGAAAGACAGCTGTTTAATATGTGTTGCCATATTGTTACTTTTCTCTCTTACATACGGTCTCCAGGTTGATATAATATGTAAGATAACGCCAGCAGAAGAGAGTAAACATTTTGTTTATATTATGTTAAATCTTAAACAAGGGGTAAATTTATTCTAATAAATCTCATAATATTTCATTATTTTCATTCAGTCACTGAGTAAACATGTACTTTTTATTTAAGAAATTCGAAATTGTTTAGTACAATTTTAATGAAAATATGTTTCTGAATGTAGAATAACCATTAAAATAAAACAATTTTACAAAAAACATTGTTTTTAAGTATTTTTAAAAATACACATTCACACACATAAACAAACTGTCGTATATGTGTATTTTTTTTTTTGAGAGTAAATCTTATAAGATAGTTGTGTAGGAAAATCTTATCACAACAGTCTCATAATATTTCTTATAATACTAATATTTTAGTCTACACGTGAGATAATTCTCTCAGAGAGCGGATTTTACACTCTCTGTTACATATTATGATACAAAAAATCATGTGTAGACCCAGTGTTACAGTAGGATCTTATAAGAAAAATAGACTTCAAATTTTTAAAAATTTTAACCCTTCGTCATACAGATATTTCAATTGTCACATTCGTAACAAATATGGTCTGGCCAGACCAGCTCTGTAATTTTATATATTTTAATGGAAATTTTGGTAATTTTTGTACATTATTACATTTGCATAACTATATTCTAGCATTACTAATACATATTTTTGGAAGATATTACATTTTCCCATCGATAAACTTCACGTTCTTCTCCTTGTTTTAAGTCTGCAAACGCATATAATTTTTCTTTTCAAATATTTGAGGTTTTATCGGTAATTCTTTCATAACACAAAATATGAACGAAAAGTTGGAAAATCATAAAATAACATGTGTAAAGTGATGAGAGCTCAGTTTAAAAGTTTTTAATAAAATAAAATACAATAAAAAAGAACGAATAACATCGTCAAACCATATAATATTCCACACAAAGTATAACTGGTCCAGCCAGTACCTGAAATTTCAAGTCTCTAGTTTAGTTACAAATATATGAAAACAACATTTAAATCTGCAATTGGTCTGGCCAGACCAGTTTGTAAGACGAAGGGTTAAAGAGTCGATTTTTTGACTTCTTTCAATTTTGTAATGGTCTACTTAAAATAAAATAGATTTTAATTTTGAACGGCTTCGCTGTTCTGTTTTAGTTGTCAAATCTCCATATATATATAAATCATATATCATAAAATTTCATACGAAATTTTGAACAAATGGTTCAAAAAATGTTATAAACTCGGAAACTAAAAATAGGCGTGATCTGCCCATTTTAACCCAAACCTCCCATATAGGTTGGCACATTAGCGAAATTTTGTACAAATAGGATCAATGTAAACTCGGAATCACAAAATGAGTATGGTCCGCCCACTTTACCGCCCACCTCCCATATAAGATAAAATTTTAAAATGTTGATGGTGAATATATAGACGCGACCAAGCAGAATATTTTCGCTTGTTGCCAACAGTTTTCGACTTTTTCGAAAATTTTTGACTTATTTCGACTATCTGGCTACAAAGAAGTCGATTTTATGACAATCTTCAAATCAAAAAGTCTATTTTACTATTTTCGACAAAAAGTCGATTGTTCGATTACATAGTATCCAAGGTAGATTAAGAAGGTAACGACAACTCTACAACAACTACAACACCGAAAAAAACCCCATGTATTTTGTTTTTGCATTGACATTCCTTATGTCAACTTTAATTTTGTCATTTCTCATGTTTATTTACAAAAAACAAAAACAATTCATGTAGTAAAAAGAGAGGAGGAAGACGCAATAAGACAAAAGTAAGCAAAAAAATGTAAACATTAACAAAAATTTGACACCTCAAATTACAAAACACAGGCAGCCATATTGATTTCAAAAAGAAAAAAAATTCTCAGCTGTTTTAATGTCGTTACCTTCTTAATCTACCTTGATAGTATCTATATCAGACATTTTTTTTAATCTAGATAAGCGTCAAAATTAATGCAAATTTATGAAAAGTGGTAACAGTTGCACAAAAACAACAATAAAGCCCAAATTACATTTACGCGTAGTCAGCAACAGTATCAGAAAAAATTATCAGCTGTTCACTGTCAGTTTGCTGCCGTTATAATTATATTTAAGCGTAGGCAGCTACAATTTACAACCACCATCTTGCTTTATTCTACTTGTGTATTTGAGTCTTCCATTTCTTTGCTCACTTTCTTTGTCTTGCTTTCAATCTGTAAGCAGCGCAGTGAATTTAGAAACAGGCTAAATGAAACAGCACTGCAAACTGCTGCTGACCAAATGTAATCAATACCATAATAAACAGTGCAGAACAAATTTTTCTGATCCATTATAACCAGTAAAGTGATTGTACCCAAAAGTACCAATTTGTAGCCGTGTAGGTGGAAATGCCCAAGTTTAAGCAACTAGTTGATAATGCCCTTTGTATGCGGCAAAGTAACTTAGTACTGCGTTAATTTTGATGTGTACTTAGTTTCTTTAAATTTTTTCTCGTCTCATTATTAACAGAACTCAAATATATTACTTAAATAACATTTTGTATTTTTCTCTGCATATAATTACTTACCGTCTACACTAGCCTTTTTCTTGTTCGCACAAGAACAAAACGTCAGCAGAGCAATACACACATTTTTTTTCCTTTTATTTTCAGACGATTTGTCGAACAAATCATAATTTTTTGTTTGCCATCAGTGTCGCTTCGATACTTTTACGTACTCAATCGGCATACAAAATGACGTTTGATGGCAGACATGATTGTTCGAACAACGGTGTGCGAACAAATATAAAACATGAACAAGTTGGGTCCACACTTGTTCAATGTGCGAACAAGAAAAAGGCTCTTGTGGATCGCAAATTAAAATTATAAGATAAATTTCGATGTAAAAGAAAATCTCTGTAAAATAATATGGCATTAAAAATATAATAATAAATGGCAGCTCTATTTCTTGTTTAACATTTTGGGCTGCCAGACCTTCTTCAATTCAAAAACTTAACAGAGAACCGTTAAAATGAAAAATGCTAGTAGAATACTGTTAAATAAACATAAACAAAATTATACTTCGTATATAATCGTTATGCGGTAAAAATATTATTTCCGAAAGGACATAGAAACGATTAAATACTACAACATAAATTCAGTCACGACGCGAATCTTAACGGAAACACAATGAACGGATGCGAAATAAATATACAAAATAAATAGATAAACGGTTTATTTGAAATAAAAAAATTGTATATATTAAACCAAAATATAAAACAACAACAAATTGTTTTTATTTAAAAAAAAAAAAAAAAAACAGCAATTTAACAGTGAAAAAAAATCTTGTTTCAAAATAAGAAAGATTCATTTAAACGGAAAATTTATACAAATGAATTAAGTTTCACCAACAGCATCTAAAAAAAAAAACGGTTTACATGAGTAATGAGTTGAAGACAACAAGGAAATTATATAAAATAAAATAAAATGAAACGTATTATAAGAGTTTTAAGGATTTAATTACAATTGTGTGCACAATTATTAAGTACAACAAAACAAAAGTGAAATAAAATATCTGCAATTTAAATAGCGCAAAGAAAAAAGTAAAATAATTAATTAAAAATAGCGGAAGAATAGAACTCTTAGCACAAATTAAGAGCAAGAGATACAAAGAAATTAAATAATATCATGAAATAAATAAAAAAAAAGTGTATTTTCGAAACAAATGAAAAAGTAAAATAAATAGTTAAAATAGTAAAAATCCACACAGACAAGCTAACATCATCAACAACCATTTTACTAAAAACTCATAGGAGAGCAGCAGCTGTTAGAGAGATAGAAACAAAAAGCAGGCTGCCAGAAACCAGCAGTAGAAGCACCAGTTTAAGATTTTTGTAAGTGCACAAGGACAAGAGGACAAATGTAGAACAAAACGACCGACAGACCCACCGACCAACATATAGGCAAGCAACCAATTCATATTTATCTCTAGCATTGTTAACACTATAGACTTACTCTCAACTCAGTCAGCAATCTCTGCCATTTGATTATCAACCATGGCGATGTTGTTGTTATTGTGCAGCTTTGAAAATTGTTACAACATATTTTACTCACACAACATTGTAACAATTTTTCATTGTTGGAAAGTTTTTTTTTGTTTTAAATCTACAAATAGAATCATATTCACATGCAAACGAACGCTGACTGTAACAATAAATTTTGTGCCTTCTTCATTCATTCATTCATGCTTGTATATTTGTATTATATAAATGTGTTGGTATGTATTTAGGTAGACATACACAAATGTGCGAATAAACAAACGGAAACGGAAGTGACAAATTGAAATGGCAGTTTTTTTCTAGCCTATTTCTTTTTTTTTTTTTTTTGTAGATGTTGATGTTAATAGATAAAATGTACTATGTAGGAATGAATATTTGGAATCTCTGAATATAATTCTCTCTTTGTAAAATGTGTGTGTTTGTATGTATTTGAAGTAAATTAACAATGGAAGCTGATTTCTTAATAACTTGTCTTTCCTTTTTTAAGCTATTTAATGCTGTTAAAAGTTCTTTTACTTTTATATTTCTGTAATGTTTGTGTAAGTTTGGCAGTCTGTCTGTCTGGTGTATGTGTGTGTTTGTCTTTTTATTTAATTGGCTTATGTTGACTTTTTAGTACTTTGACTTTTTGACATTTTGTATAATTTTAAAACAAAAGTGTATTACAATATTATTGTTTCATTTAACTTTTTTATTATATTTTATTTAAGATTTTTATGTTTTGTACTCATTTTTGTTTGACGTTCTGTTAAATTAAACCTTTTGTCAACAAGATTACAAGTCGTCTAGTAATTTCGGCGATTATCAGCAGTATTTTAAATAACCCAGCAAAAAAGGAACTGAAAAAGTGCTGAAAAATTCATGAATTTAACATTGTATTGGCATTGGAAGGAAGTACTTACTGGTGTAAAAGAGCTGCAGAAGTTCTTTTTTTAATACATGGTTGTCATTGGTAGGATGTTCTTCTTTTATGCTTCTTATTCATTTCTTTTGAAGTACTTCCTTTAAAATTATGTTTATTAATTTTTTTTTTTACAAAAAATCAGTTTTAGCCTTATTAAAAGATAATAAAAATGCATTAAAATTTATAAAATTTTAATTTTCTTAGAAATTTTAACCTTTTTTCCCAGCTAAAATTTTATTTATTTTCACTTTTTTGGAAGTAATTATTAAGAACTTCCAATAAAGTTTAAAATATTTACTTTGTTCTACTTTTGAAGTGGTGAAAAAGTTCTTTTTTGGAAGCTCTTGATTGTTTTTTTGTTGGAAATGAAAATTTTTGTAAAGGAATTTTTGATATAAAAAAGTATTTTGATTCTCTTAATTTTAATTAAACTTTAAAACTAAATTTTAGATTTCATAAGAGATTTTAATATTTTAAATGCAATTAAATTTAATGACATGCATACATATTTAATTAATTGTGAAATTGGAATTAAAAAAAAAAAAATTTGAAATTTAAATTTATCCTAGTATTCTGAACTTTACATAGGGTCTACACGAGAGATTTTTCTAATATAGAGTAATTCCATTTTAAATTTAAAAAATTTTGAACCTTGATTACCGATTTGTATAAAATTCGGTACATATGAGAGGAAGATAATCATGTAAAATGAATTTTATTAATTTTTATTTTGAAAACTGTGGCAACACTATAGCTTTAAGTGTGATAAACAGATTTTTTGAAATGGCCAAAACTTTTGTTGTATAAAAGATATCAAAATATTTTTTTTTGCAATAAATTTGTCAAAGCTTGTATTTTAAGATGTTATATAAAAATGTATTAAATATTTTATTGAACACATTTTTTTTTTAATTACCTTAAAGACGTTTATTTTAAAAAGTCCATCTTCAATTTTTTTTATAATTTTTTTTGTAGGAAGCTCTATCGGTATCCTTACTATAGACAACATTTCAGAGAGGTCAAATTTTTTAAATTTAAAATGGAAGTAACAAAACATCGGCAGAGCTACTGCATTTTTTTGTTTATATCAGTATATATGGGAACATGTAGAAAAGAATTTTTCCTAATAAATCTTTTTTTTTTTGTTTTTCGTCGAGGAATGTTGTCAAAATTTAATGGTCATATATTTTTTTTTTGGTTTTTAAAATTTAATTTTGCTTTGTGTTATTTTTGCTCCAAATAATTATTTAATTGAAATTTCCATGAAGAATTGCGCTTTTCCTTAAAAAAAAAAAAAAATAAAATAAACGTCAATAAAATGACGTTTGATAGCAAAACAAATTTATCTTTACTAACAATTATATTATAACTGCAATAATATAAATAAATTTGATTCACTAGTTGTGAAACCACTAGATCTAAGGATGTTATTAAAGAATCTGAAGTGATTGTGATTACACCGGTTCTAGAGCTAATGATTTTAGAACGTGTTCTAAATTTTTTACTGGGAAATTTTAATTTTAGCCTTTACACTTTAAAGTAAAGGAAGACAATTTCTTTAAAACCATCTAAAATAAAAACGTTTTATTCAAAACTTTTTATAAAATTAAAATTTATAAAAACATTTTCTATAAAAAGAAAATTAAAAGAAATTATTAAAAATGTTATATAAAAATATTTGAAAAATGGTCTATGAAAAGAAAATTGATTAAAAATTACATAATTTACAAATCATGCAAGGAAATACAATAGTTTTAAATACATTTTTTAAAATATTACCGTCTACACGGTATTAATAATTATTAAACCTCTAATCCACTTTTATTGAATTGACTCTAGATACACTAAAATTTGGAGTAACAAATTAGCTTATCGTGTTTCTTAAAATATGTTGAAAAAAATTAAATTCGAGTTGAATTTCAATTTTGGATAAAAATTAGGATTCATAAAAAAGTGATATTTTCTCAATTCGATATCAAAATTTGTTTTTAAATAATTGTTAAACATAAAAATAAATTAATACTTGGAAGAAAAAAATCTATTTTCTCAAATTTGCTATCAAATACTATCGACAAATCAGGATAAATTTAAATGAATATAGCGAACACATTTGATTTTAAATAATTAAAACTTTAAGATTATCATTTTTATGATTATTTTAATTAGTGTTTAGTCAGTGGTTTTATTATTTCTGAGGAGCTGAATACAGAGAAAATATATTTAAAATCCAACTCTAGTTCCCTATCAAAAATATCATACTTGTATTTTAATCATTAAAATACTGAAGAAATATGTTTGCTATTATTTACTACCAATTTAGTTAGTTTCACTAGAATTCGGCTAAAGATTCTTTCTGCCTAAAAATTTTCTCCCACAAAAATTTTAAACATAATTCGTTTTTTTTTTAGCGAAATTAACCAAATTTACCAAATTTTCAGCCATTCACTCACAGAAAAAACGACCACATACGTGTTGAAAACTATACCATTGAGTGGCAATAGTGGTTTAACACTGCATGTTTAAATCTTAACGAAAAACAATACCAAATTAGTATCATGTTGAAACCATTTTGGTATCATATTATTAAATTGCATTATATTTTCTATTATATTTGTAAATGAGTAGTATCAAAAAGTCGATACCCTAAATTACCAATGTGGCTACAACCGTGATATATTCTGAATCATTTCTTTTAGTGGTGGTATGACTTAAAATTATTCCATCAGTAGTATCTTTTGGGATATATTCCTGTACTGAAGCTGCCAGAAAGTACACGTAAAGTTGTATATTTAACAAGAAACAGTCAGTAGAGAATATGTTATCGTTACAAAAGCTTTTAATTGTCAAAAATTATATGAAAAAATTTATAAATTTTTAAAAAATGCGCACCTTGTAAATGCGCTTTAAACAATTTAATTGCAGAGTGAAAAAAAAAAAAAATTTCGAATTAATTCTATTTACATTTAAAAAATATTGGTAAGAATAGTTTAGAAGACGTAATTAAAAAATATTTTAAGCGGGATCGAAATTTAAAAAGCAGAATAAAAAAAAAAAAAAAAAAAATTGGAAATTTTGTAAAAAATTTGTCTTTATGATTAAAGAATAAAAATTTGAATTTTTGACAATTTTTTTATGAAATTTCATTTTTTTTTTTTTTTTCAGAAAATTGAAAAGTAATGAAAAAAAATTTTAATTAAAATTTTTTAATTATAATTTTTTGACTAATCGCAATTTTTCGCGTTAACTAAAGTCAATTCAAAAAAAGTGGATTAGAGGCTTAGTATTAATACCGTGTGTCCGAATTGAATGAGAAACACCGTGCCGCATAATCTGAGTTTCCCTGTGTCATTAGAAATGGCCTTTAAAAAAATAAGATCTGATAGAAAACAAGTGAAAGCAGTTTCGTGTTTAGCATATCAAATTCAATTGGTTCACCTATTTTTGTTTAAGGTAGGAAAAAAGAGTTTCATTCATGGGTGGCGTATACTTTTTATTATTCTTAAATATTTGTCATACGCTGTTTTTAGTAAAACGTCCGATAAAATGTAGAAAAAAATCCTCTGTTTATTAAAAAAATTCCCTTTTTCAGAAAAAATGATCCTCCAATTATCCTCCTTTAAAATCTTTCTTTACTGAAAATACATACAAAATTTTCATAAATGTATTTTTTTGTTTGTAATTGAATAAAAACGAGAAAGATATAGTCGGTCATGCCTAACGTGACCAGACGTCCCGCTTTTGGCGGTATTATCCCGCTTTTTAAACTTCGATCCCGCCTAAAATAATTTTCCCGCTTTTTATTAAGAAATCCCGCTTTTCTAACTCTAACAATTACTTATTCGATTTCCTTATTTACGTTTTCTATAATATTCTTACCAATGGTTAAGTGTAACTAAAAATAATTTTTTCCACTGGAAAGCTAATAAATCGTTTTTGAAAATTAAAAGTTTTAAATATTATTACGCTGATCATCTTCTCTGCTGACTATTAACCGTGGTTACCTCTATTAGCTGGTATTATTTTTTTCGAATGCTTTTGAACAAACATAATTTGAATGAAACAAAAAAGGGGAATTCCCTCGTTTGAATAAGATGAGTCAGAGCAAGGTAAAATCCAAGTTTACAGCATTCATGAAAATCTAGTCAAGGAAAATATGAATTTGAAAAAGAAGAAACAAACAACATTATATGATTTTTTTAAGAAACTACGTAAAATGAAACCCTTATGTATTGTTCACTGTTTTTTCCAAAATTATTATTTTTTCCTTATATGAATGAAACATTTCAAGTCTGATATATATATTGACCAAAAAATAATAGGTTTAAAACTTTAATTATTTTAATGATGTTAGAATAAAATATTATACATTTTTCGAGGAAGAAATTTTGTTCTTTCAGGGAGATTTTTAGATTTTAAAAACTCATTTCGTGAGAACATTTGTGTGGCTGCTATTGAAATAATTTGTACCAATTTTATTTACCAAAATGTGTCATTTCAAAAAGATGTTTTGACATGAACTTTGGTCTCAAGGTTAACATGGATATTTTCATATTTTACGTTTAATAAATATCTGGAACCATTTAAACGAGGTGCTTTTGTTTTGGATTGGATACTTTTTTTATTTTTGTATAAACTGAAAGTTATAGAAATATCTGGAACAATGTTTCTGTTGTTTCAGAAATTTCGAAGTATCGGTTCAGAACCATAAAATATAATCTGTAGTCAAGTATTATAATGATGAGCTGGGGTATCCATAACTTTGTTACAAGTTTTAGCTTTAGCAAAATAATAATATTTCTTAAACCAAAAATAACGCTAACGGTATTTTAGCGTTAACAATATTTCGAACTATTTCGGTAACGGGTTTTTAGCGTTATATATTTAAGCGGAAACCGTATTTTCAATTATTTCGGTATTTTCAATTATAGAGGTAAACGTAGTCATGTTGAATGTTTTTTTTAGCGGTAATGACAACCAACCTTGGTTTTATTTTTAACGGGTCTAAGAATTATTTAAGAAAAACTATTGCTATCAAATTCAAAAAGTATCAATTTTTTTTTTTTTTTATCAATCCTTATTTAAATTTAATCTAGAAATTTAACTAGGAATATTTTGAAAACATTTCGAGAAGCACGATAAAATTATAATTTTTAATGTTTCAGTTTGTAGGGATATATTTACTTATTTCGATGTTCCAAAATTTTAATGGGTTGTTCTCAATTTGTAACGTATCAATTGGGTCGTGAACGAAGTGACTGACTTAGATTTTTAATTGATATATAAAAAGAAAATCCCTCTTTTTTACAAAACTTTTCAAAATCCCGCTTTTTCCATACAATTTTGTGCAGAATCCCGTTTTTTAGTCGTTCGGGTCCCGCTTTTTGACAAAAACCCTCTGGTCACGTTAGTCATGCCCGACCATCTGATACACTACACTATTGCATGCATAAAAATTCGGGGAGGGGTATTCTTTTTTCTAGACCTGTGGTCAATTGTCAACCGATTTTTTTATTAAGTGTATAATAAAACATACGAATACATAATATTACGTCGATACTTAGATGATTCCCTAACGTGGGCCTTATATGGGTACTATGGTAAGTTATGGACTGATCTACGTAAAATTTGTCATTTATATTTATATAAAACTTTATATCAAACTTATTTGTGAAGAATATTAACTTGATACTAACATTTTAATGGGATTTTTGCCCATTAAAGTGATTTTCTGAAGAGGGGTTTCTATTGGAGCTATGGAAAATTATGGATCGTTGAATTTCGTGACATAAATTTAAACTTATATGTGCCAAATTAAATTTAAATATTGGCATATTTAAGAAATTTATGATTGTTAAACCCTTTTTCCTGGAAAACATTTGTATGGGGGCTAGGTGATATAATGGACTGATCATAACCAATTTCAATAGGCTTCGTTCTTGGACTATAAGAAACCTATGTGCCAAATTTATGTTCAAAATTGCGTCCTGTAGTTTGATTACAATGTTTACATAGACGGACAGATGGACGGACATCGTTAAATCGACTCAGAAAGTGATTTAAGCCGATTGGTATAAATTAGGGTGGGTCATATACCAATATTTTTAGGTGTTACAAACGCATAATACCTTCCCCGCCCATGGTGGTGTAGGGTATAAATATACCAAAAATATTTAAAAAGAAAAATAAGAAAACTCACAATATCTATTTGCAAAATTCAGATTTCCATGCTTAAATAAGTGTGTTTTATTTTTAGTAAAAAATATTAAAAAATTCTCTTTAAAAATATCTAAAATTGTTACCATAGAAATTACTCTTTTAAAGATTTTTATATTCTTATCAATATATCTTACAAAGAGGGAGCAATTTTCTTAAATTTATTGTTCATTGGTGTCGAGTTAAAGAAACAAGTTAAAGTATTTATATGAAAAAATAAAAATCGTATGTTTTCTTTTTTTATTTTGAATTGTCTGCTGTAAAACTGTCATGTCTGCAAATACTTTTTTCTTTTACTTATTCTTCTTCTTTTTGTTGTATTTGCTAGTAATTTGTACTTTAAGCCGTTAAAATGAAACATTTTTATGCCATAAATAATTGACGTATTGGCGAACACACGGATAGATATATAAACATATATATATATATACATGCATATAAAAATATAAAATAAAGTAAGATAGTTATATATATACATATATGTACAATGTACATAGTTACATATGTATAAGTATATAAATAAAACATGTCTAGTGAAAATTAGACAAAAGTTTGTAGTTTGTGGTACAATGAACTGGAAAAATAGTAAATGTTGCAAGTATGAAAGATTGTACAATATGTATGTACACTAGAGTGTCTCGAGAATAACGTTTTTTGAGATTTCGATGTAGGAACACCCCTCAAACAATGCGTAATATGGGAAAAATATAAAAAAAAAATTTTAAAATTGGTCTTCAGTTCCCTACCAGTGATTTTAAAATCATGGGTCCCATACATTTTGATAAAAAAAAAGTTTCGATTTTTTAATCGAAATGGGTATCAAAAAATTCGTAATTTTATGCTGGTTATGGAAAAAATATTTTAAAAATTTTTCCAATAGGATTTTCGTTCGCTAGAAGACTTTTTAAGGTATTTTGATGAACAATTTTTTTTTTTTAAATCTAGAAAATTACATATTATCAACAGTTCTTACTACAATGCAACATTTTTGATAAAATTTTTTAAAATATTTTTTCTATAATTGGCTTAAAATTACGAAATTTTTGATACCCATTTCAAGACTAAACTCAACACTATTTTTTGGACGAAATGTTCTAGACCCGTGACATTCAATCGCTGGTAGGAAACTGAAGATCAATTTAATTTATTTAATTTTAATATTTTTCCCATATTCAGCTAATTTTTACGCTTCGTTTGAGGGGTGTTCCTACAAAAATTTTGTCTACGGGACACTCTAATGTACACATGTGTATACTTATATATTTAGTTGTAAATAAATTTGTTACTTGTGGTACAATATTTTGTTGTCTACTAAGATGTTAGTTAGAAATTTATTGGGTTTCATTTATTTATTTATTTATTTATTTATTTTTTCCTTGTGAAGATAACTTTTTTTTTTTTTTTTGGCTGCAAGTGTAAATAAATTGTTAATACTTGAGCTTTTTCTTATAAAAAATAATTGTTATTAATTTTTTGTGTATATTTACGAAAAAGATTTATAAAATTTATGAAAATGAAAATTGAAAATCAATATTTAATTTATTGTTAGAAATGTTGAGAAATCGAAATTTAATATTTAATATTAAGAAAAATTTAATGCATTTATAACAACTAGAGAAAAGAAAATTTAAGATTTAATATATTCGCTTTAACATATTTATTTTCAAAATAACTATATTAAGAATAAAACAAACATATGATTTATTTGCTAGAATTTTTTAAAAATAATTTTGTCATAAATTTTTAAGTTATTTAAACAACTATAATTAAAAATGTAAAATTTAGTTTTAAAAATCCTTCGATTTATATTAACATTAACTCAAATCACTTATGACCGACCAATTGATAATAATTACAAAAATAACACTCTTGACTTATAATTGAATTATTTCGTAAATCATAATTTATTGCATGTGTCATGGTATTTATAAGCAAGTGTATGTGTGTGTGTGTGTGCACATGTGTGTTTGTAACACTTAAATGAGCTAATCGTTTTTGACTGCTGTGTCATTTTTTCTTACACACAAACACATATATTAAACAGAATTGATTTTTTAATTGTTTTTGCTGACATTTCCGTTAAGGATGCAATGCGTACAAATTTTTCCGTATGGTTGGTTTGTTCATCATCAGTTTTTTGGGAGTTAATTATTTATATAATAAAAACAAATTAATAATAACAATAATACTAATACTAATAATAATAATAAATGTACGTGGCTACAAAAACCAATATTAAAACACTGTGGAGTCTATTAAAAATGTATGAAAATAAAATGTTTGAAATTTAAAATGTTTAAAGATAATTTTTCTATAACATGAATTTCCTATAGATTTCGTTATCTTTTGTGTAGAATTTTATTATACACACCATCAAAACGATGGGGGGTATATTGATTTTGTCATTCCGTGTGTAACATGTCGAAGGAATCATCCAAGACCCCACAAAGTATATATTTTCTGGGTCCTGGTTTGATTCTGAGTCGATCTAGCTATGTCCGTCTGTCTGTCCGTCTGTTGAAAGCAGGATAGGGCTCGATATATAAGTTTTGTTTGGGATTGAAAATGGGCAAAATCGGTTCATAAACAAAAAAGTTATGGGCTAAAAACTAGAAGCACAGGGTGTCCATTTTATACTTTTCTGCTGATATTTCTTCAACAAAAGCATGTAAGACAACGACAATTTTGTAATATTGTAATATTGTTCGGGTATCGATATAAACTCGGAAACAAAAAATGGGCGTAGTCCGCCCACTTTACCGCCCACCTCCCATATAAGGTGAAAATCAACGAAATTGTGTTCAAATAGTTCAAGGACCAATGTAAACTTGGAAACTGGCCACTTTACCGCCCTCTCCCATATAACGTAAAATTTGAAAAAGTTGATGGTGGGTATATAGATTCGGCCGGGCCGAATATAACATTCGCGCTTGTTGAAAATATACATTTTCTGAAGAAATTTATCGCAAATTTGAATTCAAATTTATCGATAATTGTATTTATACCCTACACCACCATAGGTGGGGAGGGTATTATGCGTTTGTGCTGATGTTTATAATACCCAAAAATATTGATCTAAGACCCACCTTAATTTATACCAATCGGCTTAGAATCACTTTCTGAGTCGATTTAACGATGTCCGTCCGTCCGTCCGTCTGTCCGCCCATGTAAACCTAGTAATCAAACTACAGGTCGCAATTTTGAACCAAAATTAATGAAATTTGGCACACAGATTTCTTACAGTCTATTGAAATTGGTTATGATTGGTTCATTATTTCACCTAGCCCCCATACAAATGTCTTCCCGAAAAAGGGTTTAACAATCATAAATCCCTCAAATATAGCAATATTTTAATGAAATTTGGCACATATAAGTTTCATATAAGTCTAAATAAGTGTGCCGATTTTTAGAAAGATCGGTCCATAATTTACCATAGCTTCCATATAAACCCCTTTTCCGAAAATCAATTTAGTGGACATAAATCCCATTAAAATGTTAGTATCAAGTTAATATTCGACACAAATGAGATTTATATAAACATAAATGATAGTGCCAAATTTTACAAAGATCAGTCATAATTAATAAATAAAAAAAAAAAATCTCAACACATGTTTTGCCTCTTAACTTTTTTCGGAGCAATACTCAGATTTTTTTTTTTGATCTAGCTAAAGAAAATAATTGTTGCTCAAAGTTAAAGCCAATGCAGGCTTGAAAACATAAAAAGCCCAAAAAGTTCCAGCAGGAATGCTGGAAAAAATTTTTAAGCCAAAAATAAGATACGGAAATTAAAACTAAATTTCATACTGAACGACGCACAGTGATCCTAAAACGAATTTTTTTTGGAAATAATTCTGTTACTTTAGAACTGCTGGATGTATTTTAATGAAATTTCGCATGAACAATCATGAGGTGTATTGGTTTGGAGGAGCACAATGAGTCCTTAATGAGTCTGGGGGACGGTGGGTGGATCTCCAAAGTTGGTCACCTCGGGTATGAACATTTTTAAAAAAATCGCCAAAATTTCATTTATGATTTGATTGAAAAAAGTTTGCAAGTATATAGTCCTTATAATTCTCTACAAAAAATATGCTTACATGTGTGGGATATCTCTTTTACTTTAAGAGATATTTATACCGAAGTCAAATTTTGACCCAATTTTGGTTATGTTTTTTTTACTTGGCGGGCTCAATTTGAGTCCTAAAGTTTTTTTTAAAATATTCTCTGGATTCTGTACAAAATTTTAAATAATTTTCGTGTAAGAATCATATACCTATATGGTTTAGATAAAAAGTTATATTATTTTTAAATAGAAAATTTGAAAAAAAATTTTTTCAAAAAGGTGGAACAATTTTTTCTCCTTAAAATCCATTATTTTTCTCTCGACCATAAATTTTTTTCATGTTCCTAAAATAATGCTTAACATAAATGCATGTAAAACAAGTCCGAGGGCAATTAGGGTAACAGTCTCCCCGCCAGCCCTATCAGAATTTTGTTAATTTTAATTTAAATTTTTTTATTTTTTTGTGGAGCTCAAAAATGTCAAAGCTGAAATTAAAAAAAAAAAAAAATAATAAATACTTCCATATATATGTAGGTATATTCGCAAAACACACAAAAAATATTTAAAAAGTTACGCTTCTTATATTAAAAGAGTGACCATTTTACTGAAAAAAGTAAATTTTTGAAGCAAGTTTTCCCTGAACTGGAATTTTGGGTATTTCGGAATAAAACAGTGGGAATCTATTTATACTATTTTTTTAAGGAGAACTCTTTTTATATTATACTAAAATTTCATAATGACAGCTTAATTAAAATAGATTTTATTTAAGTTCAAATATTTAATATTTTTACAAAATAACACTAAACACAAACATTTTTCGTTTTTTGATCAATTTAGTGAAAAACTTTAAGTATAATACTTTACTATTTATAGATTATTATTTTTCAAGTAATAACCTTTCCAACGATACCAAATACTTTCATAAATATTTTACACAATCGTTTAAAAACTAACTGAAACTTGACACCTTTCAGCAAAATTTTCACATTTTCCTTAATTTCTTTGGTAAATGTGTGCTGCTGAATTTTATATATGTGAAATTTCATTGAAATATATTTAACGGTTCAAAAGTTACACAAAACTATTAAAAAAAGATGAACTGTTTCCAAAATATTGAATTTTAAATATGTTAAGATTTTTTCGATCTCATTCTTTAGAAAATTTATCGATAACATCAAGTTTCTATATAAAAACTTTCCACGAAGAATAAAAAATTTATCGATAATGAAAAATTGTTATAAATATTGTTAATTTTTATTTTACATTTTTTACTAATAATTCATCGATATATTTTTAAGGAAAAATCTATACACAATGTGAATTTTGTACAGAAAATTTATCGATAACTTTAATGAATGAAAACATTTTTTAAAAAATGTATCAATAACATAAATTTACTCTGAAAATGTATTTTATAATAAGAATTTCCATGGAAAATTTTAACATCACAAGAAATATACTCTTTTGAACAATATTTCTGATATAAAATACTTTTAATTGTATTTTTTAATTGTATCAATTATTAAATTTATCAAAATTAAAATTTTCAAATATCTGTTACCAAAAATAAAATAATTTATCATCCTTTAAATATTTTTCTAATTATTAAAATATTTCAATTAATAAAATAATTGAATATGTATTATTCGTAATTGACTTCGATTTAAAATTTTGTTATGTAAAATTTTAATTTAATTTATTAGAATACTTGGTTTTGAGTAATTTTTTTGATTACTAAAAAATATTTGAAATAACTTTAAAATTCTGGTTAATAATTCTTTCGGAAATATTTTTTTTTGTGATGCATTTATTATAGAAAATTTAGAGAAAACTAAAATTTTATTGAAGAAGGTATCGATTGATTGTTTAAATGTTTATCGATTACTTTTCTCAAGATTTTTTTAATCATATCATATTATCTCTCCATATTTCCGGACCGGAAAGGAACATGGGTCTGAGATTTCATGTTTTCGGAAATTATGTTACAAAATATAAACTGAAGTAAAATTTTTTACATAAATTTTTTATTTTTTTTAATTATCTGCTCATAGAAAAAAAAAAATTAAAAATTATTTTTGTAAATATTTTAAATTTTACATACAAAAAATGTGTTTTTTAGCGAATTTTGCTTCATAACTCCTAAACTAAAAAAGGCTCCAACATGAAATTAGGCACAAATATAGAGTAGAGTTACATTATCAATATATGTATCATTTAAAAAATTTAAAATACCGTTTTTTGAGATATTAAGCTTTAAAGTTTATATTATCGATTTTGACCTTTCGAAGTATAATAAATATTTTACTTGACGTTTTAAAGTCAATTAGTTTTTCTATTAAATGAAATAAAAATAAAAATTGTACAGTATATATTTTACAAGTTATGAGCAATAAAGTGTGATTACTTTTGGAAAAAAATTCAACCGTTTTTATACCCTACACCACCATAGGTGGGGAGGGTATTAAGCGTTTGTGCTGATGTTTATAACACCCAAAAATATTGGTCTAAGACCCACCTTAATTTATACCAATCGGCTTAGAATCACTTTCTAAGTCGATTTAACGATGTCCGTCGGTCCGTCTGTCCGTCTGACCGTTTGTCCGTCCATGTAAACTTTGTAATCAAACTACAGGTCGCAATTTTGAACCAAAATTTATGAAATTTGGTACACAACATTTTTTTGGTCCAGGAACGAAGCCTATTGAAATTGGTTATGATCGGCCCATTATTTCACCTAGCCCCCATACAAATGTCCTCCCGGAAAAGGTTTTAACGATCATAAATCCCTTAAACATAGCAATATTTTAATGAAATTTGGCACATATAAGTTTCATATAAGTTTAAATAAGTGTGCCGAGTTTTAAAAAGATCGGTCTATAATTACTCATAGCTCCCATATAAACCCCTTTCCAAAAAATCAATTTAATTTATGGTGTAGGGTCATATAGTCGGGCCTGACCGACTATATCTTTTTCTCTCGTTTCACTTTTGAAACGTCATGTTTTTGGACCAAGAAGAGTGTTTACTCAGAAAGTTTGTGATTTGAGCAACATTTGCAATACGTAATATCTGTAGCGAATTTCATTGAAATCGGAGATATAAAATCCGAAAATGCCTGTTTTTTGCCCATTTTGATATGGAATTACTCTTTGGCAGAAAAATGTCCTATTTTCATTTTGATCCAGCTCACGAAAGGATAATTTAAGGATTGAAATTTTGAGAAACGGTATCTTACAATGAAGTAAATTTTCATTTGAGTTAGGAACAACGATACTTTTCCTTTTTAGGGCCACCCTAATGTAAATACATAAGTAAGTATATATGCACTATAAGTTGTGTTTGTTTTATCAGGATTATAATTGCTTGATGAACGCAATCAATGTGTTTGATTTTGTTGAACATATTGGTGGCAATAAAATTAACTATCACACAGACACAACACAACAATATAAATATTGAATATGTTTATACAGCTGTGGGTGTATGTGCGTGTGTGCAAAGTATGTGTGCATAATATATTACACATATTGCAGATTTAATTATTTATTTTGTTTTCAACGTCCTGTATAAACATTTCTATACAATTGTTTGAATTAACAGATTTATATGCACGACACAAAATAATAATGAAATTTAATGTTGCGTTAATTAATTTATCACCAATTAAAAGCTTAACAATCGCCATAATTATTTCACACAACTAGACAGTTGTCACTGTCTATAGATAATAAATAATATTTAATTAGATTTTTTTTTATCGTTTATTAAATATGTTTTAAAAAAATAAATCATTTCTTTGCATAATTTTATTGTATACATACTAATTAATTCACCTATGACCTATTAAAACAAATATTTATCATATACAAAAGATAAAATTATATTAAATGCACAGTGTATGAAATTATTATATGATTTCAGAAAATATTTATCTAGAATTATACATAAAAAATTTAAAAGTTTTAGACTAACTAATCCTCGACTAAATATATATAAACATATTTAATATCTAATTAAGTTTTAAAAGTGTTTTTCCATTTAATGTCATATAAATATTATTATCAGATTTAATACTAAAATTCTTTTGAAAATCACCAATAAGCTTATTAAGTAATACAAAGGTACTAACTATACTTTTATCATGGTATTTAAATATATAAAATGAATAATAATTACAAATGAAATTCAGTAAAAATCTGTTTGAATTTAACCCTGACCTATAAAACGAAATGATGATGATGGTCTTTATCGATTTGCTCTTAAGAGTAGCAGAGAAAATATTTCAATGTTTATTTATTACATACATTTCTATCTATCAAATCAACGAATATCAACTGAAATCATAGAAAAACCACAAACACAAGCACACAAAAGAAATTTCATCCATATGTATGTATGAATGTAGAAAAAAAAAGGACACTAAATAACAGGACCACACAAACACGTTCTTGCTAATAAAATGTAAATACTATGCACAATATATTTGCTCTCACAAATACACCCACCCAATCAAAACAATTTCACACACAATTGTCAATTGAAATGCGAAAAAAAGGAAACATTTTAAATTAAATCTGTTTTCGAAATAAATTAATGTAGCAAAAAAACTAGTGAAAAAATTGTGTGAATAAAATTTATATATTAAATTCAATATTTGCCTTTAATCGAAACATGATTTCTTTAACACAAATTTCAAATAAAATATGTATTTTTTTTGTTGAAGAAAATTTATTAATAACACAGGTTTACATAATGAAAAAATTTCTGCGGCACCGGGTTTCTCAGTCAATTTAGATACACGGTATTAATAAGTACTAAGCCTCTAATCGCGATAAATCGCAATTAATAAAATCAAGGAGTTTGCACCTTATATTGAAGCATATCTTGAAAACGACTTGTCTCAATTTATTCAAAAATATATAAAAAAATTTTTATTTAAACTGTCTTCATGCCAATTTTACATTACTTTTTAATACGGTCAGCAGTTAGGGAGATATTAAGCGTATTTTCCGAAAAAAAAACAAAATAATCTAAATTGTGAACAAAATTGCCAAAAAACTTTTTTCAAAAAATTATAAAAATTCGAAATTCAAAATTTGTATTCTTTAATCATAGATACATTTGTTTAAAATAAAACAATACATATTTCATTCAAGTCATGAAATTCATAAATTAGTGAAGATACTCGTTTAAAAATTACGTAGAAACATTTAAAAAATGATTTTGCGGTTTATAAAAAGTCTATAGATAACTTTGATTTTAAGCAGAAATTGTAATGACAAATTTTATATACAAAATATACCGATAACTTTGATCTTATATAGTATCGATAACTCAAACTTTATACAGAAAGTTTATAGAAAACTTAGATTCTCTATAGAAATTTTATCGACAATTAAGAATTTGTATTAAAAATTTATCGATTTTCTATAAATAATTCATCGATAGCTCAAACTGTCTATGGAAGATTTATCGGTAACTTATATTTTCTACAGAATATTTTTAGATAACTCAGATTTTCTATAGAAAATTTATCGACAATGAAGAATTTTGTATTCAAAATTTATCGATAACTTAGATTATATATAAAATATTTACAAATAATTCAGATTCTATATAGAAAATTTATCGATAGTTAACAATTTATATTAAAAATTTATCGATAACTCGGATTTTCTATAAAATATTTATAAATAACTCAGATTCTCTATAGAAAATTTATCGATAATGAAGAATTTATATTAAAAATTTATCGATAACTTAGATTTTCTATAAATAATTCATCCATAGTTTAAACAGTCTATGGAATACTTATCGATAACTCAGATTATCTATAAAATATTTATAGATAACTCAGATTCTCTATAAATAATTCATCCATAGCTTAAACAGTCTATGGAATACTTATCGATAACTCAGATTCTCTATAGAAAATTTATTGATAATGAAGAATTTCTATTAAAAATTTATCGATAACTTAGATTTTCTATAAATAATTCATCCATAGCTTAAACAGTCTATGGAATACTTATCGATAACTCAGATTTTCTATAGAAAACTTATCGATAATGAAGAATTTCTATTATAATTGTATCGATAACTTAGATTTTCTATAAAATATATATAAATAATTCAGATTCTCTATAGAAAATTGATCGATAATTGAGAATTTATATTAAAAATTTGTTGATACCTTAGATTTTCTACAGAATATTTATTGATAACTTAGATTCTCCAGAGAAAATTTATCGATAATGAAGAATTTCTATTAAAAATTTATCGATAACTTCGATTTTCTGCAGAATATTTATAGATAACTCAGACTCTCTGTAGAAAAGTTATCGATAATTAAGAATTTATATTAAAAATTTATCGATAACTTAGATTTTCTATATATAATTCAACCATAGCTTAAACAGTCTATGGAATACTTATCTTAGATAACTTAGATTCTCCAGAGAAAATTTATCGATAATGAAGAATTTCTATTAAAAATTTTTCGATAACTTAGATTTTCTGCAGAATATATATAGATTTTAATTGGCATCTCTCTGTAGAAAAGTTATCGATAATTAAGAATTTATATTAAAAATTTATCGATAACTTAGATTTTCTATAAATAACTCATCTATAGCTTAAACTGTCTACATAATACTTATCGATAACTCAGATTCTCTATAGAAAATTTATCGGTAATGAAGAATTTTTATTAAAAATTTATCGATAACTTAGATTTTGTGCAGAATATTTATAGATAACTCAGATTCTCTATAGAAAAGTTATCGATAATTAAGAATTTAGATTTTCTATAAATAATTCATCCATAGTTTAAACTGTCTATGGAATACCTATCGATAACTCAGATTCTCTATAGAAAATTTATCGATAAGTAAGAATTTCTATTAAATTTTTTTCGATAACTCAGATTTTATACAATAATAATTATATAAAATATTTCATCGATAGCTTAAACTGTTTATGGGAGATTTATCGATAACACAATTATTATCGTCCTGCTTCAAAAAAAAAAAAAAAAAAAAAAAATCTGTGGACTAGATGGAATTTGAGCTTCTGAATACAATTCAGTTTTTCCCAGCAAAAACTTTACTTACCCGGTAAGCCAACATATTACATTGTTAAAAAGCGGTAACTACTTATAATTCGGGTGAAAAACTCATTACCTTTATATGGCGATGTCCACGAATTCATGGGTCCCCATTATTAAAGTACTTATTTTAAACAATCAAATAAGTAGTTAATCAAATTCTACAAAACTACAAAATTGATAAAAAAAAATAAAATAAAAACAAAAAGTTGCCTCAACTGAGATTTGAACCCAGGCAAAAACTTTCGCTCATGTTTCATAGACTACAGCCTTACTCACTACGCCATATATACGTTAAAATTTGCGTGCGTTGTAAATAGTTTTAACATACCAATAGAAATTAAAATAATTTCATACAAAAATAGATGTGTTTAGTTTGGGTTTGAACCGTGAACCTTTTGAGTGCTACTCAGTCGCTCTAGCCAACTGAGCCATTGCAGAACTAAATGAACTTTTTGTTTACTGGTAAGTAGTTATTCCACTACTCCAAGAAATGAGAAAAATAATGACAACTCATTACCAGGTAATGAGTCTAGTAAGTAGTAGTCATTACCAAAAGCCAACAAATTTTTGCTGGATTAGTTCTTTTTTCACCAGGTTGTGGGTTTTTTATGGGTATGTCTAATATTTTCCTGTTAATAAGGTGTAATCGTGTATATATTATTATAACTCGGGAACAGATGGACGATTGATTGACCAAAAGATGTAAAGGAAAATTATATTTAAGTCACTTTAATATTATTTTTTTTATCTGTCAAACAGTTTTAGAGTTATTCAGAAATTAGTGTCATTAAAAACTTTCGAAATTTTTCTTGGAAATTTTATTTTTTAATAGATAAAACCGCAAAAATGTGCAGTCTTTAATTCATTATTAAAAAGTTGGTTTTACTATGAATAAAAAAAGCTATGTATCATTGATAAACAAATATTGATTTTATTCACAATTTAGTAAAAGTACCCATAAATTAAAAACCTCAATTACAAATAGTCAAAAAGAAAAAAGAAAAAAACTTTTTTTTTTCTTCTTTCAACAATAATAGATGGGATTTGGCGTGCTGAACCCGAATCTGATTTTATTTTTTTTTTTTTTCATCAGGTCGTGATTTTTTTATGGGCATTTTTAATATTTCCCCCTTAATATGGGGAATACAGGAGTATATTTTACTATAACTTGAAAACAGGTTGTCCAATTTAGGTAGCTGAAACACCAAAAGCAAAAAAAAAAAAAATGGGAAGAAATTTGCTCATAAACTCCGAAAATATTGATCGAATTTCTGATTTTTTACGTTTTCACTTAAAAAAATAAAAAATTAAGAGTTGTGGTGAAATATGCTCGTGTAATGGTCTTATTATGGGTAAAATATTAGATACGTCCATAAAAAAAAATCCAGACCTGATGGAAAAAACTGTAAGCAGATTGGCGTTTAGCACATCAAAATCCATATAGACTATTCGTCTTTAAGGGAAGATTTTTTTGCCGACCAGTGTAACTAAAATATATCGAGGGCTTATATTCAAAACGGGCCTCATGCAAAACACCATTGTTCAGGAAAACATAAAAACTGTTAATTTCCCTCATTTTTCAACATTTTACAATCTGTTCTTCTACGAGTTATTAATATTACGTCTACTAAACCTCACACTGAAAAATAAATCTTTTAACTCCATTATTCGCGAAGTTATGGTAGATAGCCCGTTTTGTCTTAATTATTTTTAATGTTTGTTATAAAATGTTCATATAGCCCGTTTTGTTTATTGGAAATTAAGGAAGTAAAACATAATATTTAAAAAAAAAAAAAAAATGACAATATGCTAAATTTATGATATCATATCATTTATGAGATTAAAAAATTTAAATTTTGTGGTTGGCTGGACCATTTTTAATCGTTAGAAATTTCAGATAACAGGAATGTTTATTAAAAGGACGAAAATGTGTTCAAGATTAAAATTATAAATTAAATTGCATGCGAAAAAAATTGCAAAAAAAAAAAATTAAACCAATTAAAATTGTATTAAATTGTATATCAACAACTCAAATTTTTTCAAAACCTATAAAAACGATGTTTATTGCACTTTTTATTTAATTATAATTTTTTTAAGAAACTGCTTTTGGTATCTAAGATGTTTTGCTTATAATTACGAATTTTATTAAATTTTTTTCATTCCTGTCTTTAAATCTAGGGTATAATGCTCTCACTTAGCTTCATAAAATTTTGTAGGTGTACCCACGTATGATCTATAATCATCTAAAAAATGTTAAAAATCTAACTTTAATGGCTGTTTTCTTCGGACTGCATTGAGATAACAAAATGTTTATGATATATGTATATTAAGATCCTAATTCAAAATGTTTAAGAAAAGTTCATTATTTATCAATTTTTATTTTTATATTTCTTTGAAAATCAAACAAAAACTTGCATATAGCCCGCTTTGCCTTAAAAAAATATACTGTTTGTAGATAGCCCAAAAACAAAAAGTGAAAAACATAGTGTTAGAATTAACGTTTACTCCAAAAGTTATACCGTATATAAAAATAGAAAACTGAAAAAAAAAATTTTTGTAAATCTGCTTAAGGCCCGATTTGAATATAGGCCCTCGATATGTACCTTATAAAATTTATAATTTTAACTTTTTAATTTAAATTTTAAAATTTCTATTGAAAATTACTTAATAACATAAAAAATATAACTTTGATTTTCTATTTATCGACATCATATACATATTTCCTAAGTATATTTAAGGACTATAAAAGTAAAAAAATTTTCTCTTTTGCTATAACTATTTGTTACAAAATTTTTATAATTGCCTTCACCAAAAAAAAAAAAAAAAGAAGGGCTACTCTTCTCAATTAAAATTAATTACTTTAACCCAATTCATTTTGTTTTAAAAAGTTTTCTCTTAATGCCTGCTTAAACATCAAGAATCTTGTGTAATTTTCCAAAGTTATGAAAAATTCAAAAATAAATACTTAAAATTAACATAATAATGTCTACTAAGTATGACATATTTTCATAAATATCTTTAAAATTGGTATATTTAGTATTTTAATAAATCGTTTATTTTTTTCTTTTTGCTTAGGTTCTTTTAGCTTTTTAGGCCTAATTAAAAAATATTACCAGTAGCCTTATTTAATTTGTGTTATGGGTCACTAAATACCAATTCTTCCTTACTACACTCAGGTAACATAAAATGTTTCTCTTGCAAACTGTTCATATTAAAAACCACTTTAGGTTTCCTTTTTTTCATTCACTACGTCTTATTTGTTTTCTTTTTGGTTTTTTTCAATACAATTTTCTTTAAAGCAGGACTAAACTTTTAAATATTTTACTTTGAGCTTATTTTTGCTCTTCTTTTTACATGATTATTTACTTAATATTTTCTACTTTTCAACTAATTTCATAAATTTTTTAACCGCATAAAAGTTTCATTTTATTTATTTTTTTCTTCTCTCTTTATAAGAATAAACAATGAAGTTGCTGAAGAGAGAAAAAAAATTAAATCTTATAAAAATGAAGTGAGCTTAAACAAGCAAGTCATCAAGTAAATGAACGAATGAATGAAGGAAACATACGGTGACCAAATTTACAATAAGTGTGTGGGGAAAGTAGAAAATTTCCAAAAGCTGAATAGATTTTATGAGGTTATAAAATTTAGCTAAACGCGCCTCTAAAGTATTATTTAATTTTTTTTTCTTCATTGATTTATTAAGCTTTCGCCAAAAATTTGTGTAGAAGTATAAAGAAATTTAAGTGGCAACAACAGTGCTTATGTCAGCATTAGCACATTTGGTATAATATATAATTAGGGGGAAATGTTTTTTATATTAAAGATTTTTATTTAAATGAGAATTTAATAGAGCAATTTTATCGATAACTTTAAGTTTTTATTGAAAATTTAATTTTACGAAAATAATATCAATAAATGAAATTATTTATAGTTAAATTTAACGATAAATTAAAATTTTGTACAGCAAATTTATTGATAACTTAAATTTTCGATAGTGAAAGATAATTATTATTAAAATTTATTTTAGAAAAATTATCCACAACTTACATCTTCAATGGAAAATTTCTTAAGTGAAATTTCCATTGGAAAAGTGATCGATAAATGAATTTTTTCAAAAAAAAAAAAAAAAAAAAAATTATCAATATTCGAAATCTTCGTTAGAAAATTTATCGATCTGAAATATTTAACTGAAAATATATCGGTAATTGAAATTTTTTGTTGAAAATTTATCGATATTTGAAAGTTTCTATAGAAAATTTATCGATATTTGAAATTTTCGATAGAAAATTTGTAGACAACTGAATTTTTTAATAGCAAATTAATAGATAACTGATATTTTCTATAAAAATTTATCGATAACTGAAAATATCCCACAGAACTTTTCGGAAAAGTTTTTCGATAATCGAAATTTTCTACAAAATATTTGCCGATTGTTGAAATTTTCTATAGAAAATTCATCGATTTTAAAATTTTCTATAGAAATTTTATCGATATTTAAAATTGTTTATAGAAATGTATCGATAATTAAAAAAAAAATTATAGAAAATTCATCGATAATTAAAATTTTCTATAGAAAATTTATCGATAATTAAGATTTCCTACATAAATTTATCGGTAATTGAAATTTTCTTTAAAAAATTCGTCGATAATTGAAATTTTCTTTAAATAAATTTTCGAAAATTTATCGACAATTAAAATTTTCTATAGAAAATTTTTCGATAATTGAAATTTTATGCAGAAAATTTATCGATAATTAAAATTTTCTATAGAATATTTATCGTTAATTGAAATTTTCTTTAGAAATTTATCGATAATTGAAATTTTCTATAGAAAATTTATCGATAACTAAAATTTTCTTTAGAAAATTTATCGATAATTAAAATTTTCTATAGAAAATTTTTCGATAATTGAAATTTTATGCAGAAAATTTATCGATAATTAAAATTTTTTTATATAAAATTTTTCGATATTTGAAATTGTATGCAGAAAATTTATCAATGATTAAAATTTTCTAAAGGAAATTTTTCGAAAATTTAAACTTTATGAAGAAAATTTATCGATGATTAAAATTTTCTATAAAAAATTTCCCGATAATTAAAATTTGTATATAAAATTATATAGAAATTTTTTTTCTATAGAAAATTTGTCTATAATTGAATTTTTCTATAGAAAAATTGTCGATAATTGAGATTTTCTATAGAAAATTTTGTCGATAATTGAAATTTTCTATAAAAAATTTATCGATAATTGAAATATTCTATAGAAAATTAATCGATAATTGAAATTTTCTATAGAAAATTTATCGATAATTGAAATTTTCTATAGAAAAATTGTCAATGATTAAAATTTTCTATAAAATATTTGTCGATAATTTCAATTTTCTATAGAAAATTTGTCGATAAATGAAATTTTGTATAGAAAATTTATCGATAATTAAAATTTTGTAAAGAAAATTTATCTATAATTGAAAATTTCTATTGAAAAATTATCGATAATTAAAATTTTCTATACAAAATTTGTCGATAATTCAAATATCGATAATTGAAATTTTCTTTAGAAAATTTATCGATAATTAAAATTTCTTATAGAAAATTTATCGATAATTGAAATTTTCAGTAAAAAATTTATCGATTATTGAAATTTTCTGAAGAAAATTTATCGACAACTGTAATATTCTACAGAAAACTTATCGATAACTGTAATTTTCTTTAGAAAATTTATCGATATCTTGAATTTTCTCTTCATATTTAATTCGAATTTGCTGTTATCAATAGTGAATGATAACACTTTTTGTTGCCACTGTGCAATAGAAGTAATAAAAACTATCTTGCTTCAAAAATAAAGTAATCTTAAAAAAAAAACAATATTGCCTTAGCGGAGTCATTAATCTTTTTCTTTCATGTTTGTGTTCTTTTTTATTTTTCGTAGCGATTATTGCAGTTGTTGTTAATTTTTCTTGTTTAAAGATAGAATATCCTTGCTACTTTTGTTCTTCTTCTTTCCCAGACAGAAAACCAAAAATAAGCAAAAAAAAAAAAACTATGAAAGTAAGTTATGTTAATCATACTAACAACAACAGTAGCAGCAGAACTAATAATGTTTAAACCATAAACACAAAGAATGAATGAATAAATGAAAATGGAACAAAAGCCTGAATGAGTGTAAGTCCAGAAAGTTTATTTTGCTATAAATAAAATTACATAATAAATGGTCACTAAAAAGAGGAAGAAATTCTTACACATACCAAACTCTTTTCAGACATATTTAAGGATCTTTGGATTTGGAAAAGTTTTTATGGTTTTATTGTATAAAAAAAAACAAGGAATTATTATGACTATTTTTTTTTTCTTAAGACAACACAAACAGTAGGCGTATGTAATGTAACAAACTATAAAGAAAAGCCTTCATCTAATTTTAAATTATAGGAAATCAACAAACATATGTACGTTCGTTAGAGCATGATGCTTAATTACAGGGTGTTTTTAACCAAAAATAAAAAATTACATAAAGATAACAGATTTGTTGTGGCAACCGAATTTGTTGCCAATTATTGACAAAAGGATTTTGGGGAAAATTTTTTAATTTAAGAAAATTATTTTAAAGTTGAGGCAAATAAATATTTTATTTTTTAACACCCTGTATTTCCTAAATATCTTAGTAACTTTTTAGCTACACCACCAATAGTATCCAGCTTCGAAACTTGTTTTTATTTATTAGTTTTTAATTAAAGCTCTGCGTGGTTTTAAGAAATATTATCCTTATTGGTTATAATTTGTCTACCACTTTAACCACAAACTTAAAAAAGTAACAAGAATCACAAAAAGAAAAAAATAACCACAATGTCTAAAGATTGCCCTAAATGTATCCGGTATATTAAAAGTTGATGCTGATGTCTAACACACTTGTATTCGTAGCAAAAATTATTAGAAAGTAGATACAAATTAAAATGAACGCCCACAGGTGGCATTAATGAAGACATTGTGATCCTATTAGACTGAGGTAATGTCCTTGTCAAGGACAATGGCTACAATATAAAAAAATATACAACAAAATATAAAAAATAAGAGACAAACATAAAAAAGAAATAAAAAACTGCTTGGAATTCATACAAGTGGAAGTTATGTTAATAATAATAATTAAAATTCCAAATGATCCACACCCATTCATTAGAAGACCCAACAAAAAATGAACAACAACCCAAAAAAAAAAATATTTAATCAATAACTAAATCTGCCAAACATTTAGTAACATGTATTACTAATAGGTTAAGGGACAGGACGAACAAATAATTTAATATAAAAAAATGTGCTCGAGGTTATGTTAAATTTGTTGTGGTCTAATTAAAATGTTTAGTAAACTGATGGAGAAAGTTTGTTAACAATTTTTATTTATTAGCTTAAAGCGAAAAATGTAAATGAGTAAATATTTAAAAGTGAAGTTTTCTTCCAAATTTTGTAAAACCTTTTACTTCCGCTAAAATAATGACAATAACATTACTAAATTATGAATATTTGAAATTAGATTTCTAGAAAATTAAATTAATTACAATCTTAATTGGAAGTTTCAAATAAATTTCTTTAAAATGTCGAAGTTATGAAAAGATTGATAACTGCACGCAAAGAAAAAACATGGTTGGTCAAATCATAATCGGTAACTATCATTAATGTTTAGGTTTATGATTCCCTCAATCAAATCAGTTATTATACCCTTTTGTGAACATAATATTGTCCTATCCAATATTAATATAATATGAACCTCACAATCATAACATTTATATGTGATAGTCCTCACAACCATACTGCATAAATATAACATGATCCCTATATTAAATATTATAATACCCCCAATCATAATACTATGCATACGGTTAAAATGTATTTTTATTTATTAATATTATTATTTTTTTAATTTAAATTTTGCGAATAGAAATTAATTAAAAAAAAAAAAAAAAATACCACAGCCTTCACTGGACGATGTCGTTCAAGAAAATTCATCTTCACATTCACACACCTAAAAGAAAATTTGTACAAATACATTTTTTTATTTTTATATTTGACCGCACAGAATTATTGATATTTATTGTACTTACCGAAAAATATTTCCAATTTTAAATTTGGCCATTGATGATTTGCTCCGTCAGCACTCCGTGGATCTCGTTATTAAAAAATAATAATAATAAAGTTTTTTAGTAAAAATTTTGTGAACCTTTTTAAACGTTTTTCTTCACTTTACGTCCGTCACATTTAAGATTTCATTACTGACTGAGTAAATTATTTCGAAAGAGAGATAACAATAAAGACGAGCATATTATTGTCACCCCTCGCATTAAAATATTACATACAAATATTTCATTGAAATAATATGTTACCATGAAACATATTATTCTTTTAGTACACCGACTTTATATTATTACAAAGTACCATATGTTAAAATGATCAGAACAAAAAATAATTGATTCAGTTTAGTCAGAAACACAATAATTTGATTGTGTTAGCCATATAAACTATTTAGGAACATCACCTGATTTCTGCGAGCATTTCGGAATCATGTTTTTTCTTTGCGTGTGACTGTATTGACAAAGAGACATTAATAAAGATTTAGAATAAATTATGAAACATTGGTTTTAAATAAGTTAAATTAAATAACAAAATATTTGGCTTGTAAAAAAATAATTTTAAATTAAATATGTTTTCCAGCGGAGCACAGAAAAAAGTAAAAATGCACTTCAATTACGAAATTTGTAATATTAATTAATTTTTAATTGGTTTTGCTCCAATCATCAAAATGATAATATTAATAACTAGAATAATTGATATTTTTATTATTTCTTTTCCTTAAATAGATGCAGTAAGCTGAAGATTTTTTAAAATTTACTTAAATTTATTTTATTTCTGTACTTTTATAGACAAATATTTAATTTTTCTTTATATTTTATTAACAACTGTCAATTTATTAAAAAACAAAACTGAAAACCAATTAGAAAATTAATTATATTAATAAATCATATAATTAAATTCCAATATAAAGTTAATTAATAATTTTATTAAAAAATTATTTGAAATATTTTTTTCTGTGAGCCATAAAACTTTGGCAGAAACTTATATATGTATATCACTTGCTTTTTTATTTTGAGTGAAGGAATTATAAAAAAAAAACGAGAGGGAAACTATAGTCGGTCAAGACCGATCATATGATACCCTACACCATTGTGTATGAGCTAAAAATTAGACCTGTAGCTAATTGTAGACCAACACTTTTACTAAATGTAAAATAAATTATAAAAATACAGAATAATGCATTGATACTAACATCTGTATGATTTTATGCCCTTTAGAGCGATTCCCGGAAGTGGGTTTATATGGTAGCTATGGTAAATTATGGACCGATTCCCATAAATTTTGGCCATGTTGTTTATACTTATATAAAACTTATTTGTATTGAATATTAACTTGATACTATCATTCGTATGGGATTTATGCACATTAAAGTGATTTTCGGAAGAGGGGATTTATATGGGAGCTATGGTCACTTATGGACTGATGTTGATGAAATTTGGCACAAATATTGACTCCTTTGTACTGAGTTTCATTGAAATATTGCTATATTTAAGGCATTTATGATCGTTAAACCCCTATTCCGGGAGGATATTTGTATGGGGGCTAGGTGAAGTAATGGACCGATCATAACCAATTTCAATAGGCATCGTCCTTGTGTCAATATAATTATTTGTGCCATATTTTATCACGATATCTTTAACATTGCCACCTGTACTTTATTCATAAGGTTTACATGGACAGACAGCCAGTCGACCAGACGGATGGACGGACATCGTTAAATCGACTAAGAAAGTGATTCTGAATCGAACGGTACAAACATCAGCACAAACGCATAATACCCCATCCACTTATGGTGGTGTATGGTATAAAAAAAAGAAATGAAGAAAAAACTGATTTTTTCTTTGCAGTCGTGGAAATGCCTATTGTCACTTTATTGACCCTTCGGTAGTCCTGGAGGTGATTGTGTTTGGAAAACTGTAAAACCATATAGTGTTGAGGTGGCAATAGACTTTTTCCTAGGACAACCCCATGTTAAAGTGACTAGTCACATAGCTACTAAGGTGGCTATTGGTATACTAATGAAGTCCGATAAGTAACTTGTACTCAATAACCATCATAGGCTAGGAGGTACTATATTTTTCTAAAAAATAGCAATTTTTCATGTTAATTTCAGAGTGCTAACTTTGAAAATTTTTCACGTCTAGACGAATGAAGGTAATGGAAACATTTTTTCAGAATATTATTTCAGAATATATTATAAATTATACCATATTTTTAAAAAATTTGTCCCTTATAAGGAGTGAGATCGAAAAATTCTTAACATACATAATATTCAATAACTTGGAAACGGTTGATCTTAGAGTTTTCATTATTTAGCACAGATCACAGAAATATAGAACTTTTATGGTTCTAACCACTAATTATGAAATTGTGGACCATTTTTGAAAACCCTTTCTTTGGAGATTTGATAGTTGCTTCAGTCACTTTTTTGGAACAGTGTGCACATCTTCTGTTAAAATCTTCGGTATTTTGGGACACCATTTATGTGCTCTTGAATTCACTTTTCACAAGAGCTCAATATCCCTCCACTGGTCTAAGCTATGGACCATTTTGAAAATTGACCTCTCTTGGTACTAAAACTATGTTATTGATTTGGTACCACTCCAGAGCTCTCTTACCGTAGTGACATTATACCAAATGGGTCCAAAAATATGTTGGCACATTGTGCTTTCTTAAGAAAAGAAGAAGTCTTTTTTGCAAGTATTCCTTTATGCATATTTTGGTATTTATAGATCCGAATGTATCAAATAACTTTCCTGTTTTGCCGCATCTGCAAAAAGCTTGTCATACCATGAATTTTGTAAGAAATTTTTGCTGCTTTTGGCTCTTAAACTTATCTCCAACATTGCTTCGAGCATTAGCAATACAAATTTTTGAGACACAAGCTGCGAAGATTCTGCCAGCACCTACGTTTCTTCGTCAATTATACAGCTTGAGTATTTTTTTTATGAAATTTGATTTTAAATTCCGAGTTCTATTTTTGGCTTGTAATTTTTTTTTTCAGAATTTTTTGAACTTTATATGTTATCAACTTTCCCATTAGCTTTAAATTTTCGCACCAAATAGTCGAAGCACTAAGAAAACTGAGCTGATTTTCTACCAGATGTGTTTGGAGTTCCTTTCAATATGCCTTTAATTTTCTGGCCTTCCCAATGTCATGTGGTCCTTTTTTCTTACCGAACTAGGTTTCACATCAATAGTTAAATTCTCTTGATACATTTAAATCTGTGGCCAATTAATTGTAAGACCTATTTGGATTTTTGGAAATTTTTTAATAACTTGTAGGACGTAAATCTTTTTCGTCACTTATTTTGATGAAAATAAGGACAAATTAACATGGTTGTTATTAAAAATAATAACTGAAGTATTTTTCCATGATAACTAGATCAAAAAAAATTTTGAATATTGATTCCGAAAAAAGTTATGAGGCAAAATGAGTGTTAAGATTTTTTCGATCTCACTCCTTATACTTCAGTATTTATTCCAAAAAAAAGAAAACAATTTAAAGTCGAAAAAAAAAATCAAATATTCCATATTCAAGTGTAAATACATTTTTAACTGTAAGAGAATAAACTTATAAAGCACTTTACAGAAATATAGAAATCTTTAAAAACTTTATAATTTGTAGAAGTTACGATTTTTGAGACTTTTACATACACAAGATAGTCCACTTTGACACCCTGTAGCTTATCTCATGTTATTACAGAATGACTACAAAATAATTTTTCTGATAGCTTAGGTCCTCATCTATAACTCTTCCATACATTTCAATTCGATCCCAGTAGTAGTTTAGGAGATACAGATTTATTACCAAAATTTGCTGTGTTACGGACTCCATATGTTTCCAGTATTGGTCTATTAGCCGATTTTTCTCATTTTCAATACCAAGCAAACCTTATGATAAACATTTGAGCCAAATTTCGTCCCCCTAGGTGGGCCTGGTTTGAACCCTATTCTGCTTTCAACAGATAGACAGACGGAGGGACATAGCTAGATCGACTCAGGATCTAACTAGGACCGAGAATATATATACACATTATGGGCTCATGTATGATTTTTACGATATATTATACACGGAATGACAAAATCAATCTTTTGTGGTGGAAAAGTGGAAAAAATCGCCTTATTTTCAAAGTACAAATTTAAATGCTTATAATTTTAACTCCGTAAATATTTTTTCAACATTATTCTCTTAAACTATTTTTATATTTGTTTTTAATAAAATAAAATAAGTTAAAGAAAAATCAGGTAAAAGTTGAACCTGCTATAACGAAAAAACTTCACCAAGGATGATGACTAATGTATCTTCAGAGAACATTAGTCACCTAAAAACCCCGTTTATGACAAAAATTCAGGTATTTTAGCACTAATAATTTTTTTTATTGCAACAATTACGAGGAAAATATCTATATAAGTTAATACCGAGAATTACATTTAAGTCTACTAGTTAATATGTACACTCAAAGAAAAATATGGTTCTAGTGACCATAAACTAAGAGTAACATACTATGATTGTAATATATGATTACAGGTAACAATAAGTATATTTGTACGTAATCATTATAATGATTCCATTTTATAATTTATTAGTAAGGTTTATAACCTTTTCTTAAATATTGCTTTAAATTTCATCATGTTTTTATCATTTAATAATCCCATGTTATCATGTATATAAACTTATTTCACCATATATATAATCCCATTTTATCATATATATAATTCCATTTTATCATATATATAATTCCATTTTATCATATGTATAATAACATGTTTTCATATTTATATTCATTCGTACCACGATATGTGGTACATTTATCATACTGAATAAAAAAAACATTATAAATTTATACTTGTTTATATCTAAACTAAATGAGAATTAATATACTAACAAACTACTGGACTGATATAAAAAAATGTGTATTCAAAATTTATTAAAAGCAAATAAAAATATAGCTTAATGGTTCTAGTATTAACCTAATTTATAAAATTAACTGAATGGTTGTAGAATTAACTAAATAGTTGTAGAATTTACTAAATGTTTAGATTTCTCATAAATATGGTTTCATATAAAAATATTTAAATACATATTATAATTCAGTCAACCATATTAAAAATTGTGGGTAATCATTAAATTCATAAACGTTGCTATCATGAACACAGTATTATTCAAATCAATGAAAAACGGCTATACAAATATTGAATAGTTGTTGTGATCATGCTGTAACCATGTTTTTTCTCTGCGTGTAGAAGAAACATCTTGTTCTTAAAATTTTCATTAACGTTTTTCTTAGGTAAATAAAAAATTAAAAAATGTTTGACTTAAAGTTCCGTTTGCATTTTTTACTTTAATAAATATAAACAACTAAAGATTATCATCACTTTTAGATATCATTAAAGAAATATTTATCTTTAATTTACCCCTCAATTACTCATTACTGACATAAATTATTGCCCACACATGTTTTCCTAAGAATCAAAAGTTATAAGAGCATTTATAGACCTAAATGTCAAAGTTACTAAGTATTTCTTTGTTAAAATCCCTAATACATTATTTCTATTTATTTGTGTTGTAAAATGGTCCATTAAAACAGCAACCAGCAACATTTTTGTGGTAGGAAATAAAAAAGAATATTTTATTTTTTTTTATTTTTTTACAGACGAAAACAATAAAAATATTGTTCTTTTTGTAGCAATGAAATAATTTTCTGCTCCATTAAAGTTACGTGAATGATATTTAATGTAATTTGTCAGCATGTTACTAGGAAAAAATAAATAATAAATTTTCTTTGATATGTTTTTTATTTTATTTCCATCATTAAAACTTTAAAGTAGAAAATATTAAAACGATGGCATATGATTATTATTTGTAGTTAAAAAAATAATCATTAATCATACGTATAGTGAAGAATAACATAGGGAGATGTTAAGCCAAAATTACAATAGCGCGTAGTCAGTAACAGTATCAGCAAAAATTATCGGCTGTTCACTGTCAGTACAACATGTTGCTGCCGTTATAATTACAATTCAGCGTAGGCAGCCACAATTTACAGCCACCATCTTACTACTTGTGTATTTTTGCCTCTCATTTATTTGCTCTTTGTCTCGCTCTCAATCTGAAAGCAGCGCAATGAATTTAGAAACAGGGCTAAATAAAACAGCACTGCAAACTGTTGCTAACCAAATGTACTCAACACCATAACAAACAGTGCTTTCTAAATTATCAGCTGATTATGTCAGCACACACTGCTGCTGACTACGCGCAATTGTAATTTGGGCTTTATGTGTAATTAAAGGGAAATAAATGTTTAATGAGAATATTACGTATTTATTTTCTTAAAACTTAATGATTTTTATTAAGTTTCTTTAGTTCCTTTTAATTTAATTTTGTTAAAGAATGTAGGTATTTTTAATTTACTGCATTTAATCTTTAAAACATTTTTCTTTGTGTTTATATTTAAGAGCAGAAATAAATTCCCATACCATGTTTTATTGCTTTTAAATTTAATTATATTTTTGTTACTTTGAAAAATAAATGTTTCGCCTTAAATACATATTTAAATTAAATTTAATAAATTTTTAAATTAAATTGCATATTTTTCATTTAATTTAAAATCACCATTAAGTTTACAAAAAAAAAAAAAAAGATAAAATTTGTTGCATAAAAAACATTTGCATTTCATACTCTTTAAAATATAATGAAATTACTGCCAATTTTTTATTTTATCGTTTAGTTTTTAATTCAATTGCCAACTAAAACTTTTTTCTATTCAAGATTTATTTTTTAACATTTAAAATATTCCTTTACATAAAAACATTTTTAGAATTTTATCATAAAACTACTAAAAAACAAAAAAAGATGGATTAAAATTGTTGATATTAGTTGGCTTCAATATTTGTTCTAAATAAATAATGAAAAAACAAAATTCTAATCTATGGAACAATTTATAACTTTATTGGTATTTAAAACTAACAACCAACAAAAAATGTTATAAAAATTATCTGACACAAAAGCACAAAATACCAGCTAAAAAACTAAGCAACCAAAATGTTTAATTTTTAAACTACATGGATTGAAAAGTCAGTGGCAGAAAAAAAAATATAAAATTTTCTTAATTTTCCTTAACCCAAAATAGGTTCTTAAATCCAGATTATACTTAGATATTTATTTCCTTTTTTAAAATTTCCTTCTTTAATTTTTAATTATTTAACAAATTAAAGTTTATGTAAACTAACCAAAATAGCAATCTCTACTATGCCAATCTAAACATATTTCTTTGTTTTGTTTAAAATAAAAATGTTTTGTTTGTTATTTTAGTTGTTGTCAAATTGTTGTAAATTTTGAAATGCATACCATCACGTTTATATGAAAGCAAGAAGAGACATACTTACGTATAAACATTATAATGCAAAACCATGACCTTTTAACTAAACAACAATAAATTGTGTACTCTCTGCTCAATAGTATTTGGTGCTGTTGTATTCTTTAGTATTAAGTATTAGGTTCTGCCTCTTTGATATTTTCAAGCGAGGGAGTTAACGAACAATATTCCTCTGAAAAACAATAGAAAAAATTTTTCATTTTATTATTTTTTTGTTTTGCAAAAAATAGTTAACAAGACTACAAACACTAGTGCAAAATACATGAACATTGTAGCTTTTGGTTTTTGTAAGTTAGTAAAAATTGTAAACATTTTAGAAAGACAGACAAAAAAATATATGTATATTGTATAAGAGCGGGCGTTTATTATACGGTCTCATTTTTAAATGTGCAGTTTTAGAATAGCAAGAAAAATAACAACACAAAATGTTGCAATAAAAAATAAACAAATTTAAGCCTGACATACATTTTACGTGTTTTAGAGGAGAGGAAAAAAATCTACGTGTAAATACTTAGGAATGTAAAGAATGTTATAAAAACTTTAGTTCTATTTGAATAGAAATTTAATCCAAATTCGTTTCTAGTTTAAAATTATAGGATATTTTTAGTTTGGTTCTCCTAAAGTTCTAGTTCAGTTCTAGTTCAGTTCTAGTTCAGTTCTAGTTCAGTTCTAGTTCAGTTCTAGTTCAGTTCTAGTTCAGTTCTAGTTCAGTTCTAGTTCAGTTCTAGTTCAGTTCTAGTTCAGTTCTAGTTCAGTTCTAGTTCAGTTCTAGTTCAGTTCTAGTTCAGTTCTAGTTCAGTTCTAGTTCAGTTCTAGTTCAGTTCTAGTTCAGTTCTAGTTCAGTTCTAGTTCAGTTCTAGTTCAGTTCTAGTTCAGTTCTAGTTCAGTTCTAGTTCAGTTCTAGTTCAGTTCTAGTTCAGTTCTAGTTCAGTTCTAGTTCAGTTCTAGTTCAGTTCTAGTTCAGTTCTAGTTCAGTTCTAGTTCAGTTCTAGTTCAGTTCTAGTTCAGTTCTAGTTCAGTTCTAGTTCAGTTCTAGTTCAGTTCTAGTTCAGTTCTAGTTCAGTTCTAGTTCAGTTCTAGTTCAGTTCTAGTTCAGTTCTAGTTCAGTTCTAGTTCAGTTCTAGTTCAGTTCTAGTTCAGTTCTAGTTCAGTTCTAGTTCAGTTCTAGTTCAGTTCTAGTTTAGTTCTAGTTCAGTTCTAGTTCAGTTCTAGTTCAGTTCTAGTTCAGTTCTAGTTCAGTTCTAGTTCAGTTCTAGTTCAGTTCTAGTTCAGTTCTAGTTCAGTTCTAGTTTAGTTCTAGTTCAGTTCTAGTTCAGTTCTAGTTCAGTTCTAGTTCAGTTCTAGTTCAGTTCTAGTTCAGTTCTAGTTCAGTTCTAGTTCAGTTCTAGTTCAGTTCTAGTTCAGTTCTAGTTCAGTTCTAGTTCAGTTCTAGTTCAGTTCTAGTTCAGTTCTAGTTCAGTTCTAGTTCAGTTCTAGTTCAGTTCTAGTTCAGTTCTAGTTCAGTTCTAGTTCAGTTCTAGTTCAGTTCTAGTTCAGTTCTAGTTCAGTTCTAGTTCAGTTCTAGTTCAGTTCTAGTTCAGTTCTAGTTCAGTTCTAGTTCAGTTCTAGTTCAGTTCTGGTTCAGTTCTAGTTCAGTTCTAGTTCAGTTCTAGTTCAGTTCTAGTTCAGTTCTAGTTCAGTTCTAGTTCAGTTCTAGTTCAGTTCTAGTTCAGTTCTAGTTCAGTTCTAGTTCAGTTCTAGTTCAGTTCTAGTTCAGTTCTAGTTCAGTTCTAGTTCAGTTCTAGTTCAGTTCTAGTTCAGTTCTAGTTCAGTTCTAGTTCGGTTCTATTTTGAGTTTAAGTTCAGTTTTGGCTCTAGTACACTTCTAGTACCAGTTTTAGTTTAGTTTTTATAAAGTTCTGAATAAGTTCTAGTTCAATTATAAATCAGTTCTAGTTCTATTTCTATTTTTAAATGTAGATTTTTGAATCAAAACAATGGTTTTGGATTTATTTTTGTTTTGAGAACATGAGTCATGTGATGAATCTATCTATAAGCTACAAACGAATTGGCAAAATCATCATGTTACACATTAATTCTATTTTGTGGTTGCTAAATAAAAAGCTTAAATACTTTGCGTGCTACATGATTTGTTTTAGCAGAAATTTGCTATACATTTTTTATAACAAAATACAAAGTCATACACACACATATACAATAGACACATACTTAACACAGACGTACAACACATTAAAAATTTTTGTTTTGTTTTGCATGCATAGGTAGATGCCACCTTTAAGTATAAATATTTTTCTGTATACATTATAGTTTTGTATCTTTTTTTTTTCTGTTTTTCATTGCAACAAAACTTAAAAGAGTTAAAAAGGGGGATTTTCAAGTATAGCATTGTTAGGGAAAAAAGGAAATGTGTGCCAAGGATCACTTATTGAGTATTAAAAAAAAAAAAAACAGAGAAAAATTTTACTTTTCACATAAACTAATGAGTGTTTTGTGTATTATAATCTTTTGTATTTATAAAATTTCCGTGAAAAGTGAAAAAAGAAAAACAAAAATCAATTTATTATTTATAGCTGAAAAACAAAGTTTCTATAGAAATTTAAAAGCAAAGGAATTTAAGTGAAATGTAAAGGGTTTAATTAATTTAATAGGCTAATTAATTAAAATGTTGATAAGGGTATTATATTTGTATTATAATCTAGGACATTTCATGGAATTTGCAAATTTTATGACATGAAAACATTGAAAACATTTTAGAATAATTAAGAAAATAAGTAGTTCTTCTATTTTGCAAATAGTAATTTATAATTTAAAGTCAAAATCTTTTTCCAAAAGAATAAGAATTGTTTATTTTACCTGATATTTTTGTAGCCTAGCAAAATGTCTACTTTTCTTTAGAAACAATCAAAAAGTTACAATAAAATAAACGAAAAAAAAAAACATAACTTTAAAAATGTGTATTTCCGTTTCCACTTTAATCTTTTTTTTATTTTTCTGTTTCTATAGCAGACTAAATTAATTTCATAAAAATAATATTTTTATACACAAACACACATCTACACTTTGTGTAAGTATTTTGTTTCCACTTAATTCTCTTTTAACTTTAGCGCTTTCGCCCTCCCAAAAAAAAAAAAAACCAAAACATTTTAAGGCAATAAAGTCAATAAAATATGAGTTTTATTTAAGGTTTTATTTTTTTCATTTTTGTTTCTTTTTCCTTCAGACTTGAGGTTATTTCATTTTTAGTCGAGAGAGAGAGGAAAAGAAAAAAGCCTAAAAGAAAATTGCCATAAAAGGTGAAGGAGTCAAGGTTTATAACTTCTTTAACATGTGTCTTTCTGGCTGTTTTGAGTGACTGACTGAATGTATATTTTATTATTATTTTTTTGTTTTTGTTTTTTGATATGTGTATAAGTTTGAGGTAAAATGATATTCATATCGGTAATATAATCAAATTGTAATATCACAGTATACTCATGTAACGAAAACACTTACATTAATACTTATAAAACCATACACAAGCATATACATACATACATACATACATATGTTTATGAATAACTTTAACAGTCAAGAATATACATACATTAACATTTACAAATGTATATGATAAATATGAAATATATGTATGAATGTTGTAACTACAAGGATAAACCGAGATAAATGCAAATACATACATTTCAGTTAGAATTTACTGTGGGTCAGGTTTTTCGTAAATTAAATAGATTAGGTGGACCATCATACTTAGTCATATATATTCCAGTTAGAATAGAAGTAATATCGTCCTTGAAAGGGGCAAGAAAATTTTCTGGAAAACTATATTTCAAAGAAGCAGATTGATCTGTAGATTTTTATAGAAGTATTTATTAATATTGAAAACTATATGACATAAAAATTAATATTTTAAATATTATTTATTTTCAAATTTCTGACCTAAATACAATTTAATCCAAGTGAATTTTTTAGGTCAGAAATCGTTTGAAATAAAAAAGATATCATATAATAAATATTTTTTAAAAATGTTCGGCTATAGATCCACTAAGACGGAATTTTTGGAAATTCTAATGTTTAGGGCGTAGAATAGGGTAAAATCGGTAACCTTATATCTTCTAAACTAATAGAAATACAAAAAAGTTGTATAGTTATCGTTATTTAAAAAATAATCGGTACTTTTTTGAAATTCTGCACTTTTAGGGAGAAAACAGTTAAAAAATATTACTTGGTACTTTTTTGTCAACCTATACATCCTTTTATCTAGTAAGCATAGAAATAAAATATGCATCAAATTAGTATCTTATCGAATAATCGAATACAAGTTTGGTACTTTTTGGATATTTGAACGTTTAAGGGGTAAAAATCGTACCAGTTTTAGGAACATTTTTCACATAATATTTTTTTACTGACACATACATATGAAGATTTTAACATTAGATCCCAGTACAATTTAGAAATTCATTCATTGTTGCATTCAGGGGGAATAAAAAGTACCATAAAATCGGAAAATTAAATTTTATTCAAATTAAGTAATGCATTTCTTATTACATTAAACCTAGAAACATAAACTTAAGTACATGTGAGTGAGAATTCCCAAGAGAGGATTTTGTGGTACTTTTTGTTCTTCTAGAGGAACTTTCTATAATATTGAACCTAGAAACATGAAATTAAAGATATATGATCCTAAGTGAATGAGAATCCTAAAAAGAGAATTTGTGGTACTTTTTCATTCTTCTTATGGTATATTTAGAATTTTCTACAATATTGAACCATAGAATTCAAGATGGGATTATATGTGGGTAAAAATTCAAGAGAGGGATTTTTTGGTACTTCCTTGTTCTTCTAATGGGACTTTTTGAATTTTCTATAATATTTAAGCTAAAATTATGAAATTACAGATATATGATCCTAAGTGAATGAGAATCCATAAGAGAGTACTTTTCGTTATTATAATATTACTCTTTGAATTTTTTGTAATAATAATAAACTTTCAAACATGAAATTAAAGATATATGGTCCTGTGTTGAAAATCCTTAAGCGCTATTAAAACATTTCTACACTAAAATATAATAATAGAGATAATTTGGTAATTTCTGAACTTTTGAATGTTAAAGATGTAATTTGACGCCTAATTCAGGGAAATGTGATATCAAAAAAAAAAAAAAATAAAAAAAAATAAAAAAAATAAAAAAATAATAATTTTTGAATTATATTTTTTTTTTGCGAATGGTAATGTTCCTCCGTCCGTCTATACAATGGGGTTAAATGGGTCGAATATGATGCTTAATTCTGAAAATGGTGATATCAATATTTTAATATTTAAATTCGGTTTTTATATTGATTTAAAAGTAAAAAAAAAATAATATATACTTTTGGGATTTTAATATTCTCTTGAGAGAATTCAAATGTCTGTTCTTCCATCTGCTTGTTAATTTTTGTAAATTTTTTAATTCAAATCTTGACCAAGATCTTGCAAAATTAAGATTGTTGAAATTTCAAATGCATATAACTTGAAAAAAAAAAAATAAAATATATATATATTTAGACAAAATAAAATTTATAAATTTTTGAAGAAAGGTAAACTTAAATAATTTAGTGGTTTTTTAATTTTAACTTTAAAAGTCTTTTTATATAAAAAAAAAATACACCAAAATTTGATAAAAATAATTTTTATTCTTTTTGACAGCTAGAGTTTATATTTTATACTTCTTTTTATATCCACCATCAAAAAGATGGGGAGTATATTGATTTTATTATTCCGTGTGTAACATGTCATTTAAGCCCCCATAAATTATATATTTTCTGGGTCCTGGTTAGATTCTGAGTTGATCTAGCTTTGTCGGTCCGTCTGTCCGTCTGTTGAAAGCAGGATAGGGCTCGAACGGGTCAACTAGGGAGAAAAAATTTGGCTCAGATTCTAATTATTTAAACAAAAAACATATTAATAAACAAAAAAGTTATGGGCAAAATACTAGAAACACAGGGTGTCCGTTGCAGCTTAATTTCATACTTTTTTGCTGATATCTCTTAAACGAAAGCATGTACGATAACGAAATTTTTTATTGATAGTTCGAGGGTTGATATAAACTTGGAAATCAGAAAATGGGCGTGGTCCGCCCACTTGATGGTGAATTACAAATTGCGCAATTAACATGCCTGTTAGAAATTGACTCTCAACTGATAACATTGGTCGGCAAAAAAAAAAAATACACTACCATAGACAAATAGGTGAAAATGATGTATTTTAATGTGCTAAACACAAATCTGCTTTCAGTTTTTTTCCATCAGGTCTGGATTTTTTTATGGGTATGTCTAATATTTCGCCCATAGTAAGGCCATTATTCTAGTATATTTTCTTACAACTCAAGAACGGTGTGTATGATTGACATAAGTGATATACTAAAAGATGCGGACTAAAAATATCTTAAAATGTTAGATGTTTTTTTTTATGTGCTCAATAGTTTCGAAATAAGTGTCAAAAAAAAAAAAAAAAAAAAATTGGGATTTTTTTGTTACTAAAATTTCTTTTAATAAATGAAAACATCAACAATGTTTCATTTTATCATCTATATCTTAAAGCTGGTAATGTTGCGAATAAAATAAGGCATATATCTTTAAAATTTATGCACAAATCTTGATTTTATTCACAGTCAAGTAAAAATAACCGTGTTACATAAAATTGAGTGAAAATACAGTGGTGGGCAAAAAAATTTTTTTTTGTTTTTTCTTGAAACAAAAATAGGTGAACTATATGGATTTTATAAATAAGGATCTGTATTCATTTTTTTTCTATCACGACTGATTTTTTTTTTATGGTCATAACTAATATCGTCACCTTATTCAGCGGTCACACCATAAAATTCAAGAATGGATTGTCAAATTTAGGTTATAACTCAAGAACCGTTTACACGATTTTGATAAATGATACCAAAATACGCATACGTAAAATTGTCTTCAAGCTGTGTCAACAATATTTTTTATTCGCTCAAGAATTTCAGTTATGGATCAAAGTTTTCAAGTTTTTTCAAATTTTTTTACACTTTTTTTGCTACTAATTACCAAATAACTACGGAAATATTAACTGAACAAAAAATTATGTAAATTCAGCTTAAGGACAATTTAAGTAGCTATTTATTCGAGTTTAATTTATCTTAATAGGCAAACTGTTCTCGAGTTATACAAGTGTGACTGCCTAAAGGCGGGGTCATAGTAGTCATGCCCCTAAAAAACATCAATACGTGATAAAAAAAAGTAAAAGCTGATTCTTATTTAGCACGTTAAATTCCATCTAAACCACCAATTTTTATTTTTTTTTGTTTAGGACAAAAAAAAAAAAAAAAAAAAAATTGTTTGCCCATTAGTGTATTTCCACTTAACTGTAGGTATGCATGGGTATCCTAACTTAACTGTGAATCCAATCAAGATTTGTGCATCAATTTTTATGATACGTGGCTTTATTTACTCGTAGTTTTGCCAGCTTTGAGATAAAGATGATAAACTGAAATATTTTTATTTTTAAGTTTTTAAAAGAAGTTTTATTAAAAAATAAATAAATCTTGAATTTATCATGAAACAAATTTTTTCAGACACTTATTTCAAAATATCTCCTAAGCTATTGAGCGGATACAAATTTGTTAGTAGAACGACTTAAAGCCAGTTTTATTCCACATATTTTGGTGTATTATTTATATAAATACCGTTCTCGAGTTATAGTGGAATATATTCGAGTAATCGGGCGCAATATTAGACACGCCCATAAAAAAATCTCGACCTTATGGGAGAAATTTGAAAGCAGATTCGAGTTTAGCATGCGGAATTCCATCTAGTCCACATATTTTTTTTGAAGGAGCATATTTGAAACAAATTTCCCTCAGGGAAGTTAAAAATTTATTTCCAAAAAATTTCGATTCTGCCCCATTGTGCTCTGTACAGCATAAACGAATAATATAATAAAACCAATAAAAGTTTATTGCAAAGCACTCATAAAAGCTAAGTAAACCGGCCTATAATATCAATAAATATGACTTAAACTTCGTTTAAAACTTATCCCCATATTTAAGGAAAAAGAATTTTGGCATAAGTTAATATAATTTATCTAACAATAACTTTTGGTACTAAAATTTATCAAAATATGTACGTATCTCTTTGAAAAGTAATGAAAACTTTTAGATTGATGTGATTTGAAACACTGCAATTAAAATTTGCAAAATCTTAAAAATAATAAAATCCTTATAAAATAAAAACTGTTCTATTAACTTAAATATTTCTTATAATTGTAATTAATGTCTTAAATATCTAGATATTTTTAAGATATATTGGTTTAGAAATTATTACTATTATTTTCAATAAAACCAATTTAAAGGGTGACTTAAAATTTAACTAGAATTTAATTCGTAAATTCAATTTAATATGAAACTGTTTTTTTTTTTTTTCTGTAAAATTGTAATAAAATAAATCGCAGTAAAATGAATATACATTTCAAATGTCAAACATTCAAACATAAATAAATATTCACGCACTTTGTGAAATCCACCAGGAAATCAAAGATTTTATTTTGTTGTTGTTTTTAAGAAAATTTACTAAGAAAATTCTTTCTTAAAAAAAAAAATGCAAGTATTTTATATGTATGTAAATATATCTAGCAATACAATTGAGAATTATTGTATTACAATTCATTTAAATTGTGTAAAATGAGAAACAAACATATAGATATCACGTCATAAGCATAAAAAATCATATATATTTCTCTGCTACAAATAAAACTTGTAGGTTAAAGTATCATATTTTGATTAAGTACCAGGAACTATAAGAATTTATTTTTCTTATTTATTTATTTATTCTCTTTTAAATCTTATAAAATAACATTACCACAGATATACATACATAAATAGTAATAATGTATGTATCTGTATAAAATATGTATGTAGTATATGAACATAAATATTTATTTCTTTTGATACATATAATAAAATGAAGGTGTATGAATGTGAGAGATAAGTAAAATAAGTCTACCTCATTTCCTTTCTGTCTGTTAACAGTTATAATAAAGCGGAAAAAAATGTAAAAAAAATAAATGGATTTACCTTTTTTGTTAATGTAGCTACAAATTTTTGTTTTAATGTAGATACTATGAAGGTAAAAAACTTGCTTTTATAGGAAAAAATGATTTATAATGAGATACAAGTAAGAGAAAAAATTATGAACAATTCGGACTGCTGCACATTGGGGTAAAAGGTATCGAAAATGGCAATTAATTCAGTGAACGGTGATATCAAAATTTTAATGATCACGTTTTATTTATTTTTTTACTCAATATTAGGTAAAAAAGTCAGTTTTAGAATTTTAAGATTTTTTTTTGACTGAATGGAAATGTCCGTCTGTCCGTCTATACATTAGAGTTAAATGAGTCGAAAATTATGCATAATTCAGAGAAAGGTGATATCAACACTTTAATACTCACGTTTAATTTTCTTATTTATAAGTAAGTACAAAAATATATTTTCAGAATTATGAAATGTCTTTTGGCTGAATGTCTGTCCGTCCGTCTATACATTTAGGTTAAATGGGTCGAAAATGGTACTTCTTAATTCAGGAAAAGGTGATATCTGAATTTTGATGATCAGGTTCTATTTCTTATATTTATTAGTTAGTAAAAAATGCATTTCTATAATACATTTGGGTTAATTGGTTCGAAAATGGCACTTAATTCAGGAAAAGGTGATATTATATTAATATAAGGTTTATTCACGATAAGATGGTTATCAGGTTATGTGATTGTATAGTAATATTAAAAACAACAAATTCTATTACTTGTTTAAACTTTTATTAATTTTTAATACTACAAATAACACTGGTCAACAAAAAAATTCTCCCCTCTTAATGTATTTTGATGTGCTAAACACGAATCTGTTTTTTTTCCATCAGGTCTGGATTTTTTTTTATGGGCGTGTCTAATATTTCGCCAATAGTAAAGCCATTACTTTAGTATATTTCCTCATAACTCAAGAAGGTGTGTACGATTTACATAAGTGATACACTAAAAGATGCGTACTAAAAATATCTTCAAATCATCCCAACTTAATTTTTTTATGTGCTCAATAGTTTCGAAGTTATTTTGAAATAAGTGCCAAAAAAAAAAAAAAAAAACAACATTTTCATGCAAAATTTTACATTTTTTTTTTTACTAAAATTTTTTTTAGTAAATGAAAACATCAAAAATGTTACAATTTATCATCTTTATTTTAAAGCTTATAATGCTGCAAACAAAATAAGGTACATATCTTCGAAATTAATGCAAAAATCATGATTTTATTCACAGTTAAGTAAAAATATCTATGTTACATACAATTGCGTAGAAATGCAGTGGGGGCAAAAAAATAATAAAAAAATTATTTGTTCTTGAAACAAAAATAGGTGGTCTAGGTGGATATTGACGAGTTAAACAAGAATCTACATTCACTTTTTTTCTATCACGTACTGATTTTTTTTTAGGTGCATGACTAATATCATCACCTTATTCAGCGGTCACACTATAAAACTCAAGAATGGTTTGTCCAATTTAGACTATAACTCAAGAACAGTTTACACGATTTTATACACGATTGCATACGAAAATTGTCTTCAATACATATCAACAATATTTTTTATTCGCTCATGAATTTCAGAGTTATAGATCAAAATTTTCACGATTTTTCAAAAAAAAAAAAAAAAAAATTTTTTTTTGCCGACTAGTGTATTTCTACTTAACTGTAGGTATGCATGGGTATCCTAACTTAACTGTGAATCCAATCAAGATTTGTGCATCAATGATATGTGGCTTTATTTACTCGTAGTTTTGCTTGCTTTGAGATAAAGATGATAAACTGGAATATTTTTGAAGTTTGTAAAAAAAAGAAATTTTGAATTTAGCATGAAAAAATTTTTTACGGACATTTATTTCGAAATATCTCCAAAACTATTGGGCAGATGAAAATTTTTTAGAAGAACGACTTAAAGCCAATTTTATTCCGCATATTTTGGTGTATTATTTATATAAATCGTGCTCGAGTTATAGTGAAATATACTCGAGTAATCGGCTTATTTAGGACGCAATATTAGACACGCCCATAAAAAAACAAATCTCAACCTGATGGTAGAAAACTGAAAGCAGATTCGAGTTTAGCATGCGAAATTCCATCTAGTCCACATATTTTATTTTGAAGGAGCACGAAAAACTAATTTTTTTTGTTGACCAGTGTAATCAGATAATCTATAAACAAGGATAAAATTTCGGCAAAGTTGATTACATTTGTAATTTTTCTATTTTTAATATAACCACATAATCACATAACCTGATAACCAGCCTATTTTTTATATTAGTCAAGAAGTAAAAAATAACATGTTTTTGGAATTTTAAGACCTTTTATTAATTTTTGTAAACGTGCCAATTCAAAATCGTTTATTTTTTGACTCAACGAAGGTATCGACTTAAGATTTTATTTTTACAATAGATAATTTGTTCTTTAATAAACTAATATGATAAAATCGGTTGAAAATATTGGAATATATATGGAAAAGACTTGATCAACATCTTGCAAAGTTAAGATTGTTGAAATTTCAAATGAATATATCTCGAAGGATATATAAGAGAAAGGACTTTAAGGTGATACAATCGGGTAAGGAACAAAAATTCCTTAGCGGTTTAACTTTTTTTATAACATTATTTTATACCCTTATAGCTCCGCTCCTAAATCGTATATGGCATCCTGCTTCGTAACTGCTTCGTACAACTAGCCGATTAGAAGTTGCAGATTTATTTCGATTCTGCCCCACTATTTTATGCTTGATAAAGCAATGCAAATGTCTGCACTTAAGCAGTTTTTTATATGAAATCAACTGGAGCTTTTTCGAAAAAAAATTACTTCTCAAATCGGGCTATATATGCACACGATTTTTTTCATAATATTGAAGGGGACATTATGTACTATTTTTCAGAAAATGTTCAGAACAAACATACTGTAACATTTTAAGTTGCATTCCATGAAAATTTAAAATTAGTGTATTTTAGGACAATTTTCCAAAAAATAACAAAAATATTAAGACAAAATAAAATTTACAAATACTTAAAGAAAAGTACACTTAAATACCTGAAATTTATGGCTTCATTTCAAAATTTTACTTTAAAAGACTTTTTATTTAAATTAAATGCACTGAAAATTTATGAAAATTTAAATTTTTACTATTTTAAAAAAATTTTAAAAAGTTTTTAACAACACAACTTACATTAAAGATTTTAATTGATTTAATTTAATTGATAATTGATGCAAAAATGTTAATTTAAAAATTATATTAATCGCCACTTTTGACACATTTTACCCCAATGTGCATCGTTTAGTTTATCAATTATTTAAAATCAAAAATACTAAAACAGGAAATTAACTAACACTTGTTATTTCCTTTTGTTAGTAGAGTTAGATTCTTAAATTAAATAATTTTGTATAACAAACATTTTTAACCGCTTTTTTTCGTAATGAAATTTTATGTCAGTAAATAAATATTTGCCAAAATATTCTATATCAACATACATATATTTAAATCAATCATTTTATAAAAATGAAACATTTTCTGTTAAAAGACTATTTAAATATTTTACTTTATATTAATTCCAACACTTCAAAACAAACAATTGTTTTAACAATAACAAAGATCCTTCATCAAAAATAATTATAAAAAAAAGAAAACTTTTAACGAAAACTGAGTGGAAATAAATAAATAAATTGTACCCAAATCAAAATTGAAAAAAAAAAAAAAAACTGTCACAACATCAGTGAAATAACCTTACTTACAAAAAATTAAATATAAAAATATTTATAACCATGGAAACGGAAAAAATAGCTTAAATGGAAATATAAAAAAAAAAACAACACCATGAAATACTCATATTTCATAAACACACGACTAAAAATATAAAATTTTTAAAAATCTCCTTTTTGCATTTTTGATAGACTTCTGACAAGTAAGAAAATAAAGAATAATATACTCGTATGTTTCAAAGAAATAAATATTCAAAAAAATAAAAAATTTAAAGAATAAAAGGAAAAAAATCACAAGACTTGTAGCGAAATTAAGACAGATTTAAAAACACAAGAACATTAACGAAACAATAATAAAAAGTAAATTTAAATAAATTAAATTTAACACACACGTTCATATACTAAAATACAGGCAGATAAATTCATATGAATGTTTGTTTATATTTGCATATAAACAGTTAAACAGGATATACATACATAAGTATGTATGAACAAATGAACAGGAAATCAGCATGTTGTAGATAGAGTTTAATATAAGTATACAATATAGAAAGAGAGAGAGAGAGAGGAGTGAAATGAGAAGATAAAATCAGCCATGGCAGACAAACAAACATAAAATTTTGTGAAACCGTTTATTTTCAGTTATAACGATTATCATTAAACAAAATAAAATTACACATTTAAAGCAGCAAATTACAAAAGTATAAGAAATAAATTACTTATTTACATGCACACATGTTTACATAACCTACAGCTTTAAGATAAAAACAAAAACAAAAAATAAAATATTCTATGCATTTACAAAACTTTTATTTTTTTTTGGAAATAAGTCTTTAACTTGTGAACCGTTGGAGTTATCTCAATAAAATTTCACATAGCTGGAGATGCGGTATTTTTGGGTTGATTTGGAGGAGTACAAATTACTAGCTGGTAAGACAAGCAGAAATATATTATTTTTAAGTTATTTAGAGGTTAACTCTAACAATGATTCTATGTTAAACTAGAAATCTTTTTCTTTCTAAGTCCTATCGGCTACTTTGTTTTGGAACTTTAAAAACAAAATTATGTACTGCATAAAATAAGCTGTGACTCACTTTATATTATATCATAATTTCAATGGAATATCTTAGGTTAGGTTAGGTTAAGTGGGCAGCTATCCAAACAGTTACAGGACAGCTCACGTGGGTCCAATTTGGTCCCGTTGTGATATCCTACTGGATCAAGTGTTATAGCTCACATGTCCGAAACTACGTTCGAATGGAACCAACCTGACGCGTGTATAAAGGAGTTGATCGCTCTGATGTCGATATCAGAGAGATCAGATAGTACATGCACAATCGGACTGCCGAGTTTAGCAGTCCTTATTTCCGAGAGAGTTGGACAGTGACATAGGAAGTACTCCACTGTCTCCTCCTCCTCTTCATCAAGGCAACTCCTACAGAAGTCGTTAAAAGGGAGCCCTAATCTCCTAGCATGCGCACCAGCAATCCAGTGCCCTGTGACAACGGATATCAGAATACGTAACCGATGCCTTGGTAGTCCGAGAAAGAGATTTGACCGAGGTCCATCATAGTGGGTCCATATTTGCCTCGAGATTGAGCAAATGGACAGATTAGACCATCTATCCTGTGCAATCCTCGATAAATTCCGCAGTATTATAGATCTGCAGGAGGAGAGCGGTATTTCGACCAGTTGATCCACTTCTTTATGACGAAGAAGGGAACCATTTTTGGCCAGTTCGTCCGCAGTAATGTTACCCGGGGAATTAGAATGACCCCTAACCCAGACTAGCTTCAGGTTTGAATGTCTCGCCATCTCGTTTAGAGATATCCGGCATTCATGTACTAGCTTGGATGTCGAAAAGACACCCGAGAGCGATTTGATCGCAACTTGACTGTCCGTACAGCTGGATATTCACACCGAATATCCTGTAGTACATCAACCAGTTTACCGCTCTTTTTATGGCCAAGATCTCTGCTTGAAGAATGCTGCAGTGATCCGGCAATCTTAAGGAAATACTTTTGCTATATTTGGGAAAGAAGACACCCCCTCCAACCCCATCAGCAGATTTGGATCCATCAGTGTAGACCTCCACTGTGCTGTCTCTCAGTACAAGATCAGTTGAGATTGACACTGAGAAGCCTCTATCAAGTCAAATTTGTCTTACTCCTATTCTGAAAGGGCTTAACCCTGGGTAAACCGACTTCAATATTGAAATCAATATATAAGTGATCAGAGAAGGAACAATCATTGGAGACTCTCCAGTTCCTAATCATATGAGAGTGCCTAGTACTAACTAGCGTTCCTTACCAATGTTTAGAATATCTAAACTACAACAAAGAATAAAATCGTATAAAGACTCACCCCTTGTATTAATGTCGGAGCTTCCCCAAACAGCATGATGGGCGTTGGCTCCAATGACGAGCGGTATATTGTTCCTCTTAGCCGCCTTGGTTATCTCGCGAACCTTGTTATTTGGTGGAAGGTCGCTGTGGTCATGGGCCATATAGCTGGAGACAATATATATAACATGGAATATCTTTGTTCTATTAAATTTTATTTAAATTTAAATATTAATATTATTTTTCAAAAAACGCTTCAAATCTTAATTTTACGTTTTTCGAGTAATGGTCTGAAGAAATTCGATCTCTAATAAAAATCTGGTTTGTTGACTTTATCATTTGAAATGTTAAAGTGTAGAAAAATTTAAGATTGTAGTAAAAAGATTCCCACTATTAAAAAAAAAACCGACGAAATCCCAAAAAATTTTTTTTTTTATTATTTTAGTTTTTTTTTTTTAATTTTACCCATAAAATCCACATTTATTACAGGTTTGGAGAAAACCGCTGACAAACTCTTTGTAACACTTTAAAATTTTTGAAATTGCATTCGGTTTGCAGAAGTAGCCTTTGGTATTTTAGAACATATAGGCTAAAGTAAAAAGTTTGATTTAAAATAGGTCAAATTCGGGAAGATCTGTACATAATTCTGCTGGGTGTTTGAGTTCATTTTATATTCTAAAATCATCTTTGTGAAGATACCTTTTAGAAAAGTGTAAAATTATTATATCTTAAATAAAATTTTATTGTTATTTGAGAGAAAAAAAGAGTGTAGAAAAGAAAGAAAAAAAAAAAAAAAAAAAATCATAATTTTTGCCATTTTCAATTTCTAAATAGATTATACTCAGAAGAGATATCGACTTCTAGTTATTTCTAATCGATAGATAATTTTGTTTCTTTACCAATTGGTGGAAAATTTTACAATATCGAACAAAAATATTGGGATATATATTGAAAAAAGTGGGATTTGCAAAATTGAGATAGTTGAAATTACAAATTCAAATAATTTGAAAACTATAAGAGGTAAATAGCACACAAAGCATGGCTTTAATAGGTCTTATCAAGAGCTTTAAGAATATTAAAAAATTAAGAAGTTGTCGGATTTGGCAAGTGCTGAAAAATTTTCTATTTCCCAGGTATCCTATTTTGAGCCCCAAAAGCTGATGGGTATGTTTGACCTTCTTTCCAACTTTAAAATGTTACACTCCTCTTCTACGCCTATGTGAACTTTTATGTAAATACAACCAGCCGAATTTAAGTTATAGATTTATTTCCAATAAATTTCAATTCTTCTTCACTGTGTATTGTAGGGTCCTTCCAACATTTTTAGGATAATTCGTATAACTTATTTGCTTTAATACATATTGAGTTGCAGGGTGTCAAAGTAGATCATTGTTGTTGAGATGGAATAAATAATTGCTAACAACCTGCCTTCAGAAATTTTGAACAGATATAGCTTTTTTTTTTTTTTTAATAGGAAGCTTCAAATTCTTTTTAAATTATGAGTACATTGTTTTAAATAATAATGATATGCGAAGGGTCTCAAAATCTCTTCTAACTTTTTTGCGCCTGAATAAAGAGTATATAATTTATATCTAACGGCATACTGACCAATATTTAGCATTGTCCTAAAGTATAATTTTCTTTTTAAAATACGATATTCAGTAAAGGACCGATCTTTCACATGTATTGGTGACATATCCCTATTGAATAATACAATTTCTTCATCCTTAAGATGACTTGTTAATTTTTAAACGAAACCATAGTTTTCATACTACAAAAATAAAGTTATCAGTGTTAAAAATTTATCATTATCGTTAATTTATCCAAATTGTCGGCAACGCTTTTTCAATGTCATTTAGGATACAAAAATGTATTTTCATCTCACATGTGTTTAACCTTGAAATCTTTCTATTGTTGTTTTAATGCTTTTGTTTTTCTATTCTTTGATTACTATTACATTCTATTTTTTTTGTTTGGAGAAACAATAAAGAAAGGAAGTGAAAGAGAGAAAGAAGCCTTGACAAATTATTGAAAATATTTGTATTCTATTTAACCTCTGCCTTTCGGTAAAATAAACATGTTTTAACAAAAATTCTATTTCTTTATCAAACTTTTATACACATAAAACACATACATTTAAATACATGTATACAGATACGAATACAGACATAAAAGCTTTTAACATACATACATATGTAAATATCTATTTAGAATATGTATATGCATCGATTAAATCTTTCTCATACATACAGACATATTAAACCATAAAAATATACATTATACATATAATACACATGTGTATAAATTTTTTGAATACATACATACATATGTATATTTTAATGTACATACATATGTATGTATTTATTAATAAGTATGTGTGAAAATTGTTTAAAAATGTTAATGTTGTATCGATCTACTTTATCCTTTTTGAAAGAAACATATAAAAAGTACTTTAAACATAAGTAGTAGATAGAATAATTTAAAAACCCCTAAAAGGACAACTACTGCCAGAAATTTATAATTAAAACTCATTTTAAATGTCATTAAAAGTACATATGTATGTGTGTTGTACATGCACGTTAGGGGTATAACTTTTTCACATTTTTTGCAAATATCCAAATGGCCCTAGCAGAGTCGAATAGGCCATTGAAAATTATTTAAAAAAATGGTATTACTTTTTCGCGTTTGTCAAAAAGGTTCACCCACAAAACGCGGTAAAGTTTGGAAATCAATAATCCCAATGTAACAGCAAAGCAACATACGCACACAACGTGGTATTGAAGTAGTACTGAACATTTATTCATTATACAAAACCATGTCCACATTAAATTTGAAGTTTATGTCTTTTAATAATTAAAAACAACATTTTTCACTTTACTATTTTACTTTATTAATAAAATGTTTAATTTTTTTATTTAAAATGTATGTACTTTTTTCGGGGAGATTTTAAAAAATCGTTTTTGTGTGTGAGGTTTTTATTCCAAAAAGAGCTGTAAACCCGCTACTTCGTTAGCGGAAATATTTTATAAAAACCATACTATATAATAAATTTAAACTAAGATTCTTAACTCCCTTGAGAACATTTTTAATAATGGTGTTATGTCATTCATAAATAACAATATCCCTTTAATTTCAGGTTTATAATCTTAGAATAATGAAAAATAAGTATTAGAATTACGAAAAACTATATTAGAATAAAGAAAAAGGACCACAAAATCTATTTTAAGGTTTCTGAAAAAAGATACCACAAAGCCCCTTCTTATGGATTCTCATTCATTTAGGACCACATATCCTTATTTCATGTTTCTAGGTTAAATATTACCGAAAATTAAAAAAGTACCATTAGAAGAACGAAAAAGTACCACAAAGTCCCCCACTTGTGAATTCTTTCTCACATAGGACCATGCATATTTAATTTCATGTTTCTACTTTAAATATTATAGAAAATTCAAAAAGTACCATTAGAAGAACAAAAAAGTACTACAAAGTCCCCTCTTATGGATTCTCATTAACTAAGGACCACATATCCCTAATTTCATGTTTCTAGGTTCATAATTATAGAAAATTCAAAAAGTACCATTAGAAGAACAAAAAAGTACCACAAAGTCCCCTCTAATGAATTCTCATTCATTTAGGACCAAATATCTTTAATTTTATGTTTCTATGTTAAATATTATAGAAAATTCAAAAAGTACCATTAGAAGAACGAAAAAGTACCACAAAGTTCTCTCTTATGGATTCTCAATCACTTAGCACTTCATGTCCTTAATTTCATATTTCTAGGTTAAATATTATAGAAAATTCAAAAAGTACCATTAAAATAACAAAAAAGTACCACAACGTCCCCTCTTATAGATTCTCATTAACTAAGGACCACTAACCCTAATTTCAAGTTTCTAGGTTCATAATTATAGAAAATTCAAAAAGTACCATTAGAAGAACAAAAAAGTACCACAAAGTCCCCCCCCTTGTGAATTCTTTCCAACATCGGACCATGCGTATTTAATTTCATGTTTCTAGGTTAAATATTACAGAAAATGCAAAAAAGTACCAATAGAAGAAGAAAAAAGTACCACAAAGCAGTGTTACCGTTTGGCGAATTTAGTCGCCATTTGCCCCTTTTTCAACCACCTGGCCACTTTTTTGGCCCCTTTTTCAAATGGCGACTAAATGGCTACTTTTTAAGACTAAGTGCTAAATGACTAGAAATTAAATTGTTTGAAATTAATTTCAACAAATAAATTCATCATTTTGAGATTGTATCACAGTATAATGATATAAAAGTCCGCGGAGTACTTATAAATGATCGAAACTGCTAGTAAATAAAAATAATAGTAAAGTTTTTTAACAGCTATTTATATCATCATATGCCGAATCTTTTTGGATTGGATTAAAAAATTAAAAAATAGATTCGAGGAATATTTATATCCTAATTTATATTTTTACATTCCTCATAGCAATCCCTGGGGAACGTGTTTTTTTTTTTTTACTAAATTATCAAAAATAAAAAATATTTTGTCTAACAGATTTCAGTCAATTCTTGTGGATCCATGCGTTCCTTCCTAAACTCATCCGACAAGAATTTGAAAGACTGGAGTACGAGTGAAGAACTCGAACAAAAGTACAGAAGTTTAATTAATAAAACGAGGATTATATGGTAACTATTTTTGTGAATTTTTACAATAATAAAAATTGTTGTAAAAAAATTATAAATTATTTTGATATTAATAAAACTGAATTTTGTAGTTTTCTTACAATACAAAATTTTTTTGTTGTCGTTGTTATCAAATAAAAAAATTTTAAGGAGTTGTTTTAGGTTTTAAAGCAGTTGGCCCCTTTTTTTCAGAAAATCTCCTTTTTTGGCGACTTTATTTTGGAATCCCCTTTTTTGGACACTTTTTAAAAATTCTCAACGGTAACGCTGCCACAAAGTCCATCCTCTTGAATTCTTACCCACAGGACCATGTATCTTTAAGTACCACAAATTCCATTCTTGTGAATTCTTATCAACATTTTCTTAATTTCATATTTCTATGTTTAATGTAATTGAAAATTCATTATTAAGTTTGTATAAAATTTAATTTCACGCCTCCTGGTACTTTTTTTCACTCATCGAAGTATCAAAAATTGTATTCCAATAAATTTTTAAATTGTAGTGGTATCCCATATTAAAATACGCATATGAATATTTCAATAAATATAAAAAAATATTTTATGAAAAAAGTACCAAAAATAGGTACGATTTTTACCCCTTAAACGATTGAATTTCTAAAAAGTACCAAATTTGTATTTCTCATTTTTTGATAAGTTATGAATACAACATACATTTTATATGTATGTTGATTGATTTCAAAGATACATATGGTGCCAAAAAAAGTACCAAAATACAGTTTTTACCCGTTTTCTCCCTAAAACGGCCGATTTTCAAAAAAGTACCAGACACCTGTCCAATTATTTTTTAAATGAATAACGATAACTATTCAACTTTTTTTGTATATCTATTAGTTTAGGAGATATAAAGTTACCGATTTTACCCGTTTTTACCCTTTTTTACCCCCTAAACATTCGAATTTCCAAAAATCCCGTCTTAGTAGATCTTTATGGTGGGAGACCTACCTACGTTTCAAATTTCGTATCTCTAGCTTCAGCCGTTTGGGCTGTGGGATGATGAATCAATCAGTCAGTCAGTCAGTAACGTTACTCTTTTATATATATAGATGACCTGAGAAAATTGTTTTCGTAAATAACACAACATTCGCCATCGCGTGGTGCTAGGTCCAAAATTTGGTTATATCCCTAATACACATACATATATATGTATAAAATACTCAAAATAACAACTTAAATATTAAAATATTTAAAGTGGGTCTTCTTCGTATTACATAATAATTGTATTTTTCTCTTTTATTTCAAAACCAACTTTGTAAGTGTATTAAGTTACTAGTAGAAGTAGGTAAACATGTAAATGGTTTAAAGGACAAAAATTTTAAATGATTAAAAGAATCATTTGAAGTTTTATTTTTTATTACTTTTTTTTGCAGTTATTGGCTGGAGAAAAAAAAAGTTATTTCGAGAATATGGTTTTGTTATTTTCTTTCTAAGAAAACAAAGAATAACAACTTACAAAAAATAATATTTTTAAAGAAAACTTTTAAAATGTCTAAAGAGTAGATACCTGTGACATAAAAGAAATTAATTCCTAATAAAATATAATATTTAAATGGTTTAAGTGCGTGTTGTGTGCACGTGTTTGTCTGTCAGTCTGTCAATGTATGTGAGTAGAAATTTCCTAGTATTTTTTTTCGTATTTCTAAATAGTAAAACAAAATAACAGAAATAAATTGAAAATCATCATTAGGACAATTCGTAAATATGTCTATAATTACGTTGGCTATTACTTAATTAGTTTATACAAATAACTACAAATATCTATTGAAATAGTACAAATACATATGTACGTATATATATTTAACTATCTATCTATCGATACATGTCTACATAATTTGTTTCGGTTCGTTTTGTTTGAATGCAGGCACGCACGAATTCACAAACTTATATACATAAAGAAAATTGAATAATTTGACAAATTTACTATTTATATTGATGTATGTATGTTTGTATTGGTATCTGTGTGTCAGTAAATAATCACGAAATATAGACATACTTAATATGTAGTATTTTGGAACATTAGGATGTCCGTTTTAACATTTCAGGTTACATTTTTGGTAATGACAGTTCGTTAGAGGTTAAACATTTTCTGTAATTAATACCTTAATTTAAGCTTCAATAGCTCCGGCCCTGAAATTTATGTGGGATTCTCCTTTTAAACTTAAAATTTTACTCTCCTCTGCTATGACTATGTGAAATTTTATATTAATCCAACCAGCTGATTAGAAGTTACAGATTTATTTCCAAAAACGTTCGATTCTACCCCATTATTTTGTTACACAGAATTACAAAATAAAAAAAAAAATAAAAAAATCTGCAGCATGGTGTTTCTCAGTCAATTCAGATACACGGTATAAATAAGTACTAAGCCTTTAGTCAACTTTTTTGAATTGACTCCAGTTCTCGCGATTAAAATATTTTGTGAAATTTTTTGATATTTTAGAATTTTTATGATTTAATTTTTTTTTATACCCACTATCAAAAAGATGGGGGGGTATATTGATTTAGTCATTCCGTGTATAACATGTTGAAGGAATTATTTAAGACCCCATAAAGTATATATTTTCTGGGTCCTGGTTAGATTCTGAGTCTATCTTGCTATGACCGTCCGTCTGTCCGTTTGTCTGTCTGTCTGTTGAAAGCAGGATAGGGCTCGAGCGGGGCAACATAGGGGAACGAAATTTGGCTCAAATATTTATCTTATATAAAGCTATGGGCATAATACTAGAAACACAGCGTTGTAGCTTCATTTCATACTTTTCTGCTGATAACTCTTAAACAAAAGCATGTACGATAACGAAAATGTGAAGAGGCTTAAAGACTTATTCGGGTAAAATGGGTAAATTGCAACCAGTTTCTTACATATTACTTTAACGTTCGAAGATTAAAAAACTAACAAATTATTTCTCTTATATTTTAGTAGAAAAGAATATGACCAATAATATATCTTTAATTTCGTTTTCGAAAGTTAATTATTTTTACAAAAAAATTCGAAGAGTAATATAATAACGAAAGGTACCACAAAGTTATGGGTTTTCATTCATATATCTTTAAATTCATGATTTTAGAAGAACGAAGAGCACCATAAATTGTATTGAATTCTTACCTAAGTACATAGACCATATACCTTAATTTTATGCTTTTTGTTCAATATTATGGAAAAATCTAAAAGCAGCATTAGAAGAACGAAAAAGTACCACAAATTCTCTTTTCTGGGTTCTCATGCACTTAGGACCATATATTTTTAATTTTTATATTTGTAGATTCAATATTATTGAAAGAACGAAAAAGTATCACAAGGTTTCCCTCTTCAATGTTTACCCACATAGGATCATGTATCTTTAAATTCATGTTTCTAGGTTCAATTTCAATTCAATTTTGTAGAAGATTCAAAAAGTACCATTAGAAGATCAATAAAGTACCACAAATCCCCTCTTGTGAATTTTCACTCACTAAGTTTAATATAATAAAAAATCATTATTTAATTCGAATAAAATTTAATTTACCAGCTTTATCCCCTTTTTGGTACTTTTTATTTCCCTTGAATGTAACAAAGATTGTATTAAAATGAATTTCTAAATTGTACCAATTGAATGTTAAAATATTTACATTCATTTGTCAGTAAAAAGAAAAAATATTTTGTGAAAAAAGTGCCAAAATCAGGTATGATTCTTACCCCTTAAACGTTCGAATTTCCAAAAAGTACCAAACTTGTATTTGCCATTTTTTGATAAGGTACTAATTTGATGCATATTTTATTTCTATACTTACTGGATTAAAAGATAGATAAGGTTCTAAAAAAGTACCAAATAAAATCTTTTACCCATTTTCTTCCTAAAAGAGATGAATTTCAAAAAAGTACTAGACACCTATCCGATTATTTTTTAAATGAATAACGATATCTATTCAACTTTTTTTTGTATCTCTATTAGTTAAGAAGATATAAGGTTACTGATTTTACCCTTTTTTACCCCCTAAACATTCGAATTTCGAAAAAATCCTGTCTTAGTGGATCTATTCGGTAGGAGATCAATCTATAGTCCATATTTCATCTTTCTAGCTTAAACCGTTTGGTCTGTTCGATGATGAATCACCAAGTAAGTCAGTCAGTCAATCATTTTATATATGTATATAGATTTGAAATTTGACCCAGCACAAAGCGACAAATTTTGTGGGTCATCCTTATAAATAAATGCAAGAACTTATGTGTTTTTTGAAATGTGAGTAAATTAAGTTTTTAATAGAAAGTGATACAAAGTTTTGTATTTGATCACAAATTGAAGGATTTTTGTTTTGTTTTTATTGTCCAAAAATATAATTAAGTTTTGTATTGTGTATCTGGCCACAAATTTGTTTATATTTTATCAAAAACAAAATGTTGCATGATGTTGTTTACTTAAGCATTAAGTTAGAAACAAAAACACTTTATTATAAATTTATCAAGAATAGTATTTATACCAGTACGTAGTAGTACTGGTAGTAGTAGTTCATTTAAATTTTATACAATTCTAATAAACTTTATTATTGTGCGAGTGTAATTTAATTATAGATACATTAAGCTTTAAGAGAACTTAATAATTTATAGAGCTTTGGCGTTATAGGCATTAATAAAAGTGATTTTTGTTTAGTGATTATAATGAATGTGATTAAAATGATTGTTTTTTAGAGTTAAAACCAATAATTATAATTTATACGAGTATAGCACACAGATAGTGACTGTAAAAGTACTATAATTACAGTTCGATTGGTTTATTTTTATATGTGTGATAATGTTTATAGTTCATAGTCACAATATTGTAATTTAATTAACTGTATACTTTAGTTGATTTATGTCTAAGTATTTAATGGGTGTTGATCAAACTAAATACTAACTATAGAGGTATTAAACTTTAAGTTGACAACAGATATTTTGATAGCCGTGACGTTATTTTTGGACCTATTTTCCTTTTAGGCTACAGATGTCACTATGAAAAAAAAATCCTATTTAAGGGTACATTCAACAGCCAACATAAAATTAATATTTTCTTATTTCAAACACTTTAATATATAATTTCCACCATAACAATTAGTTAAATGTCAAGCTAATGCTACTTCAATTCAAGGTGATTTCAAAGACCTTCAAAACACCAAACAAATTTTCCTCTGAGTAACATATTGTAAGCAAATTAAATTTTCTTATAAATAACTTTTTGACTTATAAGCTCACATTGCTTGTTAATTAAAGTATTTAGATTGATATTCCTAGAAAAAAAAACCTTAAGTGGCAAAAAAAAAAAAAAAAAATCAAACATGTGTAATTAGGTGATATTTTGCCTTTAACCTTTTTAGCTTAGTGCCAAACACCTTGGCGTTATGTTACCCATAGCGATTGTATAAATTAATTTTAACAATGTTTGTAAACCAAACCAGGAATTAATTCTTGCTTTAATTTGCTTATTTTTCTTTTTTATAGGATTTAATAAAAGTCTTACCACAAAAACCACTCTAACCTTAGTTACTACATGAAAACGAAATTCTATACATTTTTAGAAGAGTTTTCTTAAATTGTATAATTTAAAAGGGATTTTTATGTTTATGTTGTAAGTTGTAAGTTGGTCTTGTTTCTGTTCTCTTTATTCCTGTTGTGTGCATAATTTATTCAGTCATTGGGGAATAGTTTATATATTTCCACTTGAACCCAACTAATTATCAACTAATTTACGATTAAACTATTAATATATTTTCTTTGGGAATGTGTTATGTATGGAAAATTTCGGTTTACAAATGAAGTTTTCTGTTCTTCTTGATTTTTAGAAATTGTTTTCATAAATTTAAAAAAAAAAAAAAAAAAAAAAATGAAATTAAAATTAATTTACGATTAAACTATAATTATCTTCTCATTAAGAATTTGATGTTTTTAGCAAGGTGCGGAAAAAATTCGGATTATAAACAAAATTTTTTGTTTTTTTCAGTTATAGAAATTGTTTTCGAAAATTTTATAATTAAATTGTTCATAAAATTAGTTTTCTTTACTTTTAATATTTGAGTTAAAAACATAATCTCAAAAAAAAAAAAAAAATAATAATAATAATTATTTGTGGTTGTGAGGAAGATCAACATTTGCGAATCGTAAGCAAGTAAAAATTTTATTGTTGAAAAAATATGTAGAAAAAGGATGACGTGTGAGCATATGTATCAGTGTATATATGTATATTCATGTGCATGTTAAAGAAAATGAGATCTAGTGCTATATTCGGCTGTGACGAATCTTTTTTAACCTTCACCATCTTACCGACAATACTAATAATAAAATGTATTCTTTAAAGTATTCTATCATGCTGTCACATTTATAAATCTATTTTTTTTAAATTATTAAAATTTGAATACGAAAGAAAATTAAACAATTATAGCTAGCATTAATTCATGAAAAAAAGCAACAACAACACTATATTTATATAATTTTCTATGTACGTACATATACACAAACAAGAACAACAATGTTAATCATTATATTACTGATGGTTTTACTAAACTGCCTGCTTATACAAAAAACAACATCACTAATAATCATTACAATGCTTTATATAAATATATTATTAACAGATTTTTTTTAGTTTTTGGCCCATAACTCAGTTGTTTATGAACTTCAGAAACTCGAAAACAGATTTTAAAAACCAGGTATTTAAGCATATCTCTACCATTTATGAACCGATCTAGCTGAATTTCAATAGCAAAATACTCGAAAGGATTTCTAATCGTTTGATATATATATTATATATGGCAGTTATCGATAGACTTCATAAACATCATTTCAACCGACACCCGGACATACGGATCTTATAAACATTCACAAATCTTCCATTAAATTAAGTCAAAAAATGTTTATACCCCCAGCAAAAAAAAAAAAAAAAAAAAAAAAACGATCAAGAGCTTCCATAAAGAACACTTTCACCACTTCAAAAGTGGAACAAAGTTCCTTTTTATTTGAACTTTTTGGGAAATTCTTAATAACTACTTCCAAAAAAGTGAAAATGAATTAATTTTTAGCGGAAAAAGAGGTTAATAATTTCTAAGAAAATTAAAGTTTTTTAAATTTTAAAGCATTTTTATTATCTTTTAATTAGGCTAAAATGGAATTTTATAATCATAGTTTTAAGGGAAGTACTTCAAAAGAAATGAAAAAGAAGTATAAAAGAAGAACATCATCAATGACAACTTTATCACCACTAAGTACTTCCTTCCAATGACAACATAATATTTAATTCATGAATTTTTCAGTTCTTTTCTTGCTGGAATTGTACAAGCCTTCAATTTGTTTAATTCATTTTGGCTTAATTCTTGAATAATATTTTTACTTTCACATTTAAACTTTTTGATCTTCGCACATTTTTAAAAATTAAAGTTGCAAATAAAAAAATAAAATTCGTTTTAAAAACTACGGTAAAATTCGCTGATAAAAATTATGTTCCGAACGAATCAGGAAATGAACGTTCTTCGTACTCTGGTTTTTAGTATTTTAGTTGATGTGAAATGCTCCTATGGGTATAATAAATTATATAATGCTGTTAAAAAAGGAATAACGGGTTTTAATGCATGTCGGCGAATAAAATGTTTCCATAGTTTGACTTTTATAGCATTTTCGATAAAAATATGTTTATTAGGGTAAATCTGAAAATTTTGATTTTGAGATATCATACCTTTTTAGAAGGTTTTTGCAGCAGTAAAAATAATGACGTAATTTTTTTTTTAAATTTTTCAACTCCTTCCCTTGCATATTTATAAAAAAATTCTTTTATACATCAATTCTACATAAAATTTTAGTAAGAATGATCACTAAAAATTATTCTAAACTTTTAAATGTATAAAAAGGAACTTAATTATAATAAAAATTAGAATAAGATCATTAAATAAAGATTATGAACTGAGGTGAAAGTATTTGCTTTTTTTTAAACAATCTTTGAGCACCATTTTGCGCAGAGCAAATCCAATTGATTTTTAAAAAAATTTCTTTTATACATCAATTCTATATAGAATTTTAGTAAGAATGATCACTATTCAACCTGTTTAAAATTCATCGTGTTCCAATTAGGGTGTCCAAAAAATTTACTTTTTTCAAAAAAGTTTAAAAAATATATTTTTTTTATAAATAAAATGAAAATATACTATTTGCTTAGAAATATAACGCAAAAATATTTACTTTACCACTTTTCGCTTTTAAGTTATAAGAAATTAAAATTTTCATATAATAGCTAAAAAAAAAAAAAAAAATTATTTAAACCAAAATTGAAAATATTGCATATTATAACAATAAAATGCAAAGGCTACTGTGAATTATTTTTAAAATTTTGTTATAACAATTATTTTTTAAGATAATTATTTTTTATAGCTATTATTTGAAAATTTGTTAGTCTTATAACTCTAAAGCGAAAAGTCGTAGATTAATTATTTTTGCGTCATTTTTTAAAGCAAATAGTATATTTTCACTGTGTTTATAAAAAAAATATATATATTTTTACAACTTTTTTGAAAAAAGTCAATTTTCCGGACACCCTAATTGGAACATGATGCATTTTAAACGGGTTGAATAGTACTCATTCTTACTAAAATTCTATGTAGAATTAATGTATAAAAGAAATTTTTTTAAAAATCAATTGGATTTGTCTCTGCGCAAAATGGTGCTCAAAGATTGTTTAAAAAAAGCAAATACTTCATAATCTTTATTTAATGATCTTATTCTAATTTTTATTATTATTAAGTTCCTTTTTATACATTTAAAAGTTTAGAATAATTTTATATATAATAATAAAATCATTAAAAAACATGTACCAAACAAAAAATATTGAAAAAATTTGTTGATCTTCGCACATTTTTAAAAGTTAAAGTTGCAAACAAAAAAATAAAATTCGTTATTCGAACGAATCAAAAATAAGCTTTCTTCGTACTCTGGTTTTTATAATTTTAGTTGATGCAAAATGCTCGTACAGGATGCCCTTTAGTGCTGATAAAAAAGGAATAACGAATTGTAATGCGTGTATATGTTATGTAAAATATGTTAAAGATTGATTAAAAAAAGCAAATACTTTAAATATTATCTTTATTCAATGACTTAATCCTAATTTATATAATTATCAGGGCAAGTTTTTATATGCACAAAAAAAATTTAAACATGCGCTTGAAAAAGCACGAAAAAATGGTATAATATGCACAGAATTATGCAAAAATAGCATGAATATGTATATAAAAACGAACGAATTTATCATTCTAATATAACTATTTGAATTTTAAGTATCATATTTGACGCTTCCGAATTTTTTTCTTTATAATATTTATAATGTACTCAAAATACTCACAAAAAAATGTTTAGAAATCATTTGATTGAACTCCAAAAAATCACAAAAAAATTGTGTTTTTGTTAAAAAAACTAACTTTTGTATCCATTATATGCAAATTTATGAAAAGATTTAAAATATAAGCATTTTTTGTGAAATTCTTTTGAAATATGCAAATGCTTACTTTCCAAGCGAAAAGCTTGAAAAACTTGCCCTGATAATTATTAATTTCCTTTTTATAAATTTAAAACTTTAGAATAATTGTATATTGTTAATCTATATACTATATTTAAAGTTTATGTCACATGTAATGAATTAGCAGAAAGTAATCGAATCTATCAGTATTTATTTGTGAGCATCGTAAAAATGTGCTGAAAAGTTTGTCAAAAGTCATTAATACTTTTATAACAAATTTTATGACATTCCTCTCACTAAAAATAATGTAACTGTGTGTTCATCAGTTCAAATTAAGATAAAGTGTTTGTAACTTTTTATATACATATTTAATGCTGATATAATTAACTTTTTGTTCCATTTGTAACATATATTGATAGTTAATATGTATTTGTATTAATATTTATTATAAAAAGAACAAATAAATTTAATTTAAGTAAAACATATGTATTTTTAAAATAAAAACTCTTTACTATGGTAATTTTTAAAATAATTTTCATATTTTATATTATTATTTGCTTATTTAATTTCAATGTTTTTTAAATATAAATCATTTCGTATAAGTTACTTTAAATTCGTTTTGTATGATTGTAGCAACCTTAATATATATTTTTATTGTTCATTATTAATCTTAATTGATTTTATTTGTAGCTCATGTCAATGGAATTGTTTTAACAGTTTTATGATGATAATTAAGAACTTATTTTATATTTTCTTTTTTATTGAAGAAAAATACTTTTGGGAGAATTATCATTGTAAAATAGATTATTTTAATGACAAAAATTTTTTTTAATACCATATGTTTTAGTGAAACTGTTATATGTTCATTAGTTCTTAATGTTGAGTCATGAAAATATGAAAATGTGGTTAATATATTTTGAACTATGAATTAATACTGCACACAGAAAAAAGATTGGTCGGAAAACGATTGCTATTATTAAAATCTAATAGCGTAAATAGAAATTTTATTCTTAAGATTAAAAAACCACAATTTGAACTTATTGTTTATGGTTTGAAATGTGAAATATGAGTGTCAATGAAACTATGGTTGTACTAATACTAATGTCAGTCAGTTTAACCGAATCATACATTTTTGAAAATATGTTTATTAGATTCGGCATATACAACCCAATTTAATTTATCTGTTGTTTATAGTCAGTATTATTAATAGTCGTTATAATTGAAAAATGGTCATATTAATACCTTTTAGTAAATGCAAATATTTTCAGTTAATATACCCATTTAATTCGGTATTCCTAAGCGATAAAAAATAAAATATGACTAACAGTCTTTGACATTCGTTAAAAGAAAATTAAAACAAAAATTATTACAAATTAATTTGAAAACAAATTATAAAATAAAATACGTAACTGCAAAACAATAAATAAAATTCCAAATAAAAAATGCTCTGGATGCGAACAGGTAAGTCTACAAATTTGAGTGTTGCAAATAAATATGTATCTTCGTGCTTCATAGTCTGTTTGCAAAAAAAAAAAAAAAAAAAAAAAAAAAATAAAAAAAATAATCATAAAATTTGTTTAACGTCTTTTAATAGCAATTGATAGTCAAGGATGGCGACAGAGCAATAACTCCCTTAAAGAAATTAAAAATCAGCGGCTTGCCATTCACAAATAAAATGATAAAGGTGCTAGTCAAACTTTATTTAGAAAGCTGCAGCCGTGAAACTTGTCCGTAAGAAACGGAAAATTTAATGTCCAAACCGCAAGAAAATCAGTTTTACCAAAAATATCAGTTCCTTTACCAATTTAGAGCTGAAAGTAATTTATTAATGTACGTGGCTTTAGTATATTTGTTTTGTTTGAAAACAATAAATGATAAAAAAAAGTAAAAAAACAAACACTATTTAATTCACAATAGAAGAAAAATTTGATTTATATATGTCATTATTTCTAACTGAATCATTTGTATAATTCAGTTAGGTGTATCATTTGTATTCAGTAGATCCAAACGAATTGTGGAATAGTACATGCAACCGATTAAATTCGATTGGCAAAAAATTCGGTTGCCACAACGAACCTGTTTTCTCTGTGTGTATATTAAGCACAGTTAAATGAGGGTTAAAAATTAAAGACTTGGCATATCATTTTGTTCGATATTTTTCGTAAAGAAAGAAAGAAAGGTGTAGATAGGGTTGTCAATATTGAAGTGGAAAGTTCACATTAATCTTATCATCTTCACAAATAAGCAATTCATATACGTAAACTAATGGTTAGTACTCTCGTTATTTGGGGAGAAATTTAGAAAAGGCTTATCGTTTTTATTTAGTATTAGTATTAGTATCAAGTACTAAGTATTTGCACGCTTTTTTTTGGGTACTCAATACTGTAAAGTAATTATTCAATACTTTCAGAGTTTAATTTTTTAATGATATCATATTAAAAATATAACTGATAAAATACAACTCTGTATAAGAATACAAGTAATTTTTAAATATATGAAAATAATTTTATTGATTTTTGTTGAAGTTGTTTTTAAAGTTAACCTTTTAATCCGTTAAATATCGAGAACCCAAATGAAAAAGTATTGAGAAATGGAATTTGTCAGCACTAGTTTTTAATATCACCCAGTAAATGCACGAACAAATGCTTCCAAAAAAAAAAAAAAAAAAACATTTTCACCACTTTAAAAGTGGATCAAAGTGCATATTTAGAACTTTTTTTGGAAGCTCTTAATAATTACTTCCAAAAAAGTGAAAATAAAATCATTTTTAGAGGGAGAAAAGGTTTATAATTTCTAAGAAAATTAAAATTAAAGCAGTTTTATCTTTTAATAAGGCTAAACTGAATTTTTGTTTAAAAATTTTATAAACATTAGAGAAGTGCTTCAAAGGAAATGAACCAGAAGAATAAAAGAACAACATCTTACCAATGACAACCATCACTTTATAGAAAACTGTTAAAAAATGCAAAATTGGTAAAAGACTGAATTATAAAAAAAAAAAAATATTTCTTCAAGTCGTAAAAAATCGTCCTTAATCGATAACTTCAGATTTTGAGTGTGTATCAAAAATTTTAAGAATGTCATAATGATCTACTTATTTAATATGGTCTACAATGCACAGTGGGGCATAATCGAAAATTTTTTAAAATAAATCTGTAACTTCTAATTGGCTGCTTGGATTTTTTGATAAAATTAAAATCTGATATTTTATAGTCATATAAAAAGTACTCGCGTTTTTTTGGACAAATTTTTAACTAAATTTATCTTTATTGAAAATTTATTTTAATCAATTACATATCACCATTATAATACTTGAACTTTTGACATTTTTCGGGTAGCTTCACAATTCTATCGCTGTAGAACATCAGTGGTTTATAGGCGAAAAACTTGTAGAAGTGATTTGCAGCGGTTTTTGGTTGGCCATTTTTTTTTTTTATCATCAAGAGAGTTTTGAAGATATCGCAATAAATAGAAGTCAGACGGAGTAAGATCCGGGCTATACGGTGGGTGTATCAATACTTTCTAGCAAAGAGCAGTAAATTTTTGACAGGTCATCAAAGATGTGTTCCTGTTAGCTAATTCTGATGGCTTGCACCAATTAAGCGATCGAGTTGTAAACAGTAGAATTAAGAATTTATTGTTTCGACATATTGTAGCAGCTTATAATACACAGTGGGGCAGAATGGAAAATGTTTTGAAATAAATCTGTAACTTCTAATTGCTTGGATTTACATAAAATTTCACATAAGAGTAGCAGAGGAGTATAAAATTTTAAGTTTGGAAGGGAGACCCAACAGACCCCTTAGAGGCGGAGCTAAAAGGTCTCTAAGTAGGGTACCTCTGACATTAAACATTTTTAACCGCTTGTCAAATTTTTGTTTCTCGTCCGATTTCAAATATTTATATACATATATCTTATTGTAGGCCCTAAAAACCTATAAAAACAAGCTTGCACATCCTACTTATATTTTATAGTTTTCGAGTTATTTGCATTTAAATTTTTAAGTATTTAAATTTTGCATGGTCCATTTTTTTCATATATATCCTAGTATTTCCGACCGATTTTATTAGTTTTTTCTTCAATATTATCTATTGAATAAAAAATTTTGGAAGTCGATATTTTTGCGAGTCCAAAAATAAACGTTTTTGAATTAGAAATTTGCAAAAATTATGTTTTTTTTTGTCCGAAAAAGTATATACACTCTTTTTTTTCTAAAATAAAATTTTCTTTAACAATTTATAATAATTTTGAACTTTTCTGAAAAGTATTTTTACCGAGACGTTTTTAAAATAACAAAACAAGTCCAATAACTCAACTGGTTAAGGTACACACCCTCCCCAATTTCAGCCATTTTATATGAAAGTTTGGACTTTAGTCCATATTTTCTAAAATCCCAAAGCCCAAATCGGTAAACGGAATGCAGTTTAAAAATCTATAATATGTTTTTAAAAGTTTTCAATAAAAATCTACGGAACTTCGGAAAAATGTGGATTTTATAGCCGAAAATGTGTAAAACCCCATTTTTTGGATTTTCGGAGCTTTTTTTTGGGAATTGTGGGATTCTTTTTACAAAGATTTTGTAAAAAATTTTACTTTAATTGCAAAAATCAGAAAAAGTATAAATTACATAAATCTTTTTCATCTAAATTACATTGCTTAGCTGACATAATTCTTCGTTATATAGAAAAGGATTGAAATCAATATCTTTTACAGAACCGAAACTATCCCACAATTTAAAATTTATTAAGTCACGGAAACAAAATTTTGGCAATCGATTACAAAATTTTGAGCTCCGTTAACTCCGTTCCTAAGTAGTCTATTGTTACGCGTATACAAATCCAACCAGCTGATCAGAATTTTCAGATTTATTTACAAAAATTTTCGACTCTCCCCTACTGTGAACTGGAATAAATAAAATTCCAAATCAGTTTACTTTGTAATCTACTCAACATTGCTATTGATGACTTACCCAATAACTTTCAAGTAAAAGCAATAGAACTAAATATGTGGTTGAATATTTTTGATTAAAATATTACAAAGTTTACACGTTGTATATTGAGATAAAAGGGATCGAAAATGGCGTTTAATTCAGGGAAAGTTGATATCAATATTTTAATGATCACATATTATTTTTGAATTGATTATTATGTAAAAAAAAAAAACAGTTTTAAAATTTCAAGGTAATGTCTGTCCGTCCTTCTATACATTAGAGTTAAATAGGTCGAAAATTATGCATAATTCAGTGAAGGGTGGTATCAACACTTTAATAATCACGTTTAATTTTTATATTTATTAGTAAATAAAAAAATGCATTTTTAGAATTGTAAGATGTTCCAAATTTTTATGATCACATTCTACTTTTTCTATTTATCAGTTAGTAGTCCGTCCGTCTATACATTTGGGTTAAATGGGGCGAAAATGGCACTTAATTCAGGGAAAGGTGATATCAAAATTTTAATACTTACTTTTGGTTTTCATATTAATCGATAAGTAGAAAAAATATTTTTCGAATTTTAAATATCTTTTCAGATAATTCTAATGTCCGTCCATCTGTCCGTCTGTTTGTTAATTTTTGCAAACTTTCTAATTCAAAATCGTTTAACTTTTGACTCAATAAAGATAATTTTCTTTGTTCGATAGATAATTTTGCTTTTTAAACCACTGCATACAATGAAATAAAATCGGTTTGAAAATATTTGGCTATATATGGAAAAATCTTACCCAAGATCTTGTAAAATTGAGATTTTTTAAATTTCAAATGTATATAACTCGAAAAATATATAAGCTGATTTTGTATGAAATTTACTGGCCTTTTTTTCATAATATTAAAGTGGACAATATATACTATTTTTCAGAAAATTTTCAGAATAAACATCTTGTAACATTTTAAGTTGCATTCCATGAAAATGTAAAAAAATGTTTTACTATATAAGAAAACAACACAACCTATCTTAAAGGTTTTAATTGATATTGATACATAATTTTGTCTATTTTTATTCCGCACTCAACTTAAGTATAAAAATTTAAATTTTAAAATTCATTTAAGCGCCACTTTTAACACATTTTACCCCAACGTGCGTTGGTTGAGAATGAAGCGTTGAAACTTTTATTACAATTTGTGTCTACATATGTAATCATGTGAAACTAATTTTGAGCTACAGTTCATAAGATCACCGTGTCATTAAGAGAGCCATGTCAAAAATTTCTTTCAATGTTAGAAAGATAGTTTAAACAAATAAATTTGTTTTTGGTAATTTTGGTAACGTAATTTTATTTAAAATAATTACTGTTTGAATTTTTACTATTTTTCATTTCTACTAAAAATCAAGAGGTCCACGAAGACAAAAATCTAAAAGAGTCCGTGAAGCATGCAGAGGTGAAACTAACTGATGAAAAATGTTAGCACGTAATAGAAGTCTATTCAGTGTTATTATTTTTTTTTTTTTTTATATATTATTTTCTTTTGTAATAAAATTCATCTTAACAATGATGAATTACATGTAACTGCATGATTATATATTATGTATTTTATTTTCTCTTAATTTTTGTTTTACTTCTTTTTATCATAGTATATGCTTCGGCTAAGAACATCTGTTTAAATCAGTTATAATGAGCATTTTATCTACAGGCAAGGAAATAATTATAATAGAAGATATGCTGATCGGTAATTAGATGTTGAGCTAACATCAATATATAATTTATTTTATTTTAATTAATTATATACAAATGTATTAGCCTTAGATTAACTTATAATTTTAACAACGTAAAAACAGTATTTGTAAACTATAATTAGACACCAGCAGAATGTAACACGTATATATTTTTTATGCCGTTATACACCTCATCAGCATTTGTGGTGTTTTATCCATTAAAGTTTTGTTGAAATCTAAACATCGCATATAAATAGAACTTTTTCTAAATTCAGACGAAGTAAAGAAAATTTATTATACTTGATTGAAAATGTTATTACTTATCTATTTGGAGGTGTCAACGTCTGTATAAATGTACTTAAGAATTTTCTATTTCTATTGCATTAAAACCAAGTCTTTTTATTTTGATCAAATTTGTGAAAATTGTTCATTTCTCGTTTGTGCTTAAATTTTGTTCAGTATTGTGTGTTTTCTGTAGTCAGTTGTAACAAAAAGTATGTAGTTCATCATTTTGTACAGCATGACGTATACGTAATGCATAATTATATTACATAATTAATTATTATTCATACGTCTAAGTAGGTATATGAATATTTTTAGATGTATGAAAATCTTATATACACTTACAAACATATAATACATACGTATGTATGTATAAAAGAATCTTCATTCATTTATTTTATCATCAGATTGAAAGTATATATTTTGATAGAAAAACATATAAAACACAGAGAGACGGACAGACGGACAGTTACATAAATTATATCAATCTGACTCTTATTAATTTTTTATAATTACAAGATGATACACATGTTTGTATGTATATCGTGGTCGAATGGTTAGATAGTTAGCAAGAATATGTTGCCTTCTTTGGTTTGTTGTTTTGGTAAGGTTAGCTTGTTAACAACTTTTGTTTAATGAATCTCATTTATAGAAATAGATTAACTTATGTACGTATGTATGTGTACCAACATGGTAGAGAAGGATTATATTGTATATTATATATTTAAATTTTTTTTATAAAAACGCCTGAACGATTTTTGTACTAACATATATGGGCAATTCTCTTTTTACGTTTGCCTTTATGAAACCGACCTTCAACCTCAAATATTTTTTTTTAAATTCAGACTTTTTTAAAAAACTTTTGATGCAATTATATTAACAACACTTTTACTGTACCAGAAAAAAATTCAAGACCTGATACGGTTCCATGTGGTGCCGACAAGCACCCAAAGTCAAAAATTCCAAAAAAAGTGTTTGAAACTAACAAGTTTTTTTATTTCTTTTTATTGCTGAAGTCGCGGATTTAAACATAAGAGTTCAATTCTTCTAATGTAGATTCTAAACACTTGTAGGAAAGGACCAGCATAGTTTTAATTAGCGTGCAATTAACCAGTGTCAAATTGTGTTGTGCAAAAGTCGTGAAACCAAATTTTAAGAAAATTCAAAATTTTGCATGTCAAGCGAGTTTTTTTAAATTTATTGACAATATTTTCTCAAAAAATAGATTTAGAACGATTTGACACTAAACTGCTTCCCGCCCGGCCAAAAACGAATGCAGGAGTGGAGATTTTAAGAAAAAAGTGAATTTTTTAAACAACTTTTTTTAATTGCATAAAAAGTATATTAGCATAATATTTTTGCAATTATTTCTTATTCAATGTATAAAATATATATCTAACTTTTATTATCGTAAAAATTATTTAAAAAGCTTTACAAATAAATTTTTCGCAATTTTTCAAAAATAAAAAATATATAAAAGATATATATAAAAAAAAAAAAAAAATATCTTTTGTAATGCAAAACTCCGTCTACTTTCCAAAAACTGGAAAAGTATTACAATAATATAAAAATAGACTTAATTACCAATTCATTGATATATAATATGTATAAATAGATGGTTTTAAAAGCATTATATCATGGCCTCAAAGCTGACGACTTAAGTCAACTTTTAACAAATTCACAGTTTTACATTATTTCCATATGTGCGTATACGTAACACACAATTGTATTGGCGCGTTTTGGTTGTTGAACGAGAAAATATTCATAATAATCGCTTATATTTATTAAATAGTTTTTATTTTTAAAAAATTGCCAAAAATCACTCTATGTGTCACATGTGGTAAACTGTGTTTCTTCTTCAGATTTCTGGGATGAAGTCATTCAAATCGGTTCATAAACCGCAAAAATTTCATGAGGTTATTTCTACATTTGTTTTGTTGTTAATATCAGTTTTTATTTTTTTATTTTTATTTTTATCTGAATGTCGAATGTAGGGTACATAATATTCAACATAGCCATTATACTTGCATTTCTTTAAATTTTTAAATAAAATTTTATTTGAAAAATTACAAATTCAACAGAAAAACTTAATTTGCTCCCAAATCCCTATGAAGCTAAAATAATAAAAAAAAAACATTGTTTTGTTTTATTTATGCAACAACAAGAAAAATATTATTTTTGTAAAAAAGAAAGAAGTACTCACATACTCATATAAATTCATAATTAAAATTATGTTTATAGGCGCAGACATTTTATTATGTTTTTGCAAATGGCATGAAAGAGCAAAAATAACAATAACAATAATTGACTGACTAACTGTTTGTAAATGAAATTATGAGTAAGTGAGTAAATGTGAATGTAAATGAATGTTGTTGTTGGTGTTTTCTGTTTTGCCATTCTTAATGATGCGTAAATATTTACCCAATAAACCTCAACAACAGGCATGAGAATGAGTTTCTTGTATAAGAGTAAATCAACCCAATCAATGGTAAAAAAAATTAGCAACAAAAGAAACTTTCGTACTTTTCTAACAAATTAAATGTGAATGTAGGAGTCAATAAATAAACAAGAATTCCTTTTTCTTTGGGATGACAACAAATTTGCATAAATTTATTTTACTTTTTCTTTAATTGCTGGGAAATATTCACACAATACAAAAATGTAAAAAAAATAAAAAATTATGGTAAAATATTTCCCAAGTTTTTTTTTCGAAAAAACGAATATTAATAAGACTGAACTCGTTCTTCAAATACATAAAAAAACTTAAAAAAAAATTAATTAGAGCAGAACTGTAATTGATTTAAAACTAAATGAAATATAATGAAACAAAATTTGAAGCTACCTATCATATTTGATTTAAATATTTCAAAATAAAAGATAATAAAATAATGTTTTATTATCCTAAAAAGTTTATCATCATTCTCTACCGGTTTCAATTGTAACAAAAAATATCTTAAACACTTATTTTCATCCCATAAAAGCAAATATATTTAAGCTTAACTTTTGTTTCCCTTTATTAAACTTTTCTACTACTCAATTTAATACAATAAAACTTTAAATAATAAAACTTTTTGTTGTGAAATTAAGAAATTTAACAGGACTTTGTTTAATTTAAAAGTACAGGGAAAACTAAAAACAACAATAAATTTTTTTTTTTACAATTAAAGTGTAAAATAAAAGAAAAACAAAAGAAGAGCAGAGCAGTAGAAAAAAACCGAAAAGGTTTTAAAGATATGAATTCATGAATATTTTCTTTATCATTAAAAAAAAAAAAAAATCGTATATAAAAAAAGTACTTAAGGGACTTTTGTGTAGAAAAATCCAAGGAAAGTAAAAAAAAATTAAGAAACAAATGTGCAAGACAAAATAAAAGGAAAAAATTTTAAAAGCCAGCAGAGTATGAGGAATATTTTTATATTTTTTATAAAAATTAAATGTTAAATTGTTTGCTGATGTTATAAGTTTTTCATTTTATTTAACAAAATAATAAATAAATAACCTTCACAACAATTTAAGTTTTATATTTTTCATTATTTTATTATTAAACTAAATAAAATATTAAACTCGAGAGAGCAAAAAATACGCACAACTCAGCAAAACTATAAAATAATAAAAAGTTTATTTTATTGAAAATTAGAAAGTCAACAGCAAAAGCCAGCATACAAGTTCAAGTACATACATATGTATGTATGTACCAACATATAGTTTTGGTTTTATAAAGTTTCATTCTCGAGTGGTCAGTATAATATAGACTCTCAGACAAACATATGTATGTATATGGATTTTAATAAAGTGTTAGGACAACTAAATAATATGAATGGCTATTTAATTTATTATATAAGTTTTTCTTTTTTAAATTGAGAAAATGTAACGAATTTATTGAGTTTAAATTGATCTACAAATAGAACTGAACTAGAACTGAACTAGAACTGAACTAGAACTGAACTAGAACTGAACTAGAACTGAATTAGAACTGAACTAGAACTGAACTAGAACTGAACTAGAACTGAACTAGAACTGAACTAGAACTGAACTAGAACTGAACTAGAACTGAACTAGAACTGAACTAGAACTGAACTAGAACTGAACTAGAACTAAACTAGAACTGAACTAGAACTGAACTAGAACTGAACTAGAACTGAACTAGAACTGAACTAGAACTGAACTAGAACTGAACCAGAACTGAACTACAACTGAACTAGAACTGAACTAGAATTGAACCAGAACTAAACTAGAACTAAACTAGAATTGAATTAGAAAAGAACTAGAAGACAGAAATATAACAGGAATAGAACACTAAATTAAAACTAAAATAGAGCTAAATTGTCTAAAAAATACTTGAAAACAAGCGAGAATGTTATATTCGGCTTGGTTTGTATACCCACCATCAACTTTTTAAACTATCTGTACAAAATTTTGTTGTTGTACATGCTTTTGTTTAAAAGATATCAGAAGAAAAGTATGAAATTAAGCTAAAACGGACACCCTATGTTTCTAGTATTTATAAATACCCCTTAACTTTTTTGTTTATTAACCAATTTTGCCCATTTCGTTCCCTTAGGTGGTCCCGTTCGAGCCCTAACCTACTTTCAACAGACAGACAGACCGACGGACGTAGCTAGATCGAATCAGAATTTAACCAGGACCCAGAAATGGTCTTAAATGATCTTTTCGACATGTTACACCATCTTTTTGACGGTGGGTATAAAAATCAGCATTAAATATTTACACCATTTTTATTTGTATGCTAAAAATAATTTTTGTATCTTTATTAAAGAAATTTAAACAAGAAAAAAATTGGGAGCATGAAAACTATCTTTATTATTGTTGTTTTTTTAATTTTGCACTTAATAAAGTTCATAAATGAAATCTTTTGACATGAAATTCTTTGTTGTTACAACAAATAATAAATGGAGAATGAACGATGCTGGTCATGTTGTTGATGAAGACAATGAAAAACTAGAAAAGGATGATAATGACATTGTTGTTATGGACATACAAACACAACAAAACGTTCGAAGGAATGTAACAAAAATTCTACTTAAACTAAAGAAGACAGACACGCAGTTAACTGAAAGTGAATATAAAGTGAAAGCAATTTTATTTTTTTTTTTTAATGCAACTGCAACTAAAAATAATATCTTAACAAATTCTACAGAGATCTGGTCAGTGTAAATAAAATTTCATACACATTTAATAAATTTTGTTAAAATATGTTTCTTACATTTATGTTCCTTTGTTTACACTCTAGTAAATTTATTCTTAGTTTTGCAATAAAAAAGTTATAAAATATTTTGTATCTTCTAAATTGCAGTGAGCAAAACAGAAAGTAATAAATATTTTTATACAAGATTTTTTCAGGATGTTACTTATATTTCATTTGATTAACTAAATAACTTGTTTGTATGCTGCTATGAATTTGTATGTTTGGCATTTTACTTTGAAATCTGATTGTAAGTTTCATGAATATTTTGTTTACTTTTGGCATATGAAATAATGTTTGTGTATATGTGTATGTATGTATTTTTGTTAGTGTTTTCGAGCTGGCAATTGTGTCATTGTTTAACAAAGTTGTAGTTTATAGTTCATGTGGAAAATTTTAAATGATGCTAATATAAAAGGAACTTGCTATTTATATGAACTCTATGATTAAGTTGGTTTTCCATACTTAGGGTTTCATAATTTCTATTTTTAGATATTGTTGTTAAAAATTCTTAATATTTTTACCACCATTTTAGTTGTTATATTTCTTTCTTTAATGTTACTAAATATAGTTTTTTGTTTATTATTTCTATACAATACAATTATATGAGAGATTTGTTTTATATATTGCAAGGACATGTGTATAAATACAATGGATATTAAATAACTAACTCTAGCAGCAAAATTAATACCATGTTCTCTTTTAATTGACACAATTTAATTTCGTTTACAACAACTACATAGTCAAACGGAAAAAATCCTGTTATAATTTGACAATTATAATCAGTCGGTTTAAAAAAATAAAAACAAGTTGAAAATAAATTTGTACATAAGTTTTGCTTTAGTATGTGACCCTACTGTTCTACTACATATATACTTAAGTACCCAGCAAAACAAGAACTAAAAAAGTCATGATTTTAACATTGTGTCATCATTGGAAGGAAGTACTTAGTGGTGAAAAAGAGCTGCAAAAGTTAATTTTTTAACCCATAGTTGTCATTGATAGGATGTTATTCTTTTATACTTGTAGTTCATTGCTTTTGAAGCACTTCTCTTAAAACTATGTTTATAAAATTTTTTAATAAAAATTCAGTTTTTGCCCTATTTAATAATAATAAATAATAGTAAAATTTAAATTTTGTTAGAAATTATTACCATTTTTTCTCGCTGAAAATTCATTTATTTTCACTTTTTTGGAAGTAATTATTAAGAACTTCCAAATTTAAAATAATACATAAATACATCTTGGACAATTACCAAAACTGCTAGGGTGTGTGAAACACATATACTAGATATGACATTAAAAATCTCATATCTATTGTTATACCACTTACTTAATTAACACTGGACGTTCATAAGTATACAATTGTCAACATATGTAGTTTTGTTGCAATATTTAGTATTTGTTTCTTAGGTGACGGGTATTTTCATTAACACATACAATATACTTTCATACAATATGCACCATGCTTTTTTTTATAAAAAAAATATATATAATAAAAACGTTAAATGTTAACAACACTAATACCCAAAGCTACCTTGAGGATTTTTTTCAAATTAAATACTAGTATTATATTTAATGCTGCACAGTGGTTCCAAAAACGCTTTTTTTTCTTAAACAATTCAGTAACTTTTGAACCGTTAGAGATATCTCAATAAAATTTCACATGGTCAGAGCTAAGGTGTTTTCGAGTTGATTCGAAGGACTACAGATTTCTAGCGGGTCAGAGGGGAAGGGGGTGGCTCTCCAAAGTTGGCCATCTCGGGTATGTAATTTTTTTGATAATTCGCCAAAAATTTATTTAAGATATGAAAGAAAAGAAATTTTATACATAGTTTGAGAGATATTCGAGATATTTTAGTTTGAGAGATATTCGAAATAAATTTTTACCTCATTTTTAGCCTCGTTTTTTTAGTTTTTTTTAACTTGACGGGCTTAATATTGCCCATAAAACTTTAATAAAATTTAAAAGAATAGTGATATTTTATTGAACTTTTAGTATAATATGTAAAAACTTGTTCTAAAATCATATAATTAAAAATATTCCTACTTTTTTACATAAAAATACCCAAAATCCCAATCTTTATAAAACGTGTTAAAAAAAGTTTACATTTTTCATTGAAATGATCACCCTATCGTTAAAAGGGCCTCCATCAGAAAATACTTTTTGAGTGTATACCTTACATATAGAGCTATAAAATTAAAATAATTTTAAGTCGATCCCAGCTTTGCAATTTGAGAACATAACAAAGAAAGAAAGAAAAAAATTTTCCAAAATTAACAAAATTAGGATAGGGCTTGTGGCCAGACCTTTGCCCCAAACTTCTCCGAATTTACTTTGCCCGCATTTACATTAAGATTTCTTTTGAAAACATTAAAAAAGTGATAAAGCCCAGAACAAAAAACAAATTTTATCAGTGAATAAATAATGCCACCTTCTTGAAAAAAAAAAAAATTAAAATTTTTTTAAAGTTCCAACTTTAGATTAATATAACTTGTTAACGCCTTCATATTTTTATATGTTACTTTCAGCAATAATATTTGGAATTTTGTAATGAATTCCGAGGTTTAACCAGCAACCTTCTGGTTGCTAATCTAGCGGTCTAGCCAACGGATCCATTATTACTATTATATTATACTATTATACTATATTCTATAAAATATTCAATAACTTGGAAACGGCTGATCTTAGAGTTTTCATTATTTTTTTAATCATTTGATAATTTAGCACAGATCACAGAAATATATAATTTTTATGGTTCTTACCACTAATTATAAAATTGTGGACCATTTTTGAAAACCCTTTCTTTGGAGATTTGATAGTTGCTTCAGTCACTTTTTTGGAACAGTGTGCACATCTTCTGTTAAAATCTTCGATATTTTGGGACACCTTTTTTGTGCTCTTGAATTCACTTTTCACAAGAGCTCAATATCTCTCCACTGGTCTAAGCTATGGACAATTTTGAAAATTGACCTCTCTTGGTACTAAAACTATGTTATTGATTTGGTACCATGCCAGAGCTTTCTTATCGTAGTGATATGATACCAAATGGGTCCAAAAATATGTGTACACGTTGTACTTTCTTAAGAAAAGAAGAAGTCTTTTTTGCAAATATTCCTTTATGCATATTTTGGTATTTATAGATCCGAATGTATCAAATGACTTTCCTGTGTTGCTGCAACTGCAAAAAGCTTGTCATACCATGAATTTTGTAAGAAATTTTTGCTGCTTTTGGGTCTTAAACTTATTTCCATCATTACTTCGAGCATTAGCAATACAAATTTTTGAGACACAAGCTGCGAAGATTCTGCCAGCACCTACGTTTCTTCGTCAATTATACAGCTTGAGTATTTTTGTATGAAATTTGGTTTTAAATTCCGAGTCCTATTTTTTTTTTTTGCAGAATTCCAGTTTGGAATTTTTTGAACTTTATATGTTATCAACTTTCCCATTAGCTCTAAATTTTCGCACCAAATAGTCAAAGCACTGAGAAAACTGAGCTGATTTTCTACCTGATGTGTTTGGAGTTCCTTTCAATATGCCTTTAATTTTCTGGCCTTCCCAATATCATGTGGTCCTTTTTTCTTACCGAACTAGGTTTCGCATCAATAGTCAAATTCTCCTGATACTGTTTAATAACATTAAAAACGGTTTTACGGACGACATTTAATTCTGTGGCCAATTATTTGTAAGACCTATTTGGATTTTTTTAAATTTTTTAATAACTTGTAGGACATAAATCTTTTTCGTCACTTATTTTGATGAAAATAAGGACAAATTAACATGATTGTTATTAAAAATAATAACTGAAGTATTTTTCCATGATAACTAGATCAAAAAAAAAAATGTTTGAAAATTGATTCCGAAAAAAGTTATGAGGCAAAATGTGTGTTAAGATTTTTTCGATCTCACTCCTTATTGAGTACTTATTTATGTAATATAGAGAAAGCAAATACTAAAGATGCCTCATTACCAAGAAACTACTGTAATAAGTAGTTATCATTACCGAAAACCAAACAGTTTTTGCTGTATGTTATGTACCTAATTTCAACGCAGACAAAAACAAAAAATGCTAATATATAGCGAGCGGATACATGCTTTAAATTGCATGTTTATCTGGAGCATTTAAAAAGTATCTATTCAAATCAGAATTTTATTTATATTTTTAAAGTCAATTCTTTTTAAGATTTTTATTATTTTTTTTTTTTTTAATTTTTTTACCACCTATACATTTTTTTCTATTCAAAACTTTATTTGGAAATTTTTTAAAAATCTAACTTTTTTATTATACCCACCATCAAAAAGATGGAGGGTATATTGATTTTGACATTCCGTGTGTAACAAAATCATTTAAGACCCCATAAAGTACATATTTTCTGGATTCTGGTTAGATTCTGAGTCGATCTAGCTATGTCCGTCCGTCTGTCCGTCTCCGGGACAACCTAGGGAGACAAAATGTGGCTCAAATATTTATCTTATATAAGGTTTGTTTGGAATTGAAAATGGGTAAAATCGCCCACTTTACCGCCCACCTTTCATATAACGTAAAATTTGAAAAAGTTGATGGTGGGTATATAGTTTGTTATTTTTGCTAGGCTCTTAATAATAAAGGTATTTACCAGTATTTTAGTTTCGGTACCGGTATACCGATATATTTTAAAATACCTTTAACGATACAGTTATTCGTTTCGCTTTGATAATTATAAGGTTCTTGCTAAAAATTCTTTCATAATATAAAAAAAGCTGTTTTCATATGGATTTTTAGAATTTTTTGATATTTGATAATTTTTGGATTCTTTGAAAAAATGTTTAAGAATTATATAACAAAATATTGTTTAATTAAATACTAGAAAATATTAAAAAAATTATATTGAACTTACAATATTTTTTTCCTGGCTGCTAAAAAAAAGTAACTAAAAAAGCGGAAAAAAAATAAATTAAAAAAGAAATACAAATATAAAAACTATACACTTGAAACGTGTTAAAATACTACTTATTCCAACACAAACACATTTTAGACAAATACTGACATACACACGGGTATTCATTCATACCCATACATATACAGTTGACTTATACTACATTTGTTGCTATTAATGGAAAATTAAAAATTATGTACTTGGGATAAGTCGAATTTTGAAACCTTTAAACAATAATTAGTTTATGTCTTTCTAGAACCATTTCTTTGCAATTCTTACTACTAGACCAATCCAATTGCAGGGGGAGTATAATTACTTAAATAACTTTTTATTTGGCAGAATTTAGTATTTTTTTTCTTTTGATTATTATAAGACTTGCAACATAAATGTTACAAACTTAATATTAAACCTATTAAATGTATAAGATGTACATCATATTTAGAAAAAAAATAAATAAAATGCAATTTTATTCTTATGAATTTGCAGATTGCCAGGAATATTACAAAGTAGTGAAAGTCTTGTTATTATAATAAAATTCTTTAGAGACTTAAAAAACAACCGATAGCGATAAAAAGAACAAAAGCTAACTATATATGAATATATGTATATTAGGGTAGTACCGTTTGTATGGAGAGAAAATAGATATCGATGTTTTTAGCACAAATGAAAATTTCATTTGAGCTGAGAACAAGAATTTGGACAGCTTTTATAATGAGAGGCACCCTAATATGTATCTGTGTAATCTATAGAAAATCACAAGAGAAAGAGTAAAGGCGGCAGTACAAACTGAAAACTTACTTAGTAATTGTGACATTAAAAAAAAAAAAAAAGAATAAAGAAAAAGTTAACAAAATCGAAAAGAAAAAAACATAACGTGTTAGTATTCATTGTGTAACTGAATAACTTTATTATTTTTTTTTTTTTTTTTGTATTTAATGAACAAATAGAAACATGAATATTTTATTTCATTTTATTCTGTTGCGATTATATATATTGTATGTGTAAATAAATTAGGATTGGGAAATTGCTAAAGAACATACTATGTATAGGAATTTGTTTTATAAATAAATAAAAATGTTAAATTAAACTATTGTTTAAGTATTTAGCATTTTAGTTTAATGAATAAGATATTTTTTTATATTTTTTATTTTTTATTAAGTATAGGAAATGTTATAAAAATTAATAAATAATGCAATTTTTTAAAGAAAATTGTTTTGAAAAGTAAAATTCTTTGTTACATAATCATAATATAAATTGTAGTTTTAACATATAATGAACATTTTTAAGAAGATTATAGTAATCTTTTTATGGAATTATTAGAATAAATATTTATAAGACATGTCATGTTGAAAATTACAATCTATATATTATATATTTATTAATTTTTTTAAAAGCCTTATGACATTAAAAATGGAACAATTTGGCATAGAATAGTTAAGTGATTTCTTGCAGATTCTATTTCTTATGATAAGATCATGTTAAAATGACAACTTTATAACCATATACATATATATACAAATAGAATCGTTATTTTTTAAGTAAATAGTAAACAATTAGTTTACAAGTTCTATGACAGTTTTTGCCTTCTAGATATATTTTTTATTACATTCTGAATGTTGGTATTTTAATCCAAAAATTAATCAATCAATCTCAAATCGACTCATATGTCTAATTGGTTATAATGTTTTTCGTTTTGATCATGTTGGAAGAGATGGTGGAGTCGCAGTATTCATAAAAAGCTCATTAAGATGCAGATTCCATTGTAAGTCAGGTGAAAATGAAAAAATTGTGGATTTTTTTACAATGTGTAGAAAAATATTAGTTGGATGTGTATATAGACCAAATCATGATATGTCTTTTGTTGATTTTATAAATAAAAAGGAAACTTTAACCATGCCCTATACACAGAAAAAAAAAAAAAAAAAAAATGATTACCATATATTTTTCAATTAACACAGTTGTTTAATTTTGCATCAAAATTTAATAAATATATTCTAATAAATCTAAAATAAGAATAAAATTTAAGTAAGATTTTATTTCTCATTTAAATTTTTAATTCATTCAATAATCCACATTTTTTTCTGTTTTTAATTTTTTTTCATTTTTTACAGTTTTTAGTAATTGATATAAACATATTGTTGAGAGGTGCAAATTTAAAAAAGCTGTTAATTTAATGAATTATTTACTAATATATTTGATGATTGATTTTATTTTTTGCTTTTTTCTGTGTAATGATACGGCAGTCTTTGGTGACTTTAACTCAAATCTGTTAAATGAATCATCTTTCAGAGAGACATGGAAGCAATAGGATTAATCACTGCTAACACTACTACACAAACACATTTAACAATGACACGTAGTACTTTAATCGATATCATCTTTGTTAAATCCCTTAAATGTTCTTCGATATGATCAAACCTCTGCTCCTTGTTTTTCCAAACATGACATGACTTTTATAGCTTATAATTTGCAATTTCCACAAAAGTCCTAAGATATTTTTCTCCGTGACTTTAAAAATATTAAAAATGGCTTATTATATGGATATAAAAGATGCAATAAAACTAGGTATCTCCTTGATTCCCGATGGAAGCACTTTAAACCTAAACCTTGTTGTATAAGCAAATTACAACCTATATATATGAACAAAATTTGATGACTGATAAGCAATCCGGTTTCCGCCCTAAACACAGCTGTTTAACAGCCTGTCGAAGTTAAGGAAAATATATGAAGAGAGCATGATGATGGTAGAATTACTTTTTTAGTTTTAATTGATCATTCGAAAGCGTTTGACACAGTCAATGATCAACTCCTCTGGGTTTTAAAAAGTTGGCGTAAAATGTGGGCGTGAACCCAGTTCTTACATAGCCTAAAACGACCACCGGTACTGGTACTATCTGTATGTCAAATTTCTTCAAAATCGGTACAGCCGTTTAAGAGTTTCAAAAAGTGGGCGTAAAATGGGGGCGTGGCATCCAACCCAGTTCATACACAGCCTATAATGACCAGCGGCACTGGTACTATCTGTATGCCAAATTTCGTTAAAATCGGTGCAACCGTTTGAGTTTTAAAAAAGTGGGCGTAAAATGTGGGCGTGGCATCCTCCATAATCCGCTAATTTATTAGACAAATGTTTTCATGGACGTCAAAATTCTTTGTACAAAATTTGAGCATTCCAACTCCAATAGTTTCCCAGATAAACGAATTTTTGCATTTAATTCATATGGGAGGTACCATGCCCCCTACTACTAGTCCGCCCATATTTTTCTTAAATATTAATATTGATACCAAAGTGGCTCCGACAAAATTTTAGAACTCTAACTGTTATATTTTCTCAGAGATGATAATTTAATATTTTCTTTATATGGGAGGTGCCACGCCCACTATTGCTAGTGTACCAATTTTTGTCCAAAATATTCATATTGAAGCTAAAACTAGTCGTACAAAATTTGATTTTATAGTTTCCCAGATATAAACATTTTGGTATTAACTTTATATGAGAGATGACACGCCCACAATTTTTTTCCGCCCACTTTTGCACAAATGACACTTAAGTTTATTGTACAAAATTTGGGAAATGTAACTGTAATAGTTTCCTAAATTTACGGCATTTGGTATTGGCAAGCAATATTAGGCGTGGGATGTGCCACACCCCCTATTGCTAGTTCGCCTATTTTTTCCAGAATGTTCATATAGGTGTCAAAGTTGTTCGTGCAAAATTTGAGGACTCTAGTATTACCAATTTCCGAGATATACTACTTTTAATAGTTAGTAAGTGGGCGTGGCACCTCGCCCACATGGAATTTCGAAATAAAAAATAACCAATTTTTCCTTCCAGGCATATAGGAACACACTGTGAAAAATTCAAGAAAATCGGTTTAGCCGTTTAGGCGGCTATAGACTTCAAACAAACATACATACAAACAAACACACATTAATTTTTATATATATAGATAAGTAGCATTTATAAGACATATTTATTTGATTTATTTCTTTTCTTTTTATTCAAAAATGTGAGTGACATTTGGCATAAAGCTTTCTTAAAAATATCTATTTAAATATAATAATAATTGTCTTCTGTATAAGTGTTATAATTTTAATATGTACTTTGGTTTTATTGTTATCAAAAATTTGACATAAAGACAATGATAATAAATTCAGTTAGTTACACTCTAGTTTGGGATTTTACAAAGTTAGTAGTATAGGGTTTTAGATTTTTACAATCAAACAAAATAGGAATTATAAATTTTAACATGAAGCATTATCACATAGGAAATATTTTACTACTTTCCTAAAAAATATTGGATGTTAGTATACATTTTTAAAACCTTTTAAGTTTTTTTACATCTTCTTAAAATGTAAACGTGAATTGTGGTTAAAAATATATGAATTTTTTTATGGCAAATACTTTTCCTTGAACTGGAAAACCCTAAATAGTAAATAAAAACAACACTGTCGCAAGTAAATAACTCAAATGGATACAATTGTAATATTCACATAAAACTTACATACTACATACATTGTCGCTCATTCGCTACAGACATCCTTTTAACACAAAACTGATTTTACTCATGAGTATAAGTTTCTGACAGTTGTAAACAAAAACTTGAGGTTTTAGTGCTATTTTTTCAAAATGCTCATATTTATAATTTCATATACTCATATGCTAGTTAAACGAAAATGAGTAGAAAAAAATATATACTTTAATTCCACTGAGATCATACTTTAACACATACACATCTTCACAAACAAACACATATACACATTTATTTTATAGCTGCTAAAGAATGAACAATATTGCAAATCCTTAACAACTTTGACTACAACTATGTACGTTCCAATACCACAAAGCACTAAAAATATATCCTTACAGTTCTTTTATACCCACCACCAAAAAAAATGGGACCCACCACCAAAAAGAAAGACCCATAAATTATATATTTTCTGAGTTCTGATTGGATTCTGAGTCGATGTAGCTATGTCCGTCTGTCTGTCTGTCTGTCTGTCTGTCTGTCTGTCGGTTGAAAGCAGGATAGGGTCGAACGAGACAACCTAGGGGGACGAAATTTGTCTAAAATATTTATCTTATATAAGGTTTGTTTGGTATTGAAAATGGACTAAAAATCGGTTAATAAACAAAAAAAGTTGTGGACTAAATACTAGGAACACAGGGTGTTCGTTGCAGCTTCATTTCATACTTTTCTGCTGATATTTCTTAAACAAAAGCATGTACGACAACGAAATTTTGTACAGATAGTTCGAGGGTCGCTATAAACTTAGAAACCAAAAATGGGCGTGGTCCACCCACTTTACCGCTCACCTACCATATAAGGTGAAACGTCAACGAAATTTTGTATAAGTAGTTCAAGGATCAATGTAAACTCGGAATTAAAAAAAATGGGCGTAGTCCGCCCACTTTACCGCCCATTTCCCATATAATGGTCTTGGTCTTAAGAAAACAGATGTTTAAATAACTGTTTGGCACATGAAATGGTATCACAGAATGGTTACTTATAAGACTGTAGGGATATATAGAACTTCCGGCACTATGTAACTATGTATTTATGTTTACTTGCTTTTTATTTTTATTTTCTTTTATTTAGCTTTCAGTTTCCCTATTTTATTCTTCATTCCTTTATGCAGTTTAAATGTTAAACATTGTGCAATATAATATAACTGTAGTAGAAAAGTAATAAGGATGTAAAAGTGTGTGTTTGTGGAAATAGAATTCTATGGATATGTCACACAGTGGTTCCAAAACTTTTTTTTGGAAATAATTCTGTAACTTATGAACCGTTGGCTTTATATTCATATCATAAATGAATTTTTGGCGATTTAAAAAAAAGACATACCCTAGATGGCCAACTTTGAAGGTCCAAACACTACCCCCTGACACGCTGGGAATATGAAACACCTCACCATGTGAAATTTTATAGAGATAAATCCAACGGTTCACAAGTTACGTAATTATTTCCAGAAAAAAAAGGATTCGGAACCATTGTGTGTTAGTATATGAGTTTGAAATTGTGTCAGATATAGTGAAAAGTTACCATAAAAAATGAAACATCTTTGTATTTTTAAAATCCAAATGTAAAACAAAAAAAGTAGCACCATCAAACGGTAATAGCAGCAGCATCTTCATAAGTGAAGCGTGTTGGAAAATGGCTTGAAGGGCTTCAAAAGACTACAATTGGAAAATGTGGGTTTATTTTATTTTTGTTTTCTATACTTTGATTATGTGTTTGTATTAAGGTATGAGAAAAGAAATGAAATAGAATCCCAGTAGTTAAATAAAATTAAAAATTTCCAACTTTGTACTAGCTTTACTTAAATCGTTAGTTACTTTTGCATCTACTGCTGAGATATGTTGTACGGCAAACAGTTTTTTAAAATTAATGCTGCACAGTGGTTCCAAAACGATTTTTTTTTTTTGAAATAATTCAGTAGCTACTGACAGGTTAAAGGAATCTCAATCAAATTTCACATGGTCAAAGCTTAGGTGTTTTCGAGATGATTTGAAGGAGTACAGGTTCCTAGCTAGTCGGGGGGAAGTGGGTGGCCCGCCAAATTTGGTCATCTCGGGTATGTAATTTTTTTGAAAAATCGCCAAAAATTAATTTTTAATGTGACAGAAAAGAATATTATATTTCTAAAATATTCACCAGATTCCTTACAAAATTTTAAATATTGCTGCAAGAAACATATAAATATATGAAACCGTTAAAAAGTTATATTAATCTAAAACTGGAACTTTAAAAAAATTTAAAATATTTTTGGGTTTTTTCTTTTTCCAAAAAGGTAGCAATATTTATTCAGTGATAAAATTTGTTTTTTGTTCTGGGCTTTATCATTTTTTTAATGTTTTCAAAAGAAATCTTAATTTAAATGCATGTAAAGTAAATTCGGAGGAGTTTGGGTCAAAGGTGTGCCCACAAGCTCTATCCAAATTTTGTAAATTTTGGAAATTAGTGTTTTCTTATTTTGTTATGTTCTCAAATAGCAAAACTGGGATCGACATAAAATTATTTTAATTTTTTAGCTCCATATGTGAGGTATACACCCTTAAAAGTATTTTCTGACGGAGGCCCTTTATAGCGACAGGGCGACCATTTCAATGAAAAAAGTAAATTTTTTAACACGTTTTATAAGGATTGGAATTTTGGGTATTTTCATGTAAAAAAGTAGGAATATTTTTAATTATATGATTTTAAGACAAGTTTATACATATTATAATAAAATTTCTACAAAATATCACTATTCGTTTAAATTTTATTAAAGTTTAAACATTAATTTTATGTTTTAAAAATCTCTAAAAGTGCTAAATTTTAATCCCTTCAAGAAATTCTGCTATTAAATTACATTCCACTAACTTTTTTTTATAAATTATCAATCTCTATATTCTAGCGTTTTCTTAGATACCAAATACTTGTATAAAAAGATTATACTTTTGCTTAAAACTTAATAGGTACTTGGTCTCTAGCCAAGTTGTGCTATTTTTCATACATTTGTGCGGCAAATGTATGTATAATTTCATTTTTCTAGGTTCAATATTATAGAAAGTTTAAAAAGTATCACCGAAAAAACAAAAAAGTACCACAAAGTTCCCTCTTGTAAATTTTTACTCACTTAGGACTACATGGACTAAAGTTCATATTTCTAGGTTTAATATAATAAAAAAATTTATTATTTAATTTGAATAAAATTTTATTTCTCGATTTTATCCCCTTTTTGGTACTTTTTTATTCTTCCTAGATGTAATAAAGATTGAATTCAAATAAATTTCTAAATTGTACTGCGATCTAATGTTAAAATATTCATATGTATGTGTTTGTAAAAAGAAAAAGCATATTTTGTGAAAAAAGTACCTAAAACTGGTACGATTTTTACCCTTTAAACGTTCGAATTTCCAAAAAGTACCAAACTTGTATTTGCCAATTTTTGATTAGATACTAATTTGATGCACATTTTATTTCTAATTTAACTGGATTAAAAAATAGATAGAGTTCCAAAAAAGTACCAAATTACAGTTTTTACCCGTTTTCTCCCTAAAAGAGCCGAATTTTGAAAAAGTACCAGACACCTATCCGATAATTTTTTAAATTAATAACGATAACTGTTTAACTTTTTTTGTAGTTCTATTAGTTTAGTAGTTATAAGGTTATCGATTTTACCGATCGGTTTATATTCGTTAGGAGACCATATTTCATCTTTCTAGCTTTAATCGTTTGGGCTGTGCGATGATGAATCACCAAGTAAGTCAGTCAGTCAATCATTTAGTGACGATACTTTTTTATGTTACGCGATTTTTTTTTTTTTTTAATTCGGCAAAAAAATTTTTTCGTGCTCCTTCAAAAAAAAAAAAAAAAAAAAAAATTTGTGGACTAGTTGGAATTCCACATGCTAAATTCGAATCTGCTTTCAATTTTTTTCCCATCAGGTCGAGATTTTTTTTATGGGCGTGTCTAATATTGCACCCTAAATAAGCGGATTATACGAGTATATTTCACCATAACACGAGAACGGTATGCACGATCTATATAAATAATACATAATAAAATAAAATTGGCTTTAAGTCGTTCTACTAACAAATTTTTTATCCATTCAATAGTTTAGGAGATATTTCGAAATAAATGTCGAAAAAATTGTTTCATGCTAAATTCAAGATTTCTTTTTTTTTACTAAGACTTCTTTTTAAAAGTGAAAACATCAAATATGTTTCAGTTTATCATCTTTATCTCAAAGCTGGTAAAACTACGAGTAAATGAAGCCACGTATCATATTTTTTTGGATTTTCTTGTCGACCAGTATTATTGGTGACATTTAGTCAAGAGAGAGAGAGAGAGATCAATTTGACACTAAATTGCAGATTTTATAGAAAAAATAAATTTATTAAATTTCACAAAAAAAGTACATTAGCATAACATTTCCATTATTATTTCTTATGTTGTATATAAAATAAATATCAATCTTTAATTTCTATAAAAATCATTTCAGAAGCTTTAAAAACCTATTTTTGAAAATTTTTCAAAATAACGATTTTTTGAAACTTTTACATACTCGAGGTAGTCAACTTTAACACCCTGTAGCTTATTTCGTGTTATCTCAGTAGGACTACAAGATAAGTTTTCTGAAAGACTAGGTTCTCCTCTATAACTCTTCTATATATTTCAATTCGATCGGATCATTAGTTTAGAAGATACAGATTTATTAACAAAAAGTTTGCGTTTGGTACCACTGTGTGCTGGGTATACGCATGATAAGAGCAAATAGAGCATCAAATACAAATGGTTGATGTTCGTTTGCTGTTTATTAGAAAACAGATAATCGTGAGTTGTTTTAACAATTTGCAACATTATAATGATTTGTTTAATACTTGTAGGTATCTAATACATACTTATAAGCAAAAGGTAAAATAAAAAAAAAATAAAAAATAATATGAATGAACAAAATTAAATCCTCAATAAGTATTAAGTGCTAATGATCATAAAAGGTACTTGTTGGGATTTAAAAAGGGTGGAAATAGTTTTTAATTAAATAAAAGATAATACAAAAGGATATTTAAAAAAAAATATATGTATTATAAGAATTTGAAGGTTAAACTCATCATAATAAAGAGAAAAGTTATGTCTGTATTAAAAGAGTAAAACAAAGAATTTGAAAGGAATTAAGGTCAATATCAAAACATTTAATTAAATCGATATTGTTTAAGTTTGTCATATTAAATATAAAAACATATTATAAAAAAAAACCTTTAAAAATTTATTTAAATTTCTAGTTTAATTATATTAAAAAAATCTTAGAAAAAAAAACTTACCACGTGTTGGCAATTTTACCGTCAAAAAATTCTAAAAAACAAATTAATAAAACGTTAACAATACTTTTAACATTTTCATTTAAGTCAAATATTTTTTATATGTTTACAATTGGCAGCTAAAAAAACATTTCCAAATAATTCCTCAATCTTTTTGGTCTTACAAAAAGAGATTAAAATCAAATTTAATTTTTAATCGTTATCATAAGGAAATAACTAACAATAGAAATTTCCATCGTTAAAGCAATAAGAAAAATCCAAATTCTTAAGAATTTATTTATTCACACACTTGCCGAGTCTTATAGCAATTTAATTTGAAATTTTGGCAAAAAATAAAAAAAGAAATAAATAGCATCTTGTGCATAGAAAATAAACTGAATGTGAAAAATACATAAAATGAAAATAAATAAGAAAAAAATTTAAAAGTTTTTACTAATGCCATAAAATAAATAAATAAATAAATTTATATAGAGGAAAAGAAAAAACTCCAAAATATATACAAAAATCTGCTTTTATACATATGAAATTTTAAATTTAAATATATGTGAGTGTTAGTACATAAAAAGTTTATCAAAAAAGTTTTTTAAAAAAATAATCTATTTACACATAAATATATTTTCTACATACGAGGGTGGATAAGGAAGCAAGCAATAATTCTTTTATGAAAAAATTTGAATTTACTTATTTAAAGCATATTTTTTTTGCATATTTTGATGTAAAAAACATAAATTGTTTATTGGTCTTATAATTATTTCGTTTGAAGCTCAAGTAAAAGTCCTGTTATTTTTCCACAGGAGTAACGAAACCGACTTTTTTTACATGTAAAAAAACTGCCTTACTTATTTTCATTTGTGTGCCAAATATTTCTGGGATTGCACATGTAGTTCCATAGAAATATAAAAAGCTATTTTGGTCTTATAAATATTTCGGGGAGTGTATTTTCTAAGTTTCGAAAAACTTTATTCACAATTTTTGTTTATAGAAAATGGTCAAAATTATACAAAGAATTGTAGTCCAATTTCACTAAAATAAAATCGAGAAAGAATATACTTTGTGGGGTGTTGGATTATTTATATATCACAATTGCAAAAAAAGAAAGAAGTTTAGGTTTTATGTGATGAAAATATTAACTTTTTTTCAAAAAATATCACCACTTCCCCATATAAATTTTATTATTCTTTATTTTAAATTTGAGCCAAGATATTTTTTCCTTCAAACATTAAAAGAGATGTGTATTAAAATTTTATTTTTTTTTATTAATTCTTCATTTACATAATCGAGCCCATAGGGGCCTTATATGGCTAATCAAAGCTACCAAAAAAATATTAAACTTTAATGAAATTACCCAGCAAAAACATGGTAATGGCCTGTAGTTACGGATATAGTTACTTTTCAATGACAACAACATACCGTCTACATTACATAGAAGTAGTTTTGTGACTACTTATTTATAACCTGGTATGTAATTAATTATTTATGATAAGAGTGTTTGAAAAACTACTTTTTATTGGTTTTTATTCAGCTTTTACCAATTAATATATTTAAAGTAGGAACAAATACTTATGCGATGAGACCAAATTAGCTTATGAATTAATTTATAGCACAGGGAAACACTGATGCGGCACGTGGTTTCTCAGTCAAATGAGAATTTTTTCTCATTTTGTAACTCTGTGTAATCTGAAATAGTTTTTAAAATATTAAATTTTTTCTTATTGTTAAATTTTAGAAATTAAAATTTATAAAAGCTTTCCACATTTAAAATTAAAAAATAAAAAACATATTTTTATATTCCAAAATTTCATTACCTATTAGTAACTTAAAACGCAACTACCCAACAAAAACTTTGCTTTCCTGGTAAGCTAGCAGGTATAATTGGAAACAAAAATAAACTACTTATTTTTTGTCTCAATAACTAGTTACTTTTGTTCGAGTTGTTTATGAATTCATGTAGTTATTTTTAGACTCTAGTGATACTCAAAAATATGTACCTAAACGAAAATAAAAATTAAAAAAAAAAAAAAACGAAAAAATTTTGTCGCCAGTGAAGTTTGAACTTGAGACCCTTAACTAGTCATTTTTAATGACTAACGCCTTACTCAGTACACCATCTCGCACTTAATATTCAAAGTTACAAAACTTGTTTTAGCACAAAATATATATTTATACACTTTGTTAAAAAAAAAAAAACTAATAGCATCAGAATGGGGTTGAACCGGCAATCTTCTGGTTGTTAATCCTGCACTCTAGACAACTGATCCATGTGATTATAACTTACTCTGCAATTATACTATTGAGTACTTATTTATGTAATGTAGAGAAGGCAAATAATAATGACGACTACTTTCCAGGAAAGTACTTTAATAAGTAGTTGTCATTACCGAAAACCAAAAAGTTTTGCTGGGTAGTTCCTCTTATTTTAACTTATAATGACATCAGAATACTTTAAAACCAATGAGTTACTGAACAACTTAAAAGTAAGTACATAGTTCTTATAATGACATCTAAGTAATGACATGAGGTAAGTAGTTGCCTATAATGTTATCACCGTTTTAAAATAAGGGGTTATTCAGCTAATGTGTAATGTAGTGTAAAGCAATTTTATTAGCTTCTTAACTCTTTACCTGGCAACCAAAGTTTTTCTATACCATTTTTTATAGACAATAAGCGCAAATGTTATATTCGGCTCGGCCGAATCTATACACCCACCATCAACTTTCTCAGAATTTACGTTATATGAGAGGTGGGCGGTAAAGTGGGCGGACCACGCCCATTTTTTGTTACCGAGTTTACATTGGTCCTTAAACTATTTGTATAAAATTTCGTTGACGTTTCACACTATATGGGAGATGGGCGATAAAGTGAGCCAACCACGCCCATTTTTGGTTTCCAAGTTTATATTGACCCTCGAACAAAAGAAAAACAAGCGCGAATGTTATATTCGGCCCGGCCTAATCTATATACCCACCATCAACTTTTTCAAATTTTACGTTATATGGGAGGGGGCGGTAAAGTGGGCAGTAAAGTGGGCAGTTAAGTGGGCGGACCACGCCCATTTTTTGTTTCCGAGTTTACATTGGTCCTTGAACTATTTGAACACACTTTCGTTGATTTTTACCTTAAATGGAAGGTGGGCGGTAAAGTGGGCGGACCACACCCATTTTATGTTCCCGATTTTATATCGATCTCCGAACTAAACATAAAAAATTTCGTTGTCATACATGCTTTTGTTGAAGAAATATCAGCAGATAAGTATAAAACGGATACCCTGTATTTCTAGTTTTTAGTCCATAACTTTTTTGTTTATTAACCGATTTTGCCCATTTGCAATCCCAAACAAACCTTATATAAGGCAAACATTTGGTCCAAATTTCGTTCCCCTACGTTGTCCCGTTCGAGCCCTATCCTGCTTTCAACAGACGGACAGACGGACGGACATAGCTAGATCGACTCAGAATCTAACAAGGACCCAGAAAATATATACTTTGTGGGGTGTTGGATGATTCCTTCGACATGTTACACACGGAATGACAAAATCAATATACCCCCCATCTTTTTGATGGTGGGTATAACTATGAAATAAAGCTACAACGGACACCCTGTGTTTCTAGTATTTTGGCCATAACTTTTATATTTATTAACCGATTTTGCTCAAAACAAACCTTATATAAGATAAATATTTGAGCCAAAATTTCGTCCCTTTAGGTTGTCCCGTTCGAGTCCTATCCTGCTTTCAACAGACAGACAGACGGATGGACATAGCTAGATCAACTCAGAATCTAACCAGGACCCAGAAAATATATACTTTGTAGGGTCTTAAATGATTCCTTCGACATGTTATACACGGAATGACAAAATCAATATACCCCCCATCTTTTTAATGGTGGGTATAAAAATTGGAAACATTTTGCTCTTAAATCTGATAATATTAAGCAAATATTATTCATAGTCTAAATTTGACAAATCGTTTTCGAGTTTCATCATAATAAAAATAAATAAATTAATTAATTCTATCTAATCCACCTATTAAAAAAAAAAACAAAATTTTTTGCCCTTTAGTGAATTTCCACGTAATTGTAGGTATTCAAGAGTTTTTCATTTAACTTTGAATAAAATTAAGATTTGTGCATCAATTTTGATGACACATGGCTTATTTTATTCATAGCACTATAAATAAAAGTCACTGAGCTGTTTAAACCAGTTTTGTTTTATTATTATTTTTTAATGTTTTAATTTCAAATATTTTATTATAATTTTTTGTTTAAAGTGTTAAATTCTATTTAAGTTTTACAATATATGTAACATGTCAAAACGGAAATATTTTTGGTGTTTTTATTTTTTAAAAGAACTTGAAAGAAGACACAAATTTTTTAATTCTAAATAACTCCAAAAAAATTGAGCCTATAAATTTTTTTAGGTGGACAGACAAGCAAAAAAAAAAAATCAGACCTGATGGAAAGAAATTGAAAGTAGATTCGTGTTTAGCATATCTATTCGTCTTTTGGGAAGGAATAATTTTTTAATTAACATTGGATTTCGTCCTTAAAGTACATCCTTCAGTATAGAAAATCACTAAAAACCAGTGTTGCCAGCTCCGTTGCCTATAAAATGGCTAGATTAGACAAATAAAATAGCTAGAAATGGCTAACTCTTGAAAATAATTATTTAAATTGTCATATATATTATTTTACGTTTAAATTTAAGAAATCTTTAATTACTACGTGTATTTTTACTTAAACTTTAATTTTAAATTGCTATTTTATTTTCGTATTTATATAGCGTTTATCAATATAAACATATAATTATGCGTAAAGAAATTAGAAAAAATGTGTACATTTTTATAGACATAATGGTATATCAACCCAGGTCCTCTATTCGGTTTAAACATTCATATTAGGTGGTTTACAATTATGACATTTACTTTGATTTTTAGTCCATTCTTCTAATATCCACATCCTTAAAACATTATATTCCTTATATTCAGACCTAAGCTTTTGCCGGTACACAGTGTGGTCGAACGCAAATTTTTTGGTAATAAATCTGTATCTCCTAAACTACTGGTTGGATTAAATTGAAATGTATGGAAGAGTTGCAGAGGACGACTTATATTTTTATATTCTTGTAACATTTTATTAGTTTTTGGAAAATAGGCGGAGTTTTGCTTTGCAAAACATTATTTTTTTGGTTTTTATATCTTTTTTATATTTTTTAATTTTGAAAATTTATGAAGTCTTGTCTTTTGAAATATATAAAGAAACATTTTTTTCTTAAACGGAAAAAATTGAAAAAAATGTACTATATTTTTGTAAAAAATAGCCATTTTTCATACCAATTTCAGAGTGCTGAATTTGAATATTTTTCACGTCTAGATGCATTGAGATAATCCAAAAATTCTTTTAGCATGTTATTTTAAAATATATAGCAAATTACAAAATAATTTTAAAAAATGTTTACCTCATATACCTCAGGACTTATTCCTGATAAACGAAAGAAAGTCGAGGCAAAAAATCCTTGCCAAGCCATTTACAGAAATATAAAAATCTTTAAAATCGTACTTCATTTGTATGTTACCATTTTTTTAAACTTTTACATACTCGAGGTAGTCAATTTTGACACCCTGTAGATTTTCTTGTGTTATCACAGGGTGACTGCAAGATAATTTTTCTCAAAGCTTAGGTCCTCCTCTGCAATTCATCCATACAATTCAATTTAATCCAACCAGTAGTTTAGGAGATACAGATTTATTACCAAAAAATTTGCGTTCGACCCCACTGTGCGGTATTGTGAATGATTTAATTTAAAAAAATACACCGTTTATAATTAGCGTCTGATTCAGCACAATAATGAAATTGTTTGAAAGTAAAATTTATATTGAAATTACTCATTTTTTTATATATTTCCTTTTTTTTCAAACTTGGAACAAACCACAAAATTTCAAATTTCTTTTGAAATTTATTAAAAACAAGAAAATATATTTAAAAATATGAAACAAAAACTGGCTAAAGTAAAAATGAAATGGCTAAATCTTCCGGCTAGATCAAATCTAGCCATTTTTTTAGCCGGAAAATGGCTAAATTCTAAAAAACGATGTTGAGTTTAAAAGTTGATGTTTTAAGAAACATTTCTAATAGATAATGTCTCTAGTGAATTTCATTGAAATCCGTGAAATCCTAGCTGTTTTATGTCCGCTTTGATATGCAATAACGCAGTGATAAAAAGGATTCACATTAAAATTTGTGAACATACATATGTATGTATGTATATAAATAGTATAGCAACAATTTTTATATTTAACTAAAGGAAAGATTATTTCAAATTCTGAATTCTAATTCTTTCCATACCAAAATTCCCTGTTATCAAATATCAAAACTAAGAATAATTTGTTAAAAAAAAACTTACTACATATTAAGTTTTGTTAAATAAAAATTATCTAAAGTGTCATGAATTAAGTTTATTAACCTTTTCGTATATTTCTCACTCCATTTATTTAATCCAGCAAACGACCTCTCTAGTTTTTCTACCAAAGACTACTTAAACTATAACTGTCTTAGGAAAATATTTATTTAGATAATACGTAATTGATATGTCGTGTTACAGAGTGTGTGACTGGATAAAAAAAGAACAACAACAAAAAATAAGGATTTCTTTTGTTTTTATTACAGGTAAGTTTTCTTATTTGAGTAGGGTCATCATGCCATCAATCCCCCTTCATCTTTTGTTTTTTTTACTTACTTAATAGCACAAAGCGTGTTGCTTTTTACTTACAAGTGTGAATAGAGTATATTTGTATATTTGTTTATCTAATTTATACTTTTTACAACCCCAATAAAGATTATTTAATTTAAGGGATGATAGTGGAATTGTTAATATCGTTGTATTTTAGATAAAAAGTATTTTATTTTCTTAGGAGGGGACTCGTAGGAATTCAACACCTGAGTTTACGGTTGGGGGGAGAAAAACACAATCACAGTTTATAACTTTTAGTTTTAAGTTGAAATGAAACTATTTTTATTTATGTCAACAAATTATTTAAGCATAAGAAAAAAGTTTTTTTTTTTGATGAATAAAAGTCACTGAGCTGTTTAAACCAGAGTTTTATTTTATTATTTTTTTTAATATTTTAATTTCAAATGTTTTATTATAAATTTTTGTTTAAGAGTTAAATTCCGTTTAAATTTTTACAAAATATTTTACATTGCAATTTTATTAATGTAGAGAATTTTAAATTTTTGTTTTATTAAGTTCTAAGCTGTTGATACTAAGACTTTGTTTTTTTTTTCTAAGAAATCATGCTGAGCTAAAACAATATTAACTAAATAAGGAGAAAGATGAAGAAAAACTTTATATTTATTAATAGTTTATAAGGAAAAGGAAATAAAAAAGTGATAACATTAAAGAAAAATGTTTTAAATTCATAGAAATAAAAAAAATATTACTTTAATATTGTACTTTAATATTGCTTAGTATTACTAAATAAATTGTTTATTGTCTGTTACAAAGAAAAAAACGAGATAGAAACTATAGTCTGTCAAGACCGACCATATGATACCCTACACCATTAGACCTGTAACCAATTGTAGACCAACACTTTTACTAAGTGTAAAATTAGTTATACAAATACAGAACAATGCATTTATACTAACATCTATATGATTTTATGCCATTTAGGGTGATTCCCGGAAGTGGGTTTATATGGGAGCTATGGTTAATTATGGACCGATTCTTGAAAATTTTGGCAATGTTGTTTCTATTTATATAAAACTTATTTGTGTGGAATATTAAGTTGATACTATCATTCGTATGGGATTTATGCACGTTAAAGTGATTTTCGGAAGAGGGGTTTATATGGGAGCTATGGTCAATTATGGACCGGTCCTGATGCAATTTGGCACAAAGATTGATACTTATACACACCTTTGTGTTGAGTTTTATTGAAATATTGCTATATTTAAGGCATTTATGATCGTTAAACCCCTATTCCGGGAGGATATTTGTATGGGGGCCAGGTGAAATAATGAACCGATCATAACAAATTTCAATAAGCTTCGTCCTTGTACCAAAATAATTATTCGTGCCAAATTTCATCAAGATATCTTTAAAATTGCGAACTGTACTTTGTTCACAACGTTTACATGGGCAGACAGCCAGACGGACGGACGGACATCGTTAAATCGACTTAAAAAGTAATTCTGAGTCAAACGGAATACTTTATGGAGGGGGTCCGATAATTATTTCTGTGCGTTACAAACATCAGCACAAACGCATAATACCCCAACCACCTATGGTGGTGTAGGGTATTATAAGATATTTCTAAACACTTAATACAGTGATTCCACGTCAAAATGGACAGCAAACAAATTTGATATCTGGACGTCAATCAAACTTGACATACATGTTTACATTAAAGACAAAGATATTACCACTATAACGATAAAAAATTCTAAAAAAAATTCTGTTGAAGTAACTTCTTCCTACGCACGTAAAATTTTAAGTTGCAGACTCATTTAGTTTCGAAGTTATGGACCAAAATAAAATCTAATTACTTTTAACTTCTGATCTAAACACAATAAATGTTTAGTTTTAATATCATTTTATAGAGGAAGATATTGCCTTCAAAATGATACGTAGTAAGTTGATTTAATTCGAAAGTTCAAAGGTGAAAATTTGACTTATTAAAATTAAAAATATCGCTTTTTTCAATAAAATAAAAAAATTAAATAATGTTTTTATTACACACTTTATTTATTGAATCTTTAGTAATTGTACACTAACAATAAGTATTAAAATCATAAATCTAAATATTAGTAAGTAATTTTGTCTAACCATCGCCAAACAAATCAAGTTTGATGTGTACCTTCTTCTCAATCGAGTATGTCCATTGCTTAGTAGGATGTTTCGAGCTAAAGAATCTGTGTGTTCTCTTATTAGATCTTTCAGTAAAGGGACGTTTAGATCCGCAAAATCTTGTTTTCAAGTCTCTGAATTTTCTCTATATTTGACGCCGAGGCCGTGCCCCATACGTGAATACCATAACTCCATATTGGCTTCAAAATTGCTGGTGAATAACTTTGTTGGTTGCAATGTAAATGTTATATGAATGCATTTTGCTTTATTTTCCATTTACGTAACCATCATTCAATGTCTAATATATGGTCTTGCAAGAGCCGAAATGCATCTTGGGGAATGTCATGTGTGCTTAAAATATCTGTGTCATCAGCAAATGTTGATGTATGGGTTCGATTACATTGGTCGACAAAAAAAATTTGTTTGTGCTCCTTCAACAAAAAAAAAAAAAAAAAAAAAAAGAATAAAAAAATGTGTTGACTAGATGGACTTCCGCATGCTAAGCTCGAATCTGCTTTCAGTTTCTTCCCATCAGGTCGAGATTTTTTTTATGGGCGTGTCTAATATTACTCGAATTATTCGAATATATTTCACTATAATTCGAGAACGGTATGCACGATTTATATAAATAATACACCAAAATGTGTGGAATAAAATTGACTTTAAGTCGTTCTACTGACAAATTTTTATCCGCTCAATAGTTAAGGAGATATTTCGAAATTTATGTCCGAAAAAATTTGTTCATGCTAAATTCAAGATTTCTTTTTTTTTACTAAAACTTCCTTTTAAAAGTGAAAACATCAAAAATATTTAAGTTTATCATCTTTATCTCAAAGCTGGCAAAATTGCGAATAAATAAAGCTACGTATCATAAAAATTGATGCATAAATTTTGATTGCATTCACAGTTAAGTTAGGATACCCATGCATACCTACAGTTAAGTGGAAATACACTAGTGGGCAAACAAAATTTTTGTTTAGTCTTAAATAAAAAAAAAAGATAGGAGAATTATATGGAATTTAACGTGCTAAATAAGAATCTGCATTTACTTTTTTCTATCACGTATAGATTTTTTTTATGGGCATGACTACTATGACCCCGCTTTTAGGCAGTCACACTTGTGTAACTCAAGAACGGTTTGTCCTATTAAAATATATTAAACTCCAATATATAGCGACTTAAATTGTCCTTGAGCTGAATTTAAATAATTTTTTGTCCAGTTTATATTTCCGTAGTTATTCGGTAATTAGTAGCGAAAAAAGTAAATTTTTTTTTTTAAAAACCTTAAAAATTTTGTTCCATAACTGAAATTCTTTAGCGAATAAAAAAATATTGTTGACATACTTTGAAGACAATTTTTGTATGCATCTTTTGATGTATCATTTATCAAAATCGGGGGTGAATATATCAAAGAAATCACTAAGCTTCTATAACAATCTTCGATACAGATTTATGTAGCTTAAAGATAATCTTCACAAAGATCACATATTAAATAGTTTTTAATTCGAGTTTTTATTAGAATAGCCGAGCTTCCACATGCTCTTCCTCAGGGATCCTTTGTATCATAAAAAACATATCCATTTATCTGGAATATACTTCGAGATGTCAAATGAGTTTCAGAAACTAGTTCAAATTCATTTTTATGTTGGCGTATGCGTTTCCATATCAAAAACCTATCTTGAGACAGTTCATGGTTTAAATAATGTTAACACAACTCTTGTCTATACCCATGCAAAATTTTATTTGGACTCCTTTAGTTTAGAAGTAATATAACATAATATACATTAAAGTCAAAATTTTATATATATAATTTATTTTTTTTTTAAATATGAGCTCAAATAAAACATACCTTACATTAATTTTTGTAAAGATTTTTAAGATATTTTTCTTCATAACTCCTAAACAAAAAGAGTCTCAAACTTTAATTTTGCCTCGAGTATAGAATAATTCTATTCATTCTATTCATCAATATATAATTTTCTTTTAACAATTTTACATATCGTTTTTTGAGATATTCAGCTTTGATCTTTATATTATCGATTTTGACCTTTGAACTTTCGAAGTTATTAAATTCTATAAACGTCATTCTTAAGTCAATATATTTTTCTATTGAATGAAATAAAAGTGAGAATTTTACAATGTATAGCTTAGAAGTTATGAGCAATAAAATATGTGTACTTTTGGAAACAATTCTATATATTTTTTTATTTTAATTTTGGACCAATCCAGTCTGACCAATATGTCTGAAAGTAATTCGAGCACCGCTTGCAAATAGCTAATAACCGTAGCGATTTCCATTGAAATCGGAGCTATTAAATCAAAAAATGTCTGTTGTTTGTCCATTTTGATATAGAATTACTCAATATTTAAATGTTATTACATAAGAACATTAATTTATAAATCAATAACTTTCAATTGTTAAATAAAAAATCAAAATTAAATTATCTTATAAACTTTCTCATAAAACCGGCGCCGACAAAAAAAGAAAAAAAGTTTCAATTGGTTTATTGTGTAAATACTTATATGACTTCTTCAAATGAAATGAAAATGCTTAATATTACGCCTAACACCCCAAATAACTCAACTGCTTTTTATTTGGATAATCACAGCTTAACAATGTTATTTTATTTTAATATAAAACCATTGAAAAATGTTTACAAAAAAAAGCCTTTAAGAGGATAATATTTCCTAAAGAAATCGAAATATAATCAATAAATTTAAAAGGTTTTAGATTTTCATAAATGTGTTGAATACGATAAAAAAAATACAGAGACATTAACAATAATATTGTGGGATAAACAAATAGAAAATCTAAATAAATTAACACAGGATAACAAAGATTCTGCTTACTTCACCTAATCATGGAGATTGATTTGAATATAAATTATTTTGTTTTAATTCTCGAGATACACTTATATATGATACTTAGTGGGACAGAATCGAAATTTTTTGAAAATAAATTTGTAACTTTTAATCGGTTGGTTGGCTCCACATATCCCTTAGGAGCGGAGCTATTGGGGTTCAAAAATTATACCTCTGACATAGAAAATGTTTAACCGCTTGTCAAATTTTTCTTTCTTATCTGATTTCCATATTATTATTATTATTATTTTCCATATTGACTTTACGTACACTTGAGGCTCCATTACTCTACTATAAATGTACCGTAAATGTAACGAATCTGCTGACACGTTTTGCTTATGAGGGTTATATGAGTGTAGGTACTCATAATGTAGGTACAGTAAAAGCTCTCTTAACGGACAGCTCCGGTAGGTGGATAATTTTTTAGGTCCCATGGTTTAGGTGGCATTTTTAGAATAAATCAATCTCCAGAAAACTACTTTTCTGAAATTACTACTACTTTTTTGTCGTCTTGTGTAATGTAAACTTTCGTAGACAAAAAACAAAAAATAAAATATATATCAGTTTTTCTTTTATATGAATAAATTATTAGCATAAAACAAATAAACGAAAATATATTTATGTATGTTTTTGTTACATTTAAGACAATATATGGAAAAAAATGAAACAAACAAAAAAATATTGATAGACAACCTTAAAAGTAAACCAAAAAAAGTGGACATTTAGAACAATAGAAATTTGATAAAATCTAGACTAAAAGCTTATTAAGGTTTACTTTCCAAATATAAAGCAAAAAAATACCATTATTTCCTCTATAACTTTTATCATATTTAAAAAAATTATATAAAAACTTTAACAAAATGTTTTTTCTCTTTATTTTGCAGGAAAAAACCCGCACAAGAGCTGAAAATAAAAAGTAAATTTATTTATGTTACTAAAACAACATTTCCAAATTACAATTGATGGGTTTAAAGGTTTAGAAAAAAAGCAAAAAGACTAACACATTGAAAAAAGAAAGATAGAAAAATAAACAAAAATAAATTTAAATTCAAATAATATAAAACTGAATATAAGACTCTTAATAAGTGCATAAATTTACCATAAACAAAGAAAGAAAGAAATAAATAGTCAAAATCTTTTATAAGAAGTAAAAAAATAAAATCACGAAAATGTTTAACAGCGGAAATTTGTAAACGAAACCAATAAACCTGTCATTTTAAATGAAGAAAAACAACAACAATAACAACAACAATTTTTTTTTTTTTAAGAAAACGGAAAAAATAAATCCTACATGTTTGACCCTGGTAAACCTTAAATCAATAGTGGGACAAAAATAATACTTAAATGTGAAGTAAAACAAAAATAAAACTTATATCCACTAAATCACGAACATATTTGCAAGAAGAAAAAAAAAAAAAAAATAAGAAGAAATAAAAATTATTCGTTTACACTTAAGTCCATAAACAAACATAGTGACGCTGTACGCACACTTTTACTTATTAGGTTTTTTAATGTACAAACACAAGCGGAAGTAGTAGCTCTTAAAAATACTCCCACGGTATAACGGTAGTATTTAAATATATTCATTTACCACTACATTTCATAACGACCAAAATATCTACAGGATTTCAACTAAAATATTGAATTCTTTCAAATTTATCAAGGTTGGATACCGTTATGAATACCGATACCGATTAAATACCGTTTAAAGTTGGTTACCGTAACTGATACCGATACCGAAACTATTATTTTGTTAAAAATACCGTTTCCCTCTGTACCGGTATATACCGGTATTTTAGTTTCGGTATTTTAAAAATACAAATTTACAACATAATATTATTCTTAATAATAAGATTTTATTTAATGTAATATTTATAGAATTTTGTTTAAAGGAGGACATTTATTGTTCACTTCTTTGTTATATAGATTGCAATAAATACATTTTTAAAGAGGTTTCAATGCCTTAAAACTTATGCGAATTCTATTTGATAAAAAGTCTTACTGCGAACACAAAAAATGCTTTATTATTATTTATTAATATGATCTCAATTATTTACCATTTGAACGTACTGTTGAAATTATTGATAGGTTTTTGATATTTGTTTCTATGAAGATTCTTTCCTTAATTTTGGTTTCTCTAAAAGACCGACAAATGTTCTTCAGAAGGTTACAACTTGGGCTATCTTTGAAGAATGCATACCAGGATTTCTCGGGAAATTTGCGATTTTTCATGTCCCTCTCTAAGGTAATTTTGTCCGTGATTTCCGGGAATTTTAAAAGCACTTAAGTGAAAGAAAACTGCATGAATTTCAACAATAGGTTATATATTTTCAAAATTTGTTTAACGAATATAATAAAATATGCTAAATCCAGCTGGGAACTATGTATACATATAATTTCATTATTCTTTGATTTGCTTGTATAGAATGAATCTTAGGTGGATTGAAATAAATATCGTGTCTGCACTTAGAAACAGCAAGAAAAAACTTAAACTTATTGAAAGGATCTCGTAGGCATCTTAAATATACGATATACATTTTTCATTGGTATGGACAACATCCAGAATTAATCTCTAGAAATTTAGAAAAAACATTTAGAATGTGAAGAAAAAAATATAGTCATGTCAGACCTTATAGCATTATGTTCCAACTATTATAAGAAGTTGACATTTTTCAAAAATATTTTATTCGATCACTTTCACAATTTAGGTAGGTACGTTTCAATATGTGATACACTTTAATTATTTTCAATAATGTTGATGGAACACTCTATTGAATCTACTGACAATTTTATACCATTTGAACTAACATTTCAATTACCTCAAACGGTTTCGGTTAAGACGTTCATCAGCCACTACTTTAAAAATTATTAAACTCTACATTTTTAAGTGAATTTTTAATAAATTCATTTTCAAAGAGATTTTCGAAGCTTCTGTAAAAATGTTTAAATAAAATATATGAAATGTCTTTAATTTTCTGGCTCAAATACGACATTTTTGATACATGTCTGATATATGTATAAATAACGATTGTGCGGATATCTAAAAACGTGTTTCACAATGTATAAGTGAGAATTAGAGTTTTTCTTTTCCCGCATTTTTTCCGCTCCCGGGAAATCGGTATTGATTTTTAAATTTCTCGGGATCCCGGGAATTCCCGCCAAAAATAAATAATTAAATATATTCAGTTTAATAAAAGATAAAAAATGTTAATATAAACTAATCATAGAATTTAAACTAATTCAGTTGTTTTTGAAATATTGAACATTAAATGAAAACTTTTAATTATAAACCAACTCATCAGAAAATCGAATCAATACCTTGGTTTTAATATTACCCTATGGGTAAAAACTCTCGATATTTTTACGGAAATTAGTTTGTTGTTAAGAAAACCTTAAGGAATTTTACGGATTTCTGAAGCCCTTTGGTTCCAGGTTTAAAACCCATTTCTATGAATAATGTTTTTTCTCATATAAAAATATAATTAATTTTTATGCTATACTATTAATCTATAACTAGGGAAAACCTAAGTTCAAAAATTAATTTACATCATGTTCAGTTCTTGGAAAATTGGACCCATTAAATTGAATGGTTTTATTAGTGAAAATTTTGCAATTTATCTGATAAGAAAACCATCTACATTTCAAAGTTTCAATACTTTTTTACATCTTCAAATCGTTTAATAAATATAGTTTTTAAATGTGGAATTTTACTTCCCACTAGTACAAATTATTTTTGACCACAATGAAAAAATTGTAGAATCTAATTTTTTTTTATAAATTATTCAGCAAAAAAGAAAAAAATATTTTGTTTTCAAACTGTTATACGAAAAATATCAAACATATTTAGAAATTTCCTTAAAAATATTTAAGTTCGTAACAATATCATATTAAATAAATAAAAGCAAATGTATAAAAAAACACATTATATACTAAAATATCCATATATAAGATAGAAAATTTAAACATCTTGCATACACAAGAAATCCCGGGAATTCCCCCATGATTTCCCGGGATTACGGGAGTGAAAATTTGGCGGAATTCCCGGGATTTCCCGTGAAAAATTCTAGTTAGAATTCATTTAATTTGAAAAATCAGTACAATAACAATTGTTTAAATTTCTTTTTCTCTGTACATTTACAACTCTGTTTAAACCTGATATTGGAAAGTTTCATCTCTTATTTGATCTCAGTTATTAAACTAATGATTGAAGAGATAATTAAAGTATTTAATCCGCGATACCGGGGAGATAAAAAAATCCGAGAAATTTTTAGAGTTTGAATTTCTTACTTTCATACAATCATGGTTATGGCGAGTCGTTTTAATCCTGCAACTTTAAAAACTTCTAGTGAGTAAATGGAACATAATTAGTACTTTCTTGCTAGAGCACTATTTCTCCTCTACAAAATCTCTCGTCCAAAAGTTCCTTTTCATGGTATTCAGTTTTTTTTGCTACTCCACAGATCTTTTGCATAATTTTACATTTTGCAATTTGTATAATAAAATTAGCTTTTTTTTGAAAAATTTTTGCAAAATGAATTGAACGATTTTTGTCTTTATTAAAATCTGTGGTAAATACAAATTTTGTCCAAATTTTTAACTTCACTGTACTGCAAAAAATTATACCAATTTGTCTTTAAGAAGTCGAGTTTAATATTCCTAAATGCTTTGTTGTCATTTTTTGATTTATTAATAAAAATTTTTCAATTTAAGCTCCTTAGATGATTCAAGAGAAATAAATAAAACTAAACTTAAAACGTATTTTTATAAGGAAATAAATTTGTACATATTAACCTTTAAACCTTCTCTATTAATAATATATTTAGTATAGAGTAACATGTGTTTAAACTAAACCCCCCCCCCCCCCCATATTATTTTACTAATTTACATTTCCTCTTATTTCTTATGTTTTTCTTATTCTATTGGGTGTATAATTTTATCAACGTGTCTCATCAAATTGCCTTGAAAATACAATAACGATTTCAAGACGATGATGATGATGTTAAATGTGTTAAAAACTTTATAAATAGATTCATATCAATTCTCAACGACTTACAACGAACAATTTTGTAGAACAAAAGACAAAATAGTAGACCTACTATAATATGTCCTAAAAGGGGTAGTATAACTAAAAAAAAAAAAAAAAACGATATAACAAAATAAAATTAAACTTTTTTTAAAAGAAAAGCACTCAAACCTACTTTCTTTTATTAAATTTACAAAAACAAGAAAACTCATATTGTGTTTGTTTTACATATTTTATCTTTTTCATCATTTTGTGCAGCAACCAACCACATTTTCTACTCGTGCAACATCTTCATGCTACAAGAAATTATTAAAATAACTTGTCAAGTTTAAAGCAACACAAACGTATATACACTTACTCACACACATAAGAAATAAGCGAATTATAATAAATAATAGAACAAATAAAAAAAATAAAAAATAATAATAAAAATTGCTAAAAAACAAAAAATGGAAGATGTTGTTACTGCTACACCGCCACCTTCAACACCAACGACAACAACAGCAGCAGCAACAGCAACAACAACTAATCAAGCCACAACTCATTCATCAACACCCGCACCAACACCAGCTCCAGCACCAGCTCCGCCACCGACAAAGAAAAGTTCTACAACATTGTCGGTAGATAGAGCAGCATTTTTATTATTGCGTGTTAAAAAGGCTTTTAAAAGGAAAAGACAACATCGCAAAGAAAAACAGTGAGTATTTTCTATTTTTTTATCTTATTTTTGTAAAAAAAAAAAAATAATAAAAAAATTACAAATGCGAAATGTAGAATAAGAAAATGAAAACATATTTCTACTTTGAAGTTATTAACAACTATTTATCATAAAAGTTTAGATTATCTCTTTATCGTCTACATCGAATATTACACGATGCGTATGAGTTATTTGAATTTTTAATTTTTTAATAAATATTAATCATACGTCTTGACACATGTAACATAAATAAAAATATTTAAACTATACATAAAGAGCTTTTGAGTTTGAAAAAGTTCAAATACAAGTTTGGAATATAATTAATAATAAAGATTAATTAAGGCTGAAATATATTTTAAATTAAAGAAATATTATAGAGTTTGTATGTATTTGTTATGAACTGTTTCAATGAGGGAAGGTTACTTTCAAAAATTTTAAATCGAATAAACTTCTTACAAACGGAATTTTTTTTATTTACAGTATAAACTATATAATCTGCCTAATTGATTACAGATCACAATCCGAATTATTCGGTTTATCGAGGTTCTTCTCCTGGTCCAGTTTTGTTAAAAAAAAAAAAAAACAAAAACAAACTGTACAAATATATTATTTATTTAATATATGAAACCTTTAAAAGTATCAAGTCCAAATTTTTCGCTTAAAAAAATACATATTTTAAGTGCTTTTTAATGAAAATAAAAAGAATGTCGAATAACACTATGCAACAAATTGATGATCATCGCGTGGGGGCAGAATCATTTCGATTTCAATTGATAGCTCTAGATATAAAGGCAAAATTTTTGTTTTATGACAACTTAAACTTTTCCATTTTTGCACCATAGTAGTTTCAGATAAATAGATAAAAATAATATAAATATAGTTCGAAGCTAAAATATTTAAACATAAATGTTTAGAACATTTAAATGCCAATATTTGATTAGAACCTTCTATTCATCTATCTCTGATTATATGGGAACATTTCTAGTCTGTTTAATCAAAATTAAACAAAAGTCCATTAGAACTTGAGTTAAATGGGTTAAAATATTCTACAGAAATTTTCTACGTCGAATTTCACTAGGGGTCACCGAAGGTCCAAAGTTCATACGGTGAAGCGTTTATCCAAAGAAATAAAATTTATGAAATTATTATTAATTTTGTTACGATTTGTACAAAACTTTTAATTTTATGTTATATTTCATTGCCTAGTTTAAGGAGTTTATATAAGAAATGTGGGAAAATTTCATAATTTTCTTTTTTAACAACATAAGTCGGATGAAGTTTTTTCCTTAAAATGGACTAGAAATGATAAGATAAATGAATTTAACCCCCTTATTTTGTAAATCCCTTCATCTCACTTTGATAAAATTTTCATAAAAATTTTTGAAAAACAAAAACAATTTACATTAAATTTTTTTCAAAGTGAGGGGAAGTGTTTTACAAAATAAGGCGATAAAGTTCTAATGAAATATTCCCCGTTAAATGCTCTAAACATTTATGGAAATTTTTTTTTTAGCTTCGAACTATATAGATATTATTTTTTTCGATTTATCTGTAACTACCTTGGTGCAAAAATAGAAAAGTTTAAGAGGTCATAAAACAAGAATTTTGCCTACCAGCGAAAAATCGTTTGGAGGGTTTATTACACATATCAAGAGCTATCAATTGCAATCGGAATGATTCCGCCCCCAAAATACTGTTGCATAGTGTAATACTTAACAGAAAATCAAAACTACAATCAATTGTTAATGTATCTTCTAAACTGCTTGTCGGATCGAATTAAAATGTATGGAAAAGTTGAAAAGGAGGACCTAAGCTTTCAGAAAAATCATGTGTGACTACTACTGTGATAACACGAGATAAGCAGGATGTCAGGACTACCTTGAGTATGTAAAAGTTTCAAAAAATCGCAATGTAATTAAGATGAAAAAAATCGAGTTTATAATTTTTCTGATTTTGAAGTTTTGAAGTTAAAGTAAAATTTTTGTAAAAAAGTGTTTTTTTGAGAAACTATAAATATTTTATCTGTAATAAAATCTTTGTTATTAAAGATATCTTAACGAAATTTTCGGTGCATATAGGCTTTATCATACAGAATGAGAAAGTGAATAGTACTTTAAGATTTTTGTAAAAAGAATCTCACAATTTCCAACAAAAAACTCCGAAAATCCCAAAAGTGAGTTTTTTCACATTTTCGGCTATAAAATCTACATTTTTCCGAAGTCCCATAGACTTTGATTGAAAACTTTTAACAACACATTACAGGTTCCTGAACTGTATTCCGTTTGCCGATTCGTGCTTTGGGATTTGAGAAAATATAGACTAAAGTCAAAACTTTCATATAAAATGGGTCGACTTCGGGAGGGTGTGTACCTTGAAAATTTGAGTTATTTAGCTTGTTTTTTATCCTAAAGTCTTCCTGTGAAGATACCTTTCAGAAAAATATAAAATTGTTATATATTGTTAAAGAAAATTTTATTTTAGAGAAAAAAGAGTGAATATATTTTTCGGCCAAAAAAAACACAAAAAGTTGTAATTTTTGCAATTTTCAAATTCAGAATCACTTATTTTTGGACTCGGTAAAGATATCGACTTAAATTTCTTTTATTCAATAGACAATTTTATTCTTTAAATAGTTAAAGAAAAAACAAATGAAATCGTTCGCAAACATTAGGATATACACTATCGGACAAAATAAAGTGCGGTTTTTTGCTCTTGCTATTTAGTTCATAATTATTGTTTTCTTGGTGCATAATAGTCTACATTTTTGGTGTCCAGGTATTTGTCGTATTATATTCTTTTAATTAATATGCAAAAGAAATTTTTGAAATATGTGTATTTCAAATATGGGGCAAAAGTGTTATGTTGGTCATGCATTTTGTGCGACATAATAAAGTGACACTTTACATTATTTCCAAAAATTTTTTAAATTTTTTGATACAAAATGGAAGGCATATCCTTAAGAAGTGCTAAATTTTATTATTCTATTTATAAATTTTATTAAAATTATTATTGCATTTAAAAAATAAGGATTAATTCGGCCATATAATCAGTAAGTCTTCGACATCAATTCAGTAAGGTTTCTTGATTCCAGATAGAGAAAATTAAGACTAACGTAATTGTCTTTAAAGTGCAATATTTTAGAATCTGAGGTCAAAAAAACCATTTCGTTATACAAAATTACATTTAGAAAGAAATTGAGGGCCAGAAACCCTAATACTGCAAATAAATGGGAGCATATTTTTTTATAGGTCTATAATAATATATAAAAGTACTTGAAATTAGATGAGAAACAAAAATTTGGCAAGCGATTAAAAAATTTGTATGTCAGAGATACCCAAATTTAAGCCCCTTTAATTCCGCCCCTGAGGGATCGTTTCAGTCTAAATTTAACATTGTACACTCCTCTGCTACGCCCATACCAAATTTCGTGCAAATCCAGCCAACCGATCAGAAGTTACAGATTTATTTCCAAAAAATTTCGACTCTGCCCCACTGTGCGTTATAGTGGTATTATCTTTGTCTTTAGTATGAAACTAAATTAGATATCTTCCATGTATAGTTTAGAAGTTATAAGCAATTAAACAGGTACACTTTTGTAAAGTTTTTTTTTAAACTTTTTTTCGTTTTTTTAAACCGTTATATTTTTTTGACCGGAAATGGACATGAGTCCAAAAATTTCATGATTTGAAAAATTATTCCAATTGTCAATATCTGTATTGAATTTCATAGACATCGGAGATGTCAAGTCCGATTTCCGCCCGTTTTTATTTTTTATATTTTCTTCATTTTCTATCTTTCTTTAACATAAAATTATAATTTTAAGCATATTTAAATTCTTAGCTAGAATAATTTTTAAATTAAAATAAATCTCAATTCTTAATAACTTTATTTTTAATAAAATTATGTCCACATCTTAAAAGAAAATTATTATGCTAATTCAATTAAATAAAATGATAACAAGTTTTAAAAAAATTCATAAATATTTTAAAATAAACTCTAATTTCTAAATAAACTAAAAATAGTATATACTTAATGTTAAGCAATTTAAATTGAAACAAAATAAAATAACAATCATAAGTACTTATAGAGTATTCATTTTACTCGACTTTTTCATTATTCGAATAATCAATAACTCGAAAATGCACTTTTTAAATTACTCGAGTAATCGAATAAATCTTTTAAGTTACTCGAATTATTCGATTAATTTATACCTTAAAATTTTGCTCGATTATCAAAAAAGGATACAAAAATATAGCTTAAAATAAGAAATAGTCTTTCCAAAATAATATATAATTAAAATTTGCGTAAATATTTATGAATATTTGTCTTTTTTTCTTTGATAATGCAGTTGTTTCTCTATATTTAATATATTCATTGATAGTTAAATAAATAAATAGGTCTAACAAATTTGGTCTATCTATTTGAACCAAATTTTATATTAAGGGTAGTCCGAAGTGCGATTTTGTCTCATAACCTCACTTTTTAATTTGGACACATACTAACCTATGTACAACAGAGGTTTTTAGTTATATTCAAAATGTTTGTACAATATTTTTAGGTATCGGAGATCTACTAAACCCAGATTTATTTTTAAAATGTTTTGTAATTCATTATGTTCAATATTTAGAAGGCATTAAGATGATCATTTAAAATTATACAAATGTATACATTTTTTAATATAATTTACTCTTATTTGTATTATAGTGATCTCGTGATTATGTTTTAGTTCAATTTTGTTGAAAAATTTTTCGCAACTTTTAATTTTCTAACAATATCAGTGTAAAAATATAAGAAATTCTATAAAATTTTATAATAAATTAGTAAAATATATAATTAGTTAGAACTACTTACTTTTCTCCATTAAATAGACAAATTTATTGTAAATTTAAAGTAAATAATTCTTTCTTCCAAATGTATGCGTAGGAATTATAATTGGCTCTATTTAGAATTAAACCACAATTTCTACCAAAATGTAAAATATTTTATTTCTGATTTCTTTCTACTTTTGTTATAATTTAGTAAAACCGACTCAGTATAATATTTTACACAAATATTATATGGATTTTTGTCCGTTAGGCTGTGAAAGAATTGTGAAAATATATTGATTAGTTTCTGAGTTATTGCATTTTGTAAATGTCAAAAAACACTTTGGACTATTATTTTTTTAGATAAAGTAGTTCAGCGATTTTTAACATAAAGAACAAGTTTAAATGCTAAACTTAATTTTAAGTCCAAATTCCTTCTATATAACAAATTTCATTCAAACCATCACCATCATATCCTCTACACCAGACTGAGCATTTATTGGTATATAAACTATGTTCTTTCATTCGTAGAACCAATAATATGTTTTTCCAAATCAAGTTTAAAATCCTTTATTTCTTATTATTTATTATATTTTGATTAATATTATTTAAATTTTACTTTATCATTTTTTAAAGTTACGTTTATATTTTTATTTAATTTTTGTAATTAACAAACGACCTTTAACTATGTATTATAATTTAGGCATATATTGGGTTATTTTTACTAAATAAATTTTTTTAATAAAATTCCAATTTGTTAGATTCGAAACATTCTATACAAATTTTGAAACATTGTTTTTAAGCTACATTTTTTAGAAAACTAAAATTAAAACATCCTAAAACGAGTTAAGAAAGAAAATATTTTAAATATTTTTTACTCGAATTATTCGATTAATCGGCATAATTTGCTCGAATAAATTGTTACTCGAAATTCTTGATTTTAATTTAATCGAAGAGTTGTTTGATTTTAATTTGTCGATTAATCGAACAAACAATATTCGAGTGAATACCCTAGTACTTAATAATGTTTTGTTTTAAAATAAATAAAAAACTTTTATATAAACATGAGTTTAAATAAATGAAAATTCTAATAATGAATCCCATATTTGATTAGTATACAAATAATAATCTTTCAACACTCAGATTTCATTAAAAAAGGAAACAAAATAATTGACTAATAAACGTTAAACATATTTAGATACTAAATAAAACTAAAAGACTACATACATACCAACTCACCCACAATTAAATGATTGCAAACACAAAACAAAAAAAAAAAAAAAATCAATTCTTTTTACATAATCAAAATGGTGAAAGAGTTAAATAATATTTACATAAACAAATATAACAAAAACAAAAACAATCATAATAAAAATTAATCTGTAAGAGTATTAAAACAAACCCCAAAAAAAAAAAAAAAGTTATTTATAAAATTGTTTTTAGTAAAACAAATTAAAATTGTGGTAAATTAAAAATAAACACATTTTACTCATTCCCCAAATATTTCAATCAATATTTAATTTTTCCCTGCTTTAAGAGAAATTTTGAAAGATTTATTATTGATTTTAAATTATAGAATTTGTATCTCGTTTGTGGTTTTTTAATCGTAATAATTTGATTATAAATTCAAATTTTGTAAATGACATTTGGTTTCTTTTATTAAATACAAAAATATTTATATTGTATGTATGAATATACATACATTCTTATGTATGTGAGAGCGCATTAAAAGTTTGACAATATAAACTTTGCGATTATGGCATTTTTATCTATGCGATTGAACTTGGAATTAATTAAATTTTTGAAATATTTTTATGCACGAACAAAATTTGTCAATTGAAATGGAAAAATTGTAAAAAAAAAAGATTATTACAGGCTAAAGGAAATGGAAGAGATAGAAAATGGTTAAAGATAAACAAAATTAGAGAGAAAGAAGATAAAAATCTTAAAATGTCTATAATCTTGTAAATATAGGTTTAAAGGAAAAAATATTATTAGTTCTTTATCAATTTAGAAAGAATCTTTATAAAAGTATTGGTTTAAATGAAAGAAGGAAATATTAAATTTAGAAAAATATAAAATCATTCACAGTTCCTTAAAAAAGGAAATATCTTAAAGTCACTACCAAAAAACACAGAACAGATGATAATGTATTGTTAGCTTCAAAAACCAAATACTTAACAGAAAAAATTTCTTCTATTAAACGATTTATCAAAGATAAAAACTATTCCAATTACTTTTTCAATTGTATTTACTCTTCAAGTGATGAAAATTCAAATTTTCTAATATTTTTTACTGCAAATAAAACAATTTATCGGCTTTCAATTATTTTTCTTATTGCGTTAATTAATAGTTAATCGAATATAAATATAAATAAGTGATAATTTGAATAATTGAATAATAATTTTTTTTTTTTTCGTTGGTTGAATTTTAAATAAAGAAATAATCGAATAATTGAGATTGAAATATAGATTTTTCTATATAAAATTAGAATACTTTGATTTTGAGTAATGTATTTAATAATAAAAACATTTTAAATAATTTTAAAATTATGATTAATATTTTCAATTAATTTTTCATTTTGATATGTCAAAGTGTAATATAGACTCCACTAACCGGATTATCGTCGTATTATATTTTTATACCAAAAAACTATTGAAATATAATGATCAATTAATATCTTAATAGCAAAGGTACCAAATACATATTTTTATATTTAGTACTATTCTATATTTAAATTTTTTTCAACAATTTTAACATAACTTGTGGCTACTGCGGATACAAATTTGGAAGTACTCCGATTCCCTATCGTATTGAAAAAAGTTTATGGTATATTATATTAATTTTTGCAATAAAATATTTTCAGAAAATAAAATCAATCGCTTATTAACAATCTAATAAAAAAATGTAAGAAGAAATATTCAACGATTTTATTTAAGTACTAAAAATTTACTTTTCAAATATTTTTTACCAATTTGTTATAGATTCTACTTTTTATAAAAAAAAAAAAAAAAACTGCGAAAATGTGTGAAAATAAAATAACTAATATAAAAACGGTTTAATACTAAAACAAAACTACTCTCCTAAAATTCTTTATAGAAGAGATGGCAAGTAAAGCTCTAAGTAACTGTAATAACTCTCCTTCGTTTTCGGGGTATTTTCCATTTTGAAGATTTATTTTTGTTTTGGTGCTTTTTGTTTAATTTTGGCGATTTTGTTCATTTTGTCATTTTTTTTTTTTTTAATTTTAGCGATTTTTTCCATTTTGGTGATTTTTTAGGTTAGGCGTCATTTTCAATTTAGAATTTCTTTCCTTTCAATTTTTTTCATCATTTGGGAGATTTTTTTTTAATTTTGGCTGTTTTTTATGTTAGTATTATTACAACTTGTATAGTTTGTTTTTGTAAAGCAGACACTGGCGTCCATAGCAGTCCGGAGCAGAGTATTTTTAACGTAGCTAAACTATTGTGAGCGATCTAAAAACAAGAAATCATTTAGTCTATAGGCAGGTTAAAAAAAAAAAAATACATAAGAAAGAGCGTAAGAAAATATTAGTATTATTTTTTGTTTACTAGATATAACAAACACATTCGAAAAAAGAACGTAAACAAATAATACATTAACACATTAAAATTTGTTTGTCCTCTCTTTATGTCTATCGCTGTTGCAAAGCAATAAAAATAATGACACTTTTTTTACAGAGAGAGTTGATCGAAAACAGAGCTTCGAAAGAATTAATTAAATCTTACCAAAACACGATTCAATTTTTCGTACAAAACCGAAGTCACTAGCTTGTAGAGGAGCCTAGAAAAGCCAACAACAAATACGATTTTTGGGAGTATCTTCGATTTTAGCCGATATCTCAGTTATTTATCAACCGATTTTGCTCACTTTTATTAGAGTTCTTCTAAGGAATATTTCCTACAATTTGGTGTATAAAACATATATATCCGATAACTGTGGCTTTCTAAAAACTGATTTCAACAGACAGACGGTCAGACGGACATCTTTATATCAAATCCTTTATCAATAAGGATCCAGAATATATATACTTTTTGGGGTCTAAGATGAATATTGTAGAAATTACAAACTTATATACACCCTTTAAACCTGTGGTGATGGGCATAAAAATTAATTAAAGAATTAAGCTTTTTGAATCTTTGTCTGAGAAAGAACAGAAATAAAATATAGAAGAGTTTAATAATTTGAGACGCTCTTTTGCTTGATACTTATACACATTCAAGCTAGATTTGGCGATATTTTGTTGTACATAGCAAGTATTTTCCATAAAAAAATTTATAAAAGGATTTTCTGGCTGCGAAACTTTTTTAGCTGCCGGTTTTTAGCATCTTTTTCTTTGTTTTAAGACACCCCTATAGCACTCCGGAGCCACGTGTTTTCGGCATTTTCACATACACAACACGAATGTTAACGAAGCTAAACAATTGAGTATGAATATAAAACAAAAAAATCATTTAGTTGTGTTCTAGATTTCAACAAAGCAAGATCATGTCGCATTGTTAAGCAAAAACAAAAAGAAAGAAAGAATTATTTTTTTTGTCTGCAACAAAGAGCGAAAAAAAAATACACAAACACATTCAAATTTTTATTTCCCTTTTTCTGCACAGAAAAAAATATTTCAAATAATTTTTTAATAAAATTATTAATTAATTTTATATTGGAATTTAATTATATGATTTATTAATATAATTAATTTTCTAATTGGTTTTCAGATTTGCTTTTTATAAAATTCACAGCTGTTAATAAAATATAAAGATAAAATAAATATTTGTCTATAAAAGTACAGAAATAAAATAAATTTAAGTAAATTTTCAAAAATTTTCAGCTCATTGCATCTATTTAAGAAAAGAAGTAATAATAATATCAATTATTCTGGTTATCAATATTACCATTTTGATGATTGGAGCAAAATCAATTAAAAATTAATTAATATTACAAATTTCGTAATTGAAGTCCATTTTTATTTTTTTCTGTGTGCCTTTTGCTGTTGTAAGAACATGGTTTCGAAACAGAAATAAATATTTTCAAAGATATTATTCCACTACTACAACTAATTTATCTTAAATATGAAGTTACCAGAAACCTAAAAATTTTCAAAAATCAATTTTTTTTCTATAAAATAGAATAAGAAAAGTTTTTTTCTCAAAATTTTAAATCGCCACAACATTTTTGTATGGAAATATTTTTTAAATCTTGGAGTATTCAAAAGAAAATATTCTCGAAAATCAATGTATTTAAAATAGAATCGAAATATTTAACCAGCCCCTAGGCTTGATGTTTACAGTATGAAGATACAGCAGAAAACCAATTCTTAAGATAATTACAAGCTAATTTTGCCAGCAAATGCTTTATATATCTATGCCTGCCGAATATAGTAAAATATGTATATACAAGAAATAGATTACATCTTTTCAAATTTGATTTAATGACTCTGGAATGCATCAAAATTAAAATTTTTAAAGAATACTAAACGGATTTGATTAAAATTTATATTTTGCACATTTATGATAAAATACCTTTCGAATGCTATACATTTTTTTTTTATTAAAATCGAATATAATAGGCTAAGTGGAAAAGTTATATATATATACATATATATATATATATATATATATATATATATATATATATATATATATATATATATATATATATATATATATATATATATATATATAATATATATATAATAATAATAATATAATAATAATAATATAATATATATATAATAATAATATAATTGGGGGATTCACAAAGTGTACTATCATGTCGTATTGTCATAATGTCATAAAATTTTACAAAGGAAAAGCAATAACAATATTTTTTATACATTGAAATATTTTAGGACATATGACAATACGACATGATAGCACACTTTGTGAATCCCCCAAATATTTATATATATATAAAACGTTTTTTAATCAATCCGTCCGTTTATCCGAACAATCCGCTTAGTGAGTTCTAAATTATTGATTTCATAATGTACTACAGAATATTAAGAGAATATTCTCAGATCAAAGATTAATATTTTGAAGACTGTAAATACTTAAAATGGTATTGCTATTTTCGAGCTAATATAGAAAGTTTAAGATTTTAATTTTCGTTAAAGAGATACAGGTGTAACAAACATTTTATTAAAATTTTATTTTTGACCTTAGCAACGTTGAGGATTATTTTTCAACAAAGTTTTTGCTGGAAACCAGTGTTGCCAGTTTAGCTTTTTTAAGGCTAGATCTAGCCTTTTATTTTGATTTTAGCCTCAAAATTTTTGTTTTAGCTTCTAGCTTTTTTGTTAGCCTTTTTTATTTTTAACATAGCCTTAAAAAGGCTAAAATTTTACAAAATTTATTTTTACAAAATCATCAATTTAAGCATTTGTGTATATTAATTCTTACAAAAATATCGAAATTATTTATATTTAATGAAAATTTTCGCCTGCGGCGCTTCATTCTACAAAAATATTACAATTATTTTTACAAACTTTATTATCCATATAAACTAATTACTTTATATTTACAAATTCACTAAAATATATTTAACAAATACCAAAATCTAATGAGAACAAAAAAATTTATGCATTTTTAAATAAAAAATATGTTAGCTTTTTTCTGGCTTTATTTTTTGGGGCATTTAGCCTTTTCTGACCTTTTTTTAAGTCCAATTTAGCTTCTTTTTTTCTCAAGTCCTGGCAACACTGCTGGAAACATTTAAATACTAAATTTTCCAAGAAAAAGATGCATTTTCCTTAAACCATTTTCCTTATTTAAAACTTAAGTCTTTTTTGCATTATATACAAAAATATGAATTATAGCTTTCGTTATTAAGTATTTGACTATAAAAATATGAAAATTAAATAATAACTAAGTACCTTTTAATATAAGTGCAAAATTTCAAAATATTTATTTGTTAAAAGGTGTGTCTATCTCAAATGCTTACTGCATCGCACTTTTATCTTTCTCTTTAGAAAAATTGTTGATCATAATAACCATAATTTTGGCTCATGGCCAAGTATGAAACGTAATTTTTCTTTTTTTACTTAGATTTTTTTTTTTACATTTTCAATTAATTTCTTCTTAAGAATATCTAATGTTTAACTGCAAATTAAATATGCTTAAAAAATGGAGGACACTTTTAAAATGGCATACAAATTTAGATTCAAGAAAAAAAAAAATAAAAAATAAAAATGTCAAGACACGCAATCTTTTTTGCAAGTGAATAAAAATGTGATTTTGATTTATGTTTGTATGGCAAAAATCGTTTTTTTTTTTTTATCGTCATACACAAAATAAGAATAATTGTCGTATTCTTATAAAATATAAATTGTTTTATATAAATATATTTTTTTTTTTACTTATTGAGAGGACAAATGCAAAAAATTCTAACAATTTTAAACGTCTTAATAAAGAAATGAAAAATTAAATGTCATGATATTTTTTCTTTCATTTCTTTTGCGCTGTAATTAAGTTTTCAACTAGTTATTAAATGTCTGTACGCCAGCTTTAGACATTTAAAATGAAGTTTTTTTTTATGCAATGAACTCTAGAATAAACTCGCACGAATGAACTTAATAATAAAAAAAAATAAATAAATGATATCGAAAATGTATAACAAAATGGTTTGAGAAAATTTAAATAGATTGTGGGTGCTTATTAAAGCATGTAAATGAAAATAATTTTACATTTTTAAATGTAAATATTTAAGTACCTATATAGGGTAGGTCAAAAATTTTGTATTTTTATGAAACTAGAGACTCCAAAGAATACTAATATGCTTATTATTTTTGCTTAAATTTATCAGTCGCTGAATAAATATAAAAATTGCAAAAATTCATCGAAAACACTCGTTTTTCACACCATATCTTAAGAACTTTGGTAAAGATTCAACATTTTTTTACATTTTACACGTTTTTTTGACGCTATGTCAACCCTGGATGTAAAATTTTTTAACTGGTTTTGATCCTTGTTAATTTTTCATAAAACCCATATTCAGTGTTTTTTACGGTTTTTTATTATAACCTTTTTCCCGATTCACTTTTCGATGCCAAATATAGCCGGAGTGTTAATCAACACATTATTTAGTATTTCAATTTATAGATTATGACATTGTCTTTTCTTTGATGTATCATTTACGAAAATTATCATTGTTAAAGTAGGATTTTTTTGACTTGAAGTTGGTTGATGCAGTGTTCAAAAAATTTTGCTCAAAAATTATTTTGTGTTATTTTCCAATTTTTAAGAATATGAATTAAATTAAATTAAATCTTCGGACTTCGCAAATTCTGAAAAGTATTCGATCTATATCATGTTGCTTATAGCGACTGAAATATTTACGTTTTAAAATGTAAAAAAAATTTTCGTTTACACATTTTTTTAAGAAATTTGTCCAAAATTTTTTTTTTATGATTTTTTGCAATTTTTAAGATATTTCGTTGACTGATATTTCGAAACTCAAAAGGTAAATGTTTATATATTCTCAAGACTTTACAGAATCAGAAACCTTTTAGCATTTTCCCATACTATATACTGTGGCTTAAATATATTCAAATGAAAATGTAAACAATTTTTCGTTTACATGCTTTACTTACTTTTTTTCTAAAACCTTTTGTTATTTTAGCAAGTGAAAATTGATTTTCAAATGTGCATAGAATATTTTATTTCACTTTTTTTTTTATCATCAGATAAAAATGTAGTGCAATTTTTTTTGTAGCTTGTGCCGTATGAATAGAGGTACTTAAAATTCAATCATCAAGTAAAGATTGTAAGAGTCGTGCAATTTCATTCATTTTGCTACAGTCATTATAAACTTATTATAGTTGTGGAAAAAAAAAAAACCATTTAAAGAAAAAATCTGTACATTTCTTTCAACATTTTAAAGTAGTCTTCAAATTAAAAAAAAAAAAAAAAAATGCAAGGAAAGTAAAAAGAGTTTTAGAGAGGAATTTCAATAAATTAAATAAATTAAATATTTTTAGAACCATAATTTCTGAATTTTATATTCGGTTTGGCCGAATCTATATACCCACCATCAACTTCTTCAAATTTTACGTTATATGGCAGGTGGGCGGTAAAGTGGGTGGAACATACCCATTTTTTTGTTTCCGAGTTTACATTGGTCCTTGAGCTATTTGTACAAAATTTCGTTGAAGTTTCACCTTATGTAGGAGGTGGGCGGTAAAGTTTATATCGACCCTCGAACTATCAGCAGAAAAGTATGAAATGAAACTACAACGGACACCCTGTGTTTCTAATATTTAGCCCATAACTTTATTAACCGACTTTGCCCATTTTCAATACCAAACAAACCTTATATAAGATAAAAACAAATTTCGAGCACTATCCTGCTTTCAATAGACAGACTGGCAGACGGACGGACATAGCTAGATCGACTGAGAATCTAACAGGGACCCAGAAAATGTATACTTTATGGGGTCTTAAATGATTTTTTCGACATGTTACACACGAAATGACAAAATCAATATACCCTCCATCTTTTTAATGGTGGATATAAAAATAAACAATATTTGGTGCCAGTATAAAACTCACTTAAATTAAAATAAAATACTTATCGTCATTTAAAATTCAAATACTTTTTTTAATTTTTTAGAGTCGAAGCAAAAACATTATGAAAATTCAAAAGGCCGTAACCACTATTTTAAATTTTTTGTTTTAAAATTAAGCAATTAAGACAAAGTTTTTAATAATTAATTTAAAACAATCGTTCACTATATTATGTATAAAATATTCTTCAAACTAAGTTTTTCTTAAATGAAAAACATTTCACGACTGTTTGGTTTATGAAATTAATGTTTCTCTCTTTTGACTTTTGTTAACATATATGTCATTTTTGAAGATGTGTATGTAGGTGAAGTTTAGGGCAGTACATTATAATCCCGTAAAAAAAACCAATACTTGATGTTAATTAAATATGGAAATAATGGAAAAGATAGATAACACAGGGAAATACTGATTTTCGAATTGACTCTAGTTCATGCGATAAAACGCGATTTGAAAAACTAAGAAGGTTGCACTGTATATTGAAACATATCTCATAAACGACTTGTCTGAATTTGTTAAGAAGAAATATCAAAAATTATACTTAAAATTGTCTTCAAGTCGTATTTACATTACTTTTTAATACGTTTAATAGTTATGGAGATATTAGGCCCATTTTATGAGAAAAAAATTAAATTCTATACAAAATGTTATGAAAAATTTTTTTCAAAAAATCATAAAAATTCGAAAGTTTTATTAGTTCAAATTCTTACAGCCGTATTCACAAAAAAATAATGTATGCTTGATAACGAGTTACTAACTTTTTGTATGTAAATTTCCATAAGAAAAAGTTAGTAACTCTTTATCAAAACTACATTAATTTTTTTGAATACGGCTGTTATTCTTTAGTCATAAAGATAAGGACTGCGCACGAAAAATTCCGTGCATGCTCTTGGGCTTATAACTTTTGATGTAGTGAAAAATTAATAATTCTGTTAACTGGTTTGTATTTGCCATTATGCTCACTTGCCATGTGTTAAGTTTCATGGTAATAGCAAAATTGTTTTTTCTTAAAATGGAAGTTTATCAGAAAAAGTTAATTGCTTGAATCTTTATCAGAAAATTTTAAAGAAAGTCTAGGCTGAAGACGTATAAAGTAAGAAAAAAAATCATATAAGAAACGAAAGCAAGAATTTTGAGGTAAAAAATTTTTTCAGAAATTTTATTTCTGTATAGTAGACGATGAAACGTTCGTATAGGGTAACTTTTTTCAACTTTCTAGCCAGAAGTTCTATGTCGCAGATGCTAGAGGGATTATGGCAGAAAAATTTCGTGTATCAAAGAAATCAAAATTCCCAAGAAAGTTTTTGATTTGGGAAGTCATATGCATACGCAGGAATGAAGCACTTCATTTCTAAAGAATGGTTGCATTAACACAGAAATATACGTGAATGAGTGCCTTTGGAAAAGACTTCTCCCTTTCCTATTAAAATTCAGTGTATCCGCTATTTTCTGGCATGTTTCCGCTTCTCCTCATTACAACAACAAAACAATGGCGTTGCAACAAAGAAATTGTAAGAGTTTGTACCGAAAGAGGCTAATCAATTAAATTGTCGGAAACTCCGTGCAAGATATTATAATCTAGTAAAAAATAATTTAAAGAACATTAAACGCTCAGCATAAAATGAAACGGAGTTTAATAATAAGTGGACTTGTTCGAGCAAAAAAGTGACCGAAACACAATAAAACCTTTAATTAGAATAATTCCGGAAAAGATCAGATATTTCCTTAAAAACCAACAGGAACTAAAAAAAAAAATACTTGTGTTGGCTAGCCTTATATAACGAAAAACGTACAAACAGATGAGCAAAATTTTTTCTATTGAAGCAAACTAGTATACAAATGTTTTTTATGTCTTGAATCTTTGATCGACTGCACTCTCATGTCTTGTTAACGCACCACTACACTACTTGAAGTATTTGCTTGTACAGTTTAACACTTCAAACAATATTTGAATGGTTTCAAGTACCTACTTTAGTGTATTTGTTCCTTGCATACACACAACAGTAAAGCACTTCAGAAATACCAAATGTCTTGAATGCCTTGTAAGACATGGTCTCTAGTACTTATTAATACCATGTATGGAATTTTTTTAATTTTGTAACACTGTGTAATAATTGATTAAACCAATAGAAAACAATAAAACCAAATAAAAATAGGCCGTTATTTCTTGTATTTGGAATAAACTAACTCAAAGGTTTTTTTTAAATTGCTATAATTTTCGCACACTTTAATGGCACAGACCATTTGCAAGAGTATTCTTGCAGCATTCACTATTTTCGCGATTTCTAAATCCAGATTTCCTTCTTTAATAAGCTAGTATAATGGTGCATGTTGGCTCTAGGAATTCTTACCCTTATCGCTATGGTGTTTACTGAGTTATTTCCAATTTTCATACATTCTATTGCTTTTATTAAGTTATCCAAATTTTGATTTGTTTTACAAGATTTTCTTATTATATATTCAGCAAGTTTGCAAAAAATTTTTTTAAATTAAATATTCCACTTTACCCCAATATATTTTTACCACATTAGTCCAATTCTATAATTTGTATTTTAAGCACAGATCAGAAAAGGCGTTCTGTTTTCAAGACAAAACCTATTTGCAATTAAAATATGTTTAAAATAAGGTATTTTATTTTGTATTAACCGATTTAAAATACGTCTGATTTGGATAACTTTCTTCAAAAACATCAGCACTTAAAAAACTTTTTAAATATATTTTATTTGCTTGCTCTCGAAGAGCAATTATATCAGAGATTTCATGGATGATATATAATTAGGAAATAAAAGTGCAATTTTCTTTATTACCCTATATGCCACTTTCCCTTAAAAGTTATTGCACAAACTGTACCAAAAAGTACATGTAAACAATGAAAAAGTTCGTTGTTTCAATTAAATTGTTCCCTAAATTTGACCTAATATGCTGATGCTTTGAAAAAATGTATTGCCATAAGTTAAAATTTATTGTACAAATTCGTTATTTCAACTTATTCGTACATTGATTTAATGAATAGTTTCATTGAATTAAATAAATAATTCCAATGAACAATACGTTGATTTTAATTAAATCATACTCATACGTTTTGTCTGTATAAATTCTCTTATATTCATTCATTTCATTGATTTAATGTACTTGTTCTTTGAGTAATGCTTATTCTTTATTAAATCAATTTATTAGTACATTGAATCAACTAATTGTACGTTGAATTATTATTTTTATGTAGACTATATTTTTAAATCAATGAACTAATAGGTTTAATTAAATAACAGATTTACTAATTTTATAAGGAAATAAATTTAATGAATGGTTTTAATGTACTGTTCATGAGAGCGTTGAATTTTAGTGAATGGATTAATGAATTCTTAGAAAAGATTACCGAATTTAATTCAATGTACTCATTCGTTAAAATCACTTTTTGCACCTTTTTCTACTTCCTTTAATCGCTTTTTCCATCTTTTGATATCACGCATAAGGACACTTACTTAAATACAATGCATCAACAACAATAACTCTGCAAATAAATGGCGCCACAAATCAACAAGCAAACAAAAGCAATAATTTTATTTCGCAGAAAATATTCTTGGAAATATATTTCTAATAATAGTTGTATAATTCTAATATTCACAACTTATTAAGAAATTTGATCACAATTAAAATGTAAGAATAAATTAGCCATTATATATATCTGTAAATGATTCATATTCAAAATACACAGAACCTGTAGTATTGTAAGTAATATAAAATATTTGTTTTACATATAATTAAATATATAATTATATGTATTATAAATATACTGTAACATAAGATTTAATCTTAAATTTATTAGAGTAAATTATTAAAATAAAATATTACAAAATGTTCTCTTTGAATTAATCATTGAGTATGATCAAATACAAAACTCAATTGCTCACTTTAAATGTATAGTAGTAGTAATATGTATCATAGCTTTTAATAATGGAAATAAATATTTTAAATGAAATTACTAAAGTATTTTCAAATCTTATCTAATAAATTATATGTCAGTGTTATTAATTTAATTAAATTTAGAAATTAAACAATGTTTTTACACATGCTTAAGCAATTATACTTAACCTATGTAGACTTAAATACATACAGTAGTTTTGTATGTGTTAATATGACTAAATAGAGTTTGTTTATAAGGAAAGTGTAATTCACCTGAAATTTTAATGATAGTATGTTTTCTTTTTTGTGAAACATGTACTTTAGGTCAATTAATAAATGCAGACATTTACAGTAAGAAGCGAAAAATAAATACTTCACAATACATAAATCAAAATTGAAATTAAATAAAGGCTAACAAAATAAATATATACACGCAAAGAAAAAATATGGTTCCAGTGACCATAAACTAAGAGCAACATATATTTGTACGTATCATTATGATGATTCCATTTTATAATTTATTAGTAAAGTTTATAACCATACTAATAACTCTTAATAAGGTTTATAACCTTTTCTTAAATATTTTCTTAAATGTTTTTATTATTTAATAATTCCATGCAGGGATGATAAACGAGATTCTCAGTATTGTACTCAATTGAATATAAAATTGTACTTTTTGTGCCGTAATTGTACTAAATTGTAAAAACTCCTTCTGTGCAAGACTTTACAATATTTCTTGATCAGACTATCTTTGGAAAATTTCCTTTGAGTTCTAAAAGCTAGCAGCATTATTATTTTAAAGAGTCAAAAAAGTGAATTGACTATTTTTTGAGCTTTAAAGTTTCGTTCAAGTTGCACATGGAAAATTGTAAGATATACGTTTGAATATACCGTGAAAAATGAATATAGATGTAACGACAAAGAGTATATCTGAATCAAGAGAAAAAATGGGTACATCTAATACTAATGATGGAATTAGCATGAGCTTCGACTTAAAAGTAAAGTTCGGAAAATTTCAATAAATGTAAAGTAAAAGTCAATTAAACCTTTTAATGTTATGTAAAGCATTTTTGTTTTGATAAAAAAAATTTCCGAGATGAACACAGTAAACGCATATCAAAGTTAACATTCAGGTCTACAAATGTCCAAATGATTAAAAACTACTGTGCACAAATTTAGTTGTATTTAAAACAAATTTTAGCTACTATTCCAAAATGATTTCTAAAGGAATCCAAATACTTGTTAAAGAACATTTATTTCAAATCAATCAAATATTTTATAATTGAACTAAATTAATCACTGGAGTACTGATGTACTTTTGAGAAACGAATTGTACTGAAAAAAGTACAATTGTACTGAAATTATCATCTCTGATTCCATGTTATCATAAATATAAACTAATTTTATCACATATATAATGCCATTTTATCATATATATAAACTAATTTCATCCTATATATACAATTGTATAATTCCATTTTATCATATATATGAATTAATTTCATCATATATATAAACCCATGTTTTCATTTTCATTTGTACCACAATATGAGGTACATTCATCATACTGAATAAAAACAAACCTTTTCAATTTATATTTGTTCATATCTTAACTAAATGAGAATTAATATACTAATAAACTACTGGACTGATACACACAAATGTGTATTCAAAAGTAAATAAAAATATTAGCTTAATGGTTGTAGAATTAACCAAATTTGTAAAATTAACTAAATAGTTGTAGAATTAACTAAATGTTTGCATTTTTCATAAATATGATTTCATACAAACATATTTAAATACATATTATAATTCAGTCAACCATATTGAAATTTTGATTGTGGGTAATCATTAAATGATCAAACAGAATCATAAACGTTGCTATCATGAACACGGTATTGTTCAAATCAATGAAAAACCGCTATATAATCATTGAATAGTTGTAGTGATCATGCTGTAACCATGTTTTTTCTCTGCGTGTACATACAGCTTAAAGACAAAAGCAAAAAAATCTAATCTAAATCCATAAAGTCGTATATTATTTTTATCCAAGAAAAGAAACATTAAAATAATATTTGAGCGAATTTTAAAAAGAAGCATAATATGGAATATATTAATTTTTATTTTCTATAAATAATTTTAAAATATTTTCCTAAAACTTTAACATTAAAACTTTTGCTACTTACTGTAATTCTTCCTTATATGCAGATATATAATTTAAATATGGCATTTTAATTTTAGTATAACCTACAAACATATTAAAACGCCTACAATTGCACCTAGTATGTACATGACTATAAAATCTATTATCAAAAACAATTAGTTATTAAACTATTGTTCCATTTACAATATTAAAGTTAATTTTTGTTTTAAATATAAAATCATTCAAGTGTGGATATAGAATAGAGATAAAATTGCCATTTTGCTAAAATATTTCATTTATTAAATTTTCTTATTCAAGGAAATGTCATTGTATATATATATTTTTTGTTTGTTATTTTTTTAATATTATTATTTGTTTAATTTTGTAAAATATTATGTTAAAATTATAACATCTATAATAACAAAACAGGAGCATTTAATATCTATTGTTATTTTATTTACAGATAAAGTTTGTATATTTTACATGTATGTATGTGGATTGTTTTACCCTGCAGGGATATTAATAAGTTTATCATTCTATATGAAATTTATTTAATAACTATTTATTTGAAATTATTTAAAGTCATCGGGATTAACTTTTGCAAAGCACCCAATTAAAGAGTAACAAGAAACAAAACTAATTGTCAACGAGAGAAAAAGATATAGTCGGTCAAGCCCGACCATATGATACCCTACACCATTGTGTACATTATAATTCGGGGAGGGGTCTTTCATTAGACTTGGAGTCAAATGTGGACCGATACTCATAAGTGAAAAATAAAACATACGAATACAGAATATTACGTTGATGCTGACTTGTATATGAATTTATTCACATTTGGGTGATTCCCGAAAGAGGGCCTTATATGGGAGCTATGGTAAATTATGGACCGATCTTTTTAAAATTTGGCACTATTATTTATGTTCATATAAAACTAATTTGTGTCGAATATTAACTTGATACTAACATTTTAATGGGATTTATGCCCGTTAAAGTGATTTTTTGAAAAGGGGTTTATATGGCAGCTATGGTTAATTATGAACCGATCTTTTTAAAAATCGGCACACTTAGTTAGACTTATATAAAACTCATATGTTCCAAATTTCATTAAAATATTGCTATATTTAAGGGATTTATGATCGTTAAACCCTTTTCCGGGAGGACATTTGTATGGGGGCTAGGTGAAATAATGGACCGATCATAACCAATTTCAATAGGCTTCGTCCCTGGACCAAAAGAAACCTTTGCACCAAATTTCATAAATTTTGGTTCAAAATTGCGACCTGTAGTTTGATTACAAGGTTTACATGGACGGACGGACAGACGGACGGACGGACATCGTTAAATCGACTCAGAAGGTGATTCTAAGCCGATTGGTATAAATTAAGGTGGGTCTTAGACCAATATTTTTGGGTGTTACAAACATCAGCACAAACGCATAATACCCTCCCCACCTATGGTGGTGTAGGGTATAAAAACCTAAGTCGGTTGTCAAGAACCTAACTCATGCAACAACAAAATACATGTAATAAAATACAATTTGTTGTTGCTAAAAGAAATGAAAACACATTTTTTGTTACAAAACAACAATTTTTTTCAATTGTCAATCGAGAGTTTCGCTTCTATATGTTACTCTCTGCACCCAATAACTAGGGTGATCGACGCGATTTTCCAACCGGTTTTTTCAGTCAATGTACTATCGGTTTTTTCAAAATGTTCATTTTTCGAATGTCGAATAGACCGGTTTTTTTAAACACAAAAAACCGGTTTTAAAAATAGCACTTTATTTCAGAAAATATGTACTAAATAGTGATAGTGATATTTGAAAATTTAGGAATAATTTTTTAAATATTCATAAAGACTGATTTCTTTTGTTTTTAAAATGTAGTTTAAGTCTAAATTGGAATTTATTCTGTAATATTAATCAAATAAATAAGTAACAATTATCCTGTATGAATTTTTTAATCTATTGTAATATCTGTAATATTTTTATATCCAATTTAATTTTTTATGATTCAATATTTCCTTTATTTTTTAAAGGTGTTGTGTTAAAAAAGTTTCACCTGCAGAATCGTTTTGAGACTTAATTAATATACTATCTCCATATTAAGCCATAGTTTCTGTTTATGTTAACTAAAATTAAGATGATTATTTCTACAATTTTGAAACATAATTATCTTCTAGTCATCTAGACATATAATTTGCTTAGCATTTTTTCTCTTTCCAGAGCTTTCTGAAGCTACCAAACGACGTAGAAAATTAAAATTTGGCTTAATTATAAATTTTTTTGTCCAACAAATCCTAATGGAGCCATATTTTGAAATTTTTATCAGGGAGCGGATATAAGAGGATTTATGTGTCTTTTTCTAAGAATTTTGTCTTTTTCCAAGCTCCCAGAAGACATAGAAAAATTAAAATTCAGCTTAATTATAACCCTATTCGTCCTACAAATCCTAATGGAGCCAGATTTTGAAATCTCTATCAGGGAGCGAAAATAAGTGGGTCTATATATATGGATTTAAATATATCTTTCCTAAGCAATGTTTCCTTTCCAGAACTTTCTGAAGCTCCCAGACGACGTAAGAAACTAAAAATCGGCATACATATAAAACTATTCGTTCAACAAATTCTAACAGTGCCAGATGTTTCTATCAGGGACCAAAAAGTCTGTTTTGGTATTAAGAACTTTTGAGTTGCTATACTTATTGTTTGCTCCCCAAATCCTATAAAAAACTGATTCTGTATTTCGGCCAGGGAGCGCATTTACGACGATTTTTTTATTTTTAAAGGTTTACGAATTTAAAACTTTAATCAATAAATTCCAATAAATTTGAACGGCTTCAAATAATTGACATCGATTAGGGAGAGGAAGGTGTCTAAATGTTGTTCATATTTTTTTCTTTTCATTTTCAATTAATTCATTATTATATTATTTTTCCTGTCATTGTTAGGCTTTTACGCTTGTATTTAATAAATTTTAACTTAATTATAAGAATTAGTTATAAGAATTAAAGAAATGTAGTCTTTTGATATAAATATTAACTTCTGCAAAAAACCGATTAACCGGTTTTTTCTGAATTTCAAAAAGTGCAACCGGTTTTTTTAAAATACCAACTATTCGAACTATTCGAAAACCGGTTTCTCAAAAAAGTCGAATAATCGATCACCCTACCAACAACTTACGGAAATATATGATACAACAATAAATCGGAAATAATTTTTATTACATTTTCTATTAAAATTGTCAAAGTTGTCTATCAATTGCAGAGTTGTGAGATATTACTTTAGAGAAAATTAGAATTAAGAGGCGACTTAGGAAAGTTAATAAATTCTTTTGCTTATAAATAATTTGGGTATTTCAACTTAAATACCATTAAAAAAAACTATTTAGAAATAACTAAAGAAATTTCCACATGATATGGACGTTGGCGTAAAATGTGTCAAAAATGGCTATTAATTGAACTTTGAAATTGAAATGTTCGTAATAAAGTTGGGTAACGTTTGGATGAAGGATTCATACATTTTAGGAGTGGTGCTATGGGGTTCAAATGAGATACTAGAATACTAGTGATACTAGGGGATACTAGTGTAAGAAAAATTTTAACCTTTAGCGAATTTTTGCTCTTTACCCAATCACCTTAGAGCTCTTGCTAAATTCTGCTTTCATCAACTATTTATCTTATATATTTTTCGAATTATACAGAGCAAGCTCGATTTTCGCGACTAATTAAAAACCAGACCTGTTGCGAAAACTAATTTTTCGCGATAACAGAACCCAAAATTTTATGTAATTTTTAAAATTAGAATAAAAATATATTTAGATTTTAAAATTTTTTAAAGAAATTGGAGATTTTGAGTTGCTTTTTTGGCAAATTATTTTTTAAAATAACAGCTGAATCACGTAGTTCATATAGTGCTGTTGTCGGTTTATCATTTTCCAAAGCCCATTGTATCCATATGTTTATCGATGTTATACAATCGTCCATTGCATAAATCCTCCGATTCTGTATCTGATAATTAAATTTGCTCATCATTCTTTCCACATGAAATTCTTCATGAATCCAGTTGTTTATGTCAGCATGTTTCGTACCAATTATGAGCTACAAGTGTACCAGTAGTTCAAAGATCTTAATTTTCTTCCTAAATTGTGTTTTGTAAAATATCTAAGGGCATGTTATCCTCTTCACTCCATTCACTACCAAATTCGAGCAAGGCGTTCCAGGATTTTCGGATATTGGACACTGATATTTTATCCCAGGACGTAGCTAGAATTTCAAGTGCATTTTTGAGATTGAAGTTTTTTAGTTTGAGCTCCAAATTTGTTCCCTTCTCGCCAAGCAAGTGGGTGATCAGTTGTTTTTATACCCACCATCAGAAAGATAGGGGGTATATTGATTTTGTCATTCCGTGTGTAACATGTCGAAGGAATCATCTAAGACCCCACAAGGTATATATTTTCTGGGTCCTGGTTAGATTCTGAGTCGATCTAGCTATGTCCGTCCGTCTGTCCGTCTGTCTGTCTGTTGAAAGCTGGATAGAGCTCGAACGGGGCAACGTAGGGAGACGAAATTTGGCACAAATATTTATTTTATACAAGGTTTGTTTGGCATTGAAAATGGGCAAAATCTGTTAATAAACAAGAAAGTTATGGGCTAAATACTAGAAACACAGGGTGTCCATTAAATACTTTTCTGCTGATATTTCTTCAATAAAGCACGTACGACAACGAAATTTTGTACGTATAGTTCGGGGGTCGATATAAACTCGGAAACCAAAAATGGGCGTGGTCCACCCACTTTACCGCCCACTTCCCATATAAGGTGAAAATCAACGAAATTGTGTTCAAATAGTTCAAGGACCAATGTAAAGTCGGAAACAAAAAATGGGCGTAGTCCGCCCTCTTTATTGCCCACTTTACCGCCCCCTTCCATATAACGTAAAATTTGAAAAAGTTGATGGTGGGTATATAGATTCGGCCGGGCCGAATATATTTGCGCTTGTTTATAATTTAATTTGACCAAATTGATAACGTTTTGATCTAACGGTTGAATAAGCGTAGTGCAATTGGGTGGTAAATTCATTGCTATTATTAAGCCGTTTTCACTTTTTAGTTCCTCAACTGGGTGACACGTCGTGATATTTGAAGCCAAAAATTCTCGGACCTACAAAATTTTTACCTATGAACAACTTACTTTTACTAATTGGTGAAAATTAACTTAAGTGGGGAACAAGTTCGTGATGGAACCAATCCTTGAATATAAATGATGTCATCCAGGCGTTATTACTGGAGTTGTATATTACAGGATTATTGAAAAAGCATTTAAAGGCGCTTGGGTTTTTCGATTTTCCAACAATCAACAATTTCAGTTTGTCTGTGCCATTTAAACAGGGCAAAAAAAGTTATTTGCTCTTAACATATGTTTCTTCCGGGAGCCGTTTTTTCATTACATGTGACAAAAGTGTGATTTGGAAGCATCCTATAATATAAACCGGATTCGTCGGCATTGTAGATTTGGTGAAGGGTCAACCCATGCTCATCAAAGTAATCTTTAAACTCTTTCACAATTGGATCAAAATGATGAAGTCGAAGAAAATTTCTCGCCCGTAAATTTTAAAAATCCAATTCCATGTCGATGCTTAAATTTCTTCAACCATCATTAACTGGCATTGAAACCTGAATTGGTTTGATAAATTTTGGAATATAAATGACTGGCTTTTGATTGTAAAATCGCTACTGATATTGGAGCATTTTTTCCCCTTTGTTTTACAAACCACATATAAAGCATATTTTCCATTCTTGGTTACTCAGCTTTCTTTAAGGTTCAACGTTTGCCAGAGCTACTTTCTGTTGTACGTACGAACTTCTTTAATGAATTTTCTTGCTTAACGGATAAAAGTTTCGAAAATATAACCCGTTTTTCGGAAACTGTCGCGATTATAGAAACTGTAATTTTAAAAATTAAACCGTTGCGATTTTTTTACTTTCCGAACAATATAAAAACCAAATGTAAATAATAAAGCATTGATATATTCTTTTCCGGAATTCAGAGCCATATTCGACCCATTTATCCCAAATGTATGGACAGATCATTCTGACAAATAAATTTAGAATTCTAAAAATACATTTTCTATTTATGAATATATAAAAAATAAAGCGTGATCGTCAAAATTCGGATATTACCGTTTCCTAAAGTAAGCGCTATTTTTGACCCATTTAACCCCAATATATGGACATCTGTCAAAAAAGTCTTATAATTCTGAAAATTAATTTTTTTACCTAATAATAAATAAAAATTAAAAGTGATCATTAATACATTGATACCACCTTTCCCTGAATAAAGCGCTATTACCAAACCCCTTATACCCCAATAGGATATTTTAATTTATTTAACATTAACAGAAAAAATCATCTAAGACCCCATAAAGTATATATATATTATGGATCCTCGTGAAAATATAAGATGACCTATTTAAGCCCGGCCGTCTGTCCGTCTGCCTACCACCTGGGGAGACGAAATTTGTCTCCGACGATATCTCTATGCAAAAACGAAATTTTTTTGTGAAATATTTTAAGGGTTAATATAAAATAGGAAACAATAAATGTGCGTGATTTGCCCTCTCAACCGTTTACCGCCTATATAAGGTGACATTTTAAATAAGAATGGCACAAAAAGTTGCTGATTGTTGAAAAATAAATTCGACCAAGCCGAATATAACATTATTATTTGTTCTATTTAAATTTTGAATGTGTACGAAAACTGTCTGCAGTGAATTTTTTTAAATTCCATAAAATTTAATAAAACTTTACTTATGTACCTACTCACACACACATTTCAATTTATATTATTATGGCATGTTTTATAAAAATTATGAAAATTGTCAGTTTAAATACATTTTGAACGAGGGAGGTAAAAAAATTATATTCATATAATAGAAGTAAAGATCAAGTTTCAGTTTCTAGAACAGGTAATTATTTTAGGGAATGGTAATTTCTTTTCCGACGGCAATGAACTCTTTAGGCTAGTTAATTGTCTAGTACCAGTACAAGGCAATTTTAACTACCAACCTCGTTAGTAGCAACTACTTTTCATTGACAAATACCCATATGAACAATATGAACAAATAGTAAGGAAATATTTACTGTGAACACACACGTACATTTATATGAATACATTGTTTGTTTTTGATCATAATTTTGTTGCTGTTGCTGTTGCTGCTATTCCTGTTTGGTCTGCATTTTATTGTCATGCATATGAGTAAAAGAATACCACAAAATACTTCCATATATATGTATATTGTTGTATTTGTGTACTCATGCAGACCTCAATGAAAGTGTATGTGTGTAATTGAATTAAATAAAAATTTTATAGTAAAAAGGCAAATAAATACTTACACACATGCAAAATATTATTTATTAAATTAAAATTTTTACCCAAGAGTTGAACACAATACATATTGATATTAAAATAAAAATAAAATCATCTTAACACACTCTGAAATTTAAACAAAAGCAAACAAATTATCAATATGAAATTATATAAAGTTTTATTTTAAATTAAACTGAATTGAAAACTTATACAACGATCACATTTATGTTTATACATATTTGTTGTTCTCTTCTGTGAAGAGAAGAAACAATAAAATTCATAAAAACTTTTATGAATGATTCTTAAGAATTTTGAATGGAAACAAATGAATTAAATTCAATACGTTTAATATTTAATTATGGCCTCACAATTGACAGGAAATGGTTTAAAGAAATTGATGAAAAAGACATACAATAAATACAACATTTTATTCACACACACACATATAAAAGTGTTGGGTAAATTCAATAGATTTGTAAAAGATGTAAAAAATTTCCAAAAAAATCTTTTAAACTTACAACAATATAACAATTGTTTAAGTGCCTTTTAGGTATATTTGCCTGAACTATTTTTCTGAGCTTAAGCTTCGATCAGAATTTAGATAGTGTAATGTTAGCTTAATGAATATACATACTTACATTAAATGTCAAACGTGTGACGGTATCAAACATAACTGTGTAATATAATGTTGTTGATGTTAAATATGGGCATGTGTTTGTAAATATGTTGATGCACTCAAAATGCATTTCATTTTAATTATTTGTTATGACATATTTGAACACGTACAAAACACGCACTCATATACCCAGTTGGCCGAATGATCATCTATATATATAAAAGAGTAACGTGACTGACTGATTCATCATCCCACAGCCCAAACGAAGACGAAATTTGGAACGTAGGTAGGCCTCCCTCTGTATAGATCCACTTAGACGGGATTTTTGAAAATTCTAATGTTTAGGGGGTAAAAAGGGGTAAAAACGGGTAAAATCGGTAACTCTATAACTCGCAAACTAATAAAGATACACAAAAAGTTGAATAGTTGTCGTTATTCATTTAAAAAATAATCGGACAGGTATCTGGTATTTCTTTGAAAATCGGCCCCTTTAGGGAGAAAACGGTTAAAAACTGTATTTTGGTACTTTTTTGTCACCATATGTATCTTTGAAACTAATCAACATACAAATAAAATTTATATCGTATTCATAACTTATCAAAAAACTAGAAATATGAATTTGGTACATTTTCGAAATTCGGACGTATAAGGGGTAAAAATCGTACCTATTTTTGGTACTTTTTTCATAAAACATTTTTTTTTATATTTATTGACATAACCATATGCGTATTTTAATATGGGATCTCACTATAATTTAAAAACTCATTGGAATACAATTTCTGATACTTCTATGAGTAAAAAAAAGTACCAAAAAGGGGGTAAAGGTGGAAAATTACATTTTATTCAAACTTAATAATGAATTTTCCATTATATTAAACTTAGAAAGTAAATTAAGTAAATGTAGTCCTATGTGGATAAGAATTCACAAGAGTGGAATTTGTGGTACTTAAAGATAAATGGTCCTATGAGTAAGAATTCAAGAGGAGAGACTTTGTAGTACTTTTTGTTCTTCAAATGGTATTTTTTGAATTTTCTATAATTATGAACCTGGAAACATGAAATTATGGATATGTGGTCCTTAGTTAATGAAAATCCATAAGAGGGGTCTTTGTGGTACTTTTTCGTTCTTCTGATGGTACTTTTTGAATTTTCTGTAATATTTAACCTAGAAGCATGAAATTAAAGATAAATGAATGAGAATCTATAAGAGGCGCTTTTGTGGTACTTTTTTGTTCTTCTAATGGTACTTTTTTAATTTTCTATAATATTTAACCCAGAAACATCAAATTAAAAATACGAGGTCCTAAATGAATAAGAATCAATAAGGGGGGTCTTTGTGGTACTTTTTTGTTCTTCTAATGGTACTTTTTTAATTTTCTATAATATTTAACCTAGAAACATAAAATCAAAGAAATTTAGTCCTAAATGAATGATAATTCATAAGATCGGACTTTGTGGTACTTTTTTGTTCTTCTAATGGTACTTTTTGAATTTTCTGTAATTTTTAATTTGGAAATATGGTCCTAAGTTAATGAAAATCCATGAGGGGACTTTGTGGTACTTTTCCGTTCTTAAGATGGTACTTTTTGGATTTTCAATAATATTGAACCTGGAAACATGAAAATAGGGATATGTGGTTCTTAGTTAATGAAAATCCATAAGAGGGGTCTTTGTGGTACTTTTTTGTTTTTCTGATGGTACTTTTTGAATTTTCTATAATATTTAACCCAAAAACATCAGGGGACTTTGTGGTACTTTTTGAATTTTCTGTAATTTTTAATTTGGAAATATGGTCCTAAGTTAATGAAAATCCATAAGAGGGGTCTTTGTGGTACTTTTTGAATTTTCTATAATATTTAACCCAGAGACATCAAATTAAAGATAAGTTGTCCTAAATGAATAGGAATCAATAAGGGGGGCCTTTGTGGTACTTTTTTGTTCTTCTAATGGTACTTTTTGAATTTTCTATAATATTTAACCAAGAAACATAAAATTAAAGATGTTTGGTCCTAAATGAATCAGAAACCTTAAAATGGATTTTGTGGTGTTTTTCTTTATTCTAATATACTTTTTCGTAATTCTGATATTTATTTTTCATTACTCTAAGATTAGAAACCTGAAGTTAAAGAAATATTGTTATTTATTGATGACATAACACCACTATTAAAAATATTCCCAATGTAGTTAAGAATCTTAGTTTAAATTTGTTATACAGTATGGTTTTTATAAAAAAAGTTCCCCTAACGAAGTAGCGGGTTTACAGCTCGTAGACGATATTGTCGTCGACGTTGTCTGCAGGAAATTGTATATTTTGTCGTTCATAAAATTCTATTCAAGGCAAATTAAGTAACAATTGCATGCATATTGTCGTGCTTCTGGTTCAATTGGGGACTATATGAGCGACAATGTTCTGTTTATGTTCCAATACATTTATGCAAAATGCACGAAAATTTCAACGACATCTTGATGACCTTTGGGTCAATTCAATAAATACAAAATTTCTAAATCTTTCCACATAGAGTTCGTTTTATTCCATATTATATATTATTACAACCATAGTCATATAAAAATATCGCCAACATTCGTTTACGAAAGATTAAACTCCATTGTCCTCCATATAATCGTCGACGACAATTTTCACGACATTGTTTCTAATAATGTCGTTAACGATTTAGCGGACATTTATTTGAATTTACTATGGGTCTTGTACGCGTCGTCGATGTTGTCTTGAAGACATGGCCAACTGGGATTATTTTATACTCATACATAAATACAAACTTACATACAAGCGTATAAAAGAAAAATACTTCAATTATACAAACAACGTTATAATTTAAGGGCTTTTGTATATGAAAATATTAGAGGAAAAGAAAAATATGTTCTCCCTGCTTTTATGATTGCGGTTACTAGCATGAATGAGAAAAATATGACTGCTGATAAACTTATACTTACACAAATATGAACATATAAATAAATATTTATATTTATGATGTGCATGCAATAATAATATTCATTAATTTTTATAAAATAAAAGAGCATAAGAGTCATTTCATTTAAAACCAACCAGCTGGTTTCCTCACCTCTTCCGAATATGAATATCTTCCAAAATATAAACGTTACAATGTTCATTGATGAAGCCATTTTAAGTATTCTCTGTAAGTATCATGCTGGTACTCTCAATAGTTTATTACGGAACAAATAAAAAAAATTTGAAGTAGATATCTTCATTGAGTCAGAAAATAAACGATTTTGAATTGGAAAGTTTGCAAAAATTAATAATCAGACGGACGGAAGGACAGACATTAAAATTCTTTAAAAAAAGTCTTAAAAATTTAAAAATATATTATTTTTTTTACTTTTTGGCTAATATAAAAACTAAATCTAAATACTAAAGTATTGATATCACCTTTCCCAGAATTGTAATTTTTCGAACTATTTAACCCAAATGTATAGACGGATGGACAGACATTGCCATTCGGTCAAATAGTTAGTAAAAAAAATATTCTGAAAATTAATGTTTTTACTAACTAATAAATAGGAAAAATAGAATGTGATCATCAAAATTCAAGTATCACCTTTTCCTGAATTAAGCGCTATTTTCGACCCATTTAACCCAAATGTACAGACAGATGGACGGACATTACCATTCAACCAAAAAATATTTTATAATTCTAGAAATACATTTTTTTACTTACTAATAAATAAGAAAATTGTTAAAGTGTTGATATCACTTTTCTCTGAATTATGCATAATTTTCGACCCCTTTTACCCCAAAAAATTAATTCGTGAATTATCGACCATTGAAATTTAAGATAAAAACTTGTTTCAGTTACAATTTAAAAGGTATTTTTTTTAATACGAATTAATACGAAAAAAAAAAACAATTTATCTTATTTTTCAGTTATTATAAATAGTTTTGACGAGCATAATGATTGTACCAGATATAATTAAATTCTAAGAGGTAAAGTCCAAATTTGTAATTTTTCTGGTCAGTTTTAAATGGAATGACTCATAAGTATAAAATAGAAGTGAAAAAAGTTATAACCCAAATAAGTATAAACTACTTGTGTTATAATTTTATTCACTTATTTCGTTCAAATATTAAAAATACTGCATTTGTGTAGAGAATTTGTAAAAATGATAAAAATTAATATTAGTTTAACACAATCGTTAAAGTTTAATAAAAATAAAAAATATATGTATATTAAAATAATATACATACAATATACATAAAAAATAGTAAAAAAAAGAAACCAAAAATGAAAATAAAAATAATTTTTTTATTGAAACGTTTCAGAGAAAAAAGTTATTGCGTATACCACAAAATGAATATAAAACATAATTTTGCTACCGTCTACTACCTCAGCACCAACAACTTCACATGATTCCTTCTAATAGTATATCCTACCATGAAGTTGTCGCAGAAGTGCTTTTACTGGAATTACAAATATATGTTCCGACTTACCCATGACAAGCAATATACTTGGCTTCATAGTTGTTGGTAGTAAACGTAGAATCGGTCCATGAAGCTAATCATTGAAAAAAAGTCTTCCACAAAAAATATATTTTTATTTATTTATTTTTTTTTTTAACTTTTTATTGTTTGACAATTCAGGGTAAAATAAATTGAGAACACTCTCTCTAATTCTACCGTCTATAATTATATCATGCAACACTAGAGTGCTCCAAAAAAAACGAAGTTTCGAATTTTGACCGCCCCCCCCCCCCTAACATTGTTCTATGGGTTATCAAAATACGTCGTGCAATAAATTAGGGCAATAGGACTACGTTAACTGGTGCCGCAACGGCTCTGAAAATTCAAGATGCATTTACAAGGGGAAAATATGCATTTTTTCAGTTTTCACGAACATTTTGTCATAAAATAATTAGTTTTGCATTTTATTGTAAAAGAATCGTAATGTACACAGAACTAGTATTACAAAAAGATATAAACCACAAAAATTGGTTGAAAAATGTAAAAGTTATTGAAAATTCCCCACGCCATTAACGTGTCTCAGAGCATTTGAATTCGAAATGTGACAAAAAAATAAATATATTTTTGAAAATATTCGAATAAAACAATTGTATTACTTAAAATACATCTGTAGTTATTTGAATATGAGTTTTTGTCCTTATAGAATAACGTAAACCTGTTCTCAGCTATGGTCAACAAATATTGATATTTTTAACGGTCGTTTCAAAACTCAAATTTCAGTTTTTTTGATACTTTGTTAAACAAATTTCAATATTTTTGGGAGATCTCATAGGGATTTATGGACAACAGATTACATAATAAAACAGTAAAAAAATTAGGTCAATACTTCTTATAGTTTCCCTGTACCTGCATTTTGAATACAGCGGATTTGGAGAAAAACCCATTTTTATGTAATATTTTGGCAAATCAGCCATTTTATTACATTGTTGTGTATTTTAAATGGAACTTTTTTAAAATTTTATAATCCACATAATTATAAATATAAATCAAGAGTTTTATACAATTTGGACGACATTAACCCATAATTTTTAAAGGTCAAATGTCAAATTTTGTAATATTTGCAATTTTTGATGGAAACTAATCGAAATTTTATGTATTTTTCGGTATTTATTAACAACCGATATTTACAATAATAGTAAAAAAATTAAATTAACCCTTAAACGGCCTTGGGGTTAAAACGAACCCGATTATTTACAAACATACCAATTTGAATATATTTCAATAAAACCCGTTTGCAATCCCATTAATTCAGCAAATTGATAAAAAAAATTGGGTATTAACCCTTTTTGAAAGGTTCAGCAAATTGAAAGGTTTAATACTCAAATTTTTAAATTTAATAGATCTTATCGTATACTTTTGAAAAATATTAAATCACTCATACCACCCGTAAGCCTTATAACACGATTAAAAATAACACAAGGCAACAAAATCGAAAAAATTTTAAAGGCTTGAAAAACGAATTTACAATTTTAATGTATTATGGTTCCAGTAGTCCAAATATGGTCCAAATTTTAAATTCTATGGAGAGGTTTTTTTTTTTCTAAAATTATAAATTTTTTTAGACGTTTTTCACATAATTAATGATATCTCAAAAAGTGTTAGTCCGATATTATTCAAATAAAATCGCATCAAAAACAATTGTATACATCATTTAAAGATATTGTAAGCCAAAATGTTTGTAAATTTAGTTTAACAAAATCGGACAAGTTGTTTTTGAGTTATGACAACATAAGTGGAGAAATTTTTCAAAAAACTAAAATTTTGTGAATGTGAGCAAATTCACTCAATTGCGAATAAATTCAATAAGAATCAATAGACTTTTATTATCGATACCTCATTTTGTTGCTATTATATGTGGCTTTACGATAAAGTAATAAATCTGAACAGTTTTTGCCGTTTTCGGTTTTTTATGATTTTTTTAAAACAAAAAAACTTGCTATTTTCACGTAAAAAATATATTTTTTGTTTAATTTGTTTATTATAACTCCGAAATTACTGAGCAGATTAAAACCAAATATATAAAGGGATTAAAGGTTATATAAATATACATTTTGCTAAGTTTATTTGAATAATATTGGACTAACACTTTTTGAGTTATCATTAATTATGTGGAAAAACGTCTAAAAAAATTTATAATTTTAGAAATTTTTTTTTTTTTTTTTAGAGGTTCATAGAATTTTAAATTTGGACCATATTTGGACTACTGGAACCATAATACATCAAATCTATATAGTAGTTATTCAAGCCTTTTTTGCTGTTGACCTGTGTAATAATACTAAGCGACAAATTAAGGATAATCGCACGGGACGGAATCATTCCACCCACAAAATAATGTTGTATAGTGTAATATTCTTGTTATTTTTGAAAAACAAAAAATACAAGAAAGTTATAGTCGGTCAAGCCGACAATATGATAACATACACCATTGCGTTTGTGCATTAAAATGATTTCCAGAATTTTTGGAAATTAACCTAATATGGAACTTATTTGTGTCAAATATTATCATGTACAAAAAATCAGCCAGCCGTTAGGCCAGCCAGCCAGACGGACGGATATCGCTAAATCAACTCAGAATGTGATTCTGAGTCAATTGGTATACTTTAAGGTGAGTGTTTCAAAATTCTTCCTGTATAGATCAATGTATTGTAAAATATTTGTCTGTTCCACGGGATTTCTCTGTCAATTAAAATACAAATAATCTTTGTGTTATAATTCTATAAATTACTTTTTTTTAATTGACTCTACTTTTCGAGATACAATTTGGTAACTCCTCTTATTGTGTTATGTGTCGAGAAAAATTTATATAAATACAAATATATCAAATATAAATTTCCAAATATTTTATTTCGAATCTGTCGTTAAGAAGATAATCCCCAAGAAGTAAATTATTATAAAAAGTGTTCACTTTTGCTCCATAGAGTAACTAAGGAGTGAGATCGAATAATTCTTAACATACATAATATTCAATAACTTGGAAACGGTTGATCTTAGAGTTTTCATTATTTTTTTAATCATTTGATAATTTAGCACAGATCACAGAAATATATAATCTTTATGGTACTAACCACTAATTATAAAATTGTGGACCATTTTTTAAAACCCTTTCTTTGGAGATTTGATAGTTGCTTCAGTCACTTTTTTGGAACAGTGTGCACATCTTCTATTAAAATCTTCGGTATTTTGGGACACCTTTTTTGTGCTCTTGAATTCACTTTTCACAAGAGCTCAATATCTCTCCACTGGTCTAAGCTATGGACAATTTTGAAAATTGACCTCTCTTGGTACTAAAACTATGTTATTGATTTGGTACCACTCCAGAGCTTTCTTACCATAGTGACATGATACCAAATGGGTCCAAAAATATGTGGACACGTTGTGCTTTCTTAGGAAAAGAAGAAGTCTTTTTTGCAAATATTCCTTTATGCATATTTTGGTATTTATAGATCGGAATGTATCAAATGACTTTCCTGTTTTGTGGCAACTGAGAAAAGCTTGTCATACCATGAATTTTGTAAGAAATTTTTGCTGCTTTTGGGTCTTAGACTTATCTCCAACATTGCTTCGAGCATTAGCAATAAAAATTTTTAAGACACAAGCTGCGAAGATTCTGCCAGCACCTGCATTTCTTCGTCAATTATACAGCTTGAGTATTTTTGCATGAAATTTTGTTTTAAATTCCGAGTTCTATTTTTGGCTTGTAGTTTTTTTTTTTGCAGAATTCCAGTTTGGAATTTTTTGAACTTTATATGTTATCAACTTTCCCATTAGCTTTAAGTTTTCGCACCAAATAGTCGAAGCACTGAGAAAACTGAGCTGATTTTCTACCTGATGTGTTTGGAGTTCCTTTCAATATGCCTTCAATTTTCTGGCCTTCCCAATATCATGTGGTCCTTTTTTCTTAACGAACTAGCTCACATCAATAGCCAAATTCTCCTGATACTGTTTAATAACATTAGAAACTGTTTTACGGACGACATTTAATTCTGTGGCCAATTATTTGTAAGAACTATTTGGATTTTTTGAAATTTTTTAATAACTTGTAGGACGTAAATCTTTTTCGTCACTTATTTTTTGATGAAAATAATGACAAATAAACATGGTTGTTATTAAAAATAATAACTGAAGTATTTTTCCATGATAACTAGATCAAAAAAAATTTTGAATATTGATTCCGAAAAAAGTTATGAGGCAAAATGTGTGTTAAGATTTTTTCGATCTCACTCCTTATAGACGATGGAACCATTCTGAATGCTCCCTGACAAATTCGGAGAGGTAAAGTCAAAAATTTGTATTTTTTCGTGTTGGTTTTAAATGGAATGACTCTATTTTTATTAATTTTTTTTTTTTTTTTTTTTCAATGACAAGTATACAATTTTTTTTTTTTTTTTTTGTTAATTTATAATTTAAAAATGTATTGTCTAAAACAGACATTTAAATCTAATAATTTCTTTATTCCAGGATATATAGAAATATAAAATTATCTTATTTATCAAAGATTCTGTATTTAGCAGGAGCTGTTTCTTATATTCACTGTCTCATTGTCCCATTTCTAAATAATTTGGGAACAAGGATAAAATACGCTTAAGTATGTTCTTATGTGTATAAACTTCAGCTTTATTACAAAAAACAACAAGACAATTGTTTTGTATAAAATTCCTTGTTGTTTTATTTATTTATTATTATGTAATATTTTTATTTATGTTCGTATGTGTGTATTAAATTACATACAAATAAAACATTTACGGAAAAAACTCCTGCCCTAACATATTTAAATGACGTTGTGTTAGAAATGTAAAAGGTAATGCTGTAATAAATAGATCTTGAGGCCTTATTTGTTACACCTATTAAAAATTCAACTCTATGTAAAAAAGAGAGAAGAAGATATAGTCGGTCAAGCCCGACTATATGATATCCTACACCAATTCGATCCACATAATTTTGTTTTTACATATATAAACTTATTTGTGCTAAATATTAACATAATACTAAAATTGGTATGGGATTTATACACGTTAGTGATTTTCGGGAGATGAATTTATATGGGAGCTATAGTCAGTTATAGACCGATCTTCATGAAATTTGGCAGACGGATTTTTGTTGATATAAAACTTATTTCTACTAAATTTCATTAAAATATTATTATTTTTAATGCATTTTTATGTGTTAAAACTCTATTCCGGGAGGACATTCGTATGGGGGTGAAATAATGGGGTGAAATAATGGGCCGCTCATAACCAAATTCAATAAGCTTTGTATTGAAAAAAGCATATGTACCAAATTTCATCAAATTATCTTCAAAATTACGACCTGTACTTTGCGCACAAGCTTTACATGGACAGCCAGCCAGCCAGCCGACCAGACGGACGGACGGACATCGTTAAATCGACTCAGAAAGTGATTCTGAGTCGAACGGTACACTTTAAGGTGGGGGTCCGAAAATTTTTTCTCTACGTTACAACTTCTGCACAAACACATAATACCCCAACCACCTTTGGTGGTGTAGGGTATAATTACAGAAAGCATTTCAAAATCAAGACATTGAAGAAACTTGTTTGTGTTTTTACAGACTTTTTCTTTAAAAGGGCCTGCTAAATAAAGGCCTTTCATTTCTTTCCAGAGCATTTACTTTTATTTGTTCTGCTGTTTTTATATATGTGTATTACAACTACATAAGGATATCATAAGTATGTTTTTTCGTTTACTTTTTTTTTTTTTTAAATTACAATTGTGTTAAAGTGTGAAATTTATACAATTTTTGTTGATGACATTTTAACCTTTGGCCCCTCATTTTTTCTTTATTGCATGGCTGGCTTTTTTATTATTATCGTTATTGTATTTTTAAATAAACTGTCAAATATTGTTTTACATAACAAAAGAACACACAGGAAAAAGTGTTACATTACTTAAATTGGCTATAACGAATCGAATATAATGCTACATTAAAAATGGTATAAGAAAGATAATTCTAAAACGAACGAAATGTTGATTCTTTTGTTTTTTCTCACAAAGAATTTTAAAATTTCATGTTGTTGTTATTTTTTAAATCTTACCAAATATATAACAAAACAAGAATGATTTCTATACAAGTAGGGTAAAAAAAAAAGTAACGCAAATTTAAATATTTATTGTATGTGTATAGGTAGGTATAAAAGTAATGTTTGTATATGTACTTTCATAAACGTATTACTTAGTATTATGAGGATTTGCATTTGTATTATTAAATTCGAAAATTCTTGTACAAAATACACCCAGGTGTATGTACAATATTACTTGTTTGGTTAAAGGGTTACTTACTATATTTTCTGTATTCATTTAATAAATTTAAAAATAAAAATAAAAAATACTGAAAATAGCAAAAGTCACTTTAAATATGCGCATTTTAAGTAAGACGCTGCCACTATTGTAGCTTGTTAGCAAAATATAAAATTGTTTAAGGATAATGTCACAGTTTCAAAGAAATCATTTTTCAATATGACATAATTACTTAGGATTTTAAATTTCTAGGCTTATAAGATTTATTAACTACAAAAACTAATCAAGGATAATGTCAGTGTTAATAATTGTTGCAAAAGTAAGTAATGGCAGTTTAGCAATATTAGTTTAAAAGGATTTCTAGACTTTATTTATACTATAGGAATACCATTTAAGTAAATGGGATTATTTGCATCATTAATTATATAAAATAAATCTACAATCAGTAATTTTGTTGGTAATTACTCAAATTATATTTTAAGACATATATATCTATTACTTGTATTGTATTCCTGAGAAATGAAATGTGAATTATATTATAGTTATAAATAATAAAAAAATTGAGGCACGGAATATCTGTATTAATACATTAATTAAGTACTAAGCCATTAATTCACGATTTGTAAAATTAAGGAGATAACAACAAATATTGAAGCATATCTCGAAAACGTTTTGTCTGATTTGGTTAAAAAAATAATAATAACAATAATAATAACAAGCGCGAATATTATATTCGGCGCGGCCGAATCTATATACCCACCATCATCTTTTTCAAATTTTACGTTATATGGGAGGGGGCGGAAAAGTGGGCAGTAAAGTGGGCGGACCATGTCCATTTTTTGTTTCCGAATTTACATTGGTCCTTGAACTATTTGAACACAATTTCGTTGATTTTCACCTTATATGGGAGGTGGGCGGTAAAGTGGGCGGACCACTCCCATTTTTGGTTTCCGAGTTTATATCGATCCCCGAACTATACGTACAAAATTTCATTGTCGTACATGTTTTTGTTGAAGAAATATCAGCAGAAAAGTATAAAACGGACACCCTGTGTTTCTAGTTTTTAGTTCATAACTTTTTTGTTTATTAACCGATTTTGCCCATTTTCAATCCCAAACAAACCTTATATAAGACAAACATTTGTGCATTTCGTCCTATCCTGCTTTCAACAGACGGACAGACGGACGGACATAGCTAGATCGACTCAGAATCTAACCAGGACCCAGAAAATATATACTTTGTGGAGTCTTAGATGATTTCTTCGACATGTTACATACGGAATGACAAAATCAATATACCCCCCATCTTTTTGATGGTGGGCATAAATATATATTTAGTAATTCGCTCAATAGTTATGAAGATATTAAGCCTATTTATTTTAACTTAAATTTCCTACAAAATTAAAAAAAAAAAAAAATCAAAAAAAATTTCAAAAAAAAAAATTGTTTTCAAAGAATCATAAATATTTGTAAATGTGAAAAATTAAAATTTTTATCCATTTTTTTTTATTCATACTTCAACCATCAACCTTTTAAAATTTTACGTTATATGGGAGGTGGGCGGACTACGTCCATTTTTGGTTTCCAAGTTTATATCGACCCTCGAACTATCTGTACAAAATTTCGTTGTTATAAATGCTTTTGTTAAAGAGATATCAGCAGATGAAGCTACAACGCACACCCTGTGTTTCTAATAATTAGCCCATAACTTTGTTTATTAACTGATTTTGCACATTTTTAATCCCAATCAAACCTTATACAAGATAAATATTTGAGCTCCTTGGTTGCCCCTTTCGATCCCTATTCTGCTCTCAACAGACGTACGGACATAACTAGATCGAATCAGAATCTAAACAGGAGCCAGAAAGTATATACTTTATGGGGTCTTAAATAATTTTTTCGACATTTTACATATGGAATGACAGTATCAATATATTTTTTTTTTTATTTATTTTATTTATTTATTGAGTATAGTAATGCAAAGCCTTCAAGGCCAAAATATAAATATGTATTACACAGTAATAATAATCCTGAGTATTAGATATAGATAATATAAAAACTTAAAACTAATACAATATAAAAATGTTTAATTATATCCCAAAAAACATATTTGGCTCCCCAGCCATAAAAATTCAAATTATATGTATTATTAGTAACCAAAAAAGAAAGTACAATATATGTATGTCCAGCAGCGGTAATAAAATATATAAAGCAGTATAATCAAATGCTTTCAGCTAAGTAGGCAATAAGTTTAAGACGGAACACATTATTGGAATGAGAAAAAATTTGAAGTTCATAAGGCAGACAATTCCAACAGCGAGCAATCCTCAAAACAAACGAACTTTAAAAACATAGCTTGAAAATTCTCGGGATATAAATTAGTGGATTTCTAGAAGAACGTAAAAAAATAAATTTATTACACAATTTAGATGGAAAACCATTTCTAATTATATTGTAGAACATGACCAAACTACGATATTTAATAAAATTGTTAAAAGAACATCCAAGAAATTTATGAACATAAACCGAAATGTGATGCCAACGTTTTATATTATAAACAAATCTTACAATACTGTTTACAATAGATTTCATTATATTAATAGAGACGACAGAACACCCAGATAACACCTCCAGGCAATGTAAGACTTGAGGCATAAGGAGAGTATGTGCTAGTCTTCGCTTAACACGAAAAGGTAGATATAAATTTGTTGAGTATATTCTTCTTAATGCCCCCCAAACTTTCCCAGATACAAAGTCAATATGGAACCCAAAAGAAAGATCACTATCAATAATCAATCCTAAGCACTTATGCTGAGAAACAAACTCAATTGCAACATTATTCAAATAAAAATTAAAGTTATTGAGTGAATTATCACGCGAATTAAACAATATCGCCTTAGACTTAGATGGATTAATATTAAGGGAGTTATCATATGACCACAGTCTAAGACAATCATTTACATTCCGTTCAAACTCAAGACTAGAAAGAAAGTCACAGCTAAACAACAAAAAAATATCATCAGCATACAAGAAAGTCCCGCAAGTATCCGAATTAGTATTTATATATAGGTCATTCACAAAGAGAATAAATAAAAGATGCCCCAATACAGAACCTTGAGGAGGGACACCCGTATAAAGAGTAAGCAAATTAGATTTTTTTTCCTTTAAAGTCAACAATCCCATCTTTTTGATGGAGGGTATAAAACGGCAAATATAGGTGATTTTAATCACATTTTTTTGATTTTATTTACCAAAATCGTATAAATTTTTCTCGGTATATAATGCAAAATGTAGAACAATCTTCTGAATTTCACATATAAATTTGTTCTGGAAAACTGGAGTCATTTCAAAAATGAATATTTTTAGGCTTAAAACACTTAATTTGAGTTGACTGGAAAATCCTTTAGAACAAACAAGTAATTTTTTTGATGCTTTGTATTTTTAGTATTTTTTTTAATGATGTTCATGCATTTTTCACAAACAATTTAAATTTAAATAAAACTAAACAAAACCTCATTTCAGATTAAACTTTAAAGAGACGTTTTAAAATGATTAAAAACTACAACTACTGAATTAAACACATTTCAAGTTGACCTTGCAGCACTGGAAGAAAATGTAGGTTTTCTGTTTTTTTTTTTTTTTTTTAGGAAATTCCACCCACTATGGCGGTAAGTGCATATGTTTATACATACATATGTATGAGTGTGTTAAAATAAGCCGTCAGTTTTCTGTTTACATACGAGTGCATTCATCTATTTAAACATAAACACACAAATGTACAAACAAAATATATACATATGAGCATTTCTGCGTATTAATTTACATTTAGGGTTCTAAAAAAAAAAAAAAAAACATGTAAATTGTGTAATAAAAAAAGTGACAAAATTTCAAATCTTGAACATTTTTGTTGCACGATTTGTCCACAATTTAATATTGAAAAAAGCAACAACAATATGCAAAGCAGCTATTAAATTAATTTAAAAAATGATTTGCCAATAACTCGGTTGTTTATGGACTAATTTGTTTGATTCCAAAAGCCGCATATTTTAGAAAAATATTTATGACCAATCTGTACAAAAAACTGTAGCTTATATAGGAGCTTCAAATGTCTAAAAATGTGTTTTGGCTGATATCTCACATTCTATTGGACCAATTTTGTTTATTTATTCCTCAAAAAATTTGGAAAAAGTTTCTGAAAAAGAACAAAGTCATTAGTTTGTATATGAGCTTTAAAAAACCGACAAAGAAAACGACTTTTAAAGGTGTCTTCAATTTTTTGGCGATATCTCGGCTATTTATAAATCGATTTTTCCCATTTTTATGAGCGTTCTTCTAAGGAATATTCCCAAAATTTTATGTATAAAACATATATATCCGATAACTGAGGCTTTCTAAAAACTGATTTCAACAGACAGATGGACAGACGTAGAGACGAACGTGATTATATCGACTTCCGTATTAATAAGGATTCAAAATACTTTTTGAGGTCTTAGATTTGCATTAATATTTCCTTAGTAATTGAACCTTGTATGATTTAAAATGTTACATTGTATTAATGTAACAGTATTTAACGAAATGTCCTGTTGAACCTATTGAACAGTCCGCCATGTTGACAGCGTACAGAGAATGTGGCTGAATTTTTCATATTTATTCATATGTCCAAACAATTACGAAGGCTACCATCTGAAAAAAGAAATCTAAAATTTTTAATAAGGATATTATTTAGCGAAGTATCCCTCGCTAAATATGAACTATTTTTAAACTGATAGTATCTTTGAGTCGTATTCATAAATTTAAAAATCATATCCCAACATAAAGTATGCAAAATGGGATACTTAAATTGAAATCTTTGCCCTTTCACAAAGCACCAAGACTGTAGTTTGCTGAAAAACAATAAAATCTTTAATTTGTATTACTAGATGGTTCTTTCGTGTATTTATACAAAATAAATGGCGGGATGAGAAAATTAGATACTTACCAAAGTGCTCGAAGGATTTATTATAGAACATAGTGCGAATAGTTGCAATAAAATACTGCTAAAAAATCTTGTAAGTAGAAAAAATTACGATAAACGTTCCTTTTCTTATAAAAAGGATTATTGGAACTTGGTCCATGCATTTCAGCGAGATATCGCCTCATCAAAAATAAAAAGTAAACAAAAAAAGTTTTTTTGCGGAAAAATTCAGTTCTAATAGCACATGAGTCTGTTTTTTCATAGACCTGAATTATTCAGAGAGTATGCGAGGAGTTATATACCAAACAGTTTTTGCTGAAAGGAGTCGCTTTAACACTATAAAGGCCTTAAAAAATGCATGGACATTATTAATGCAATGTTGACCTATATCTTGACTACATACTTCTTTATCAATGCCGCTATGATTGGAATATATTAAGAAGAATGCAATTAGCCATAAAAACTATTAAACCGCTATAATATTGTATATAGTTCTACTCTCTACAATTGCATCATATTTCTCAACAGTGATCTTAAGTTTTGTAATTTAAATATCAAAATATATAACCGCAAATAGTTCAAAATAGAATTTGGAACATACTTTTTTGGATATAAAATAAATAAGTTGATTTTCTTATATTTTTATTGTATATGTTTAGGTTTTTTCGCGCACTGTATACACTTTACATTTGTGGTGAAGGGTATAAAAATCAGAAAGTCGGTTTCTTAAAAGTAAACGAAAAAAGAGAATTGCTGATATATGTAAACATATATGTATGATATTTATTAGGGTGATGTTTAAAAATCATAAAGTAAATAGTTAATAATATTTTTGTTTTAATTATTTAGGTATATTAAGAAATTATCTACAAGTAATATAATTTACAATAAAAAATAGATTAAAAAAATTAAAACTAAAAAATTATTAGAATGAACGTTTAGTAGCAACCTATTGTACATTTTCATGGAAATGTGCAGCATGCTGTAAGCATTATATAAAAAACAAAACATGAATTGTAATGTGTCATAAGTGTTGTTGCATACAACAGTGACGTTTATGTCGAAGAGAAAATATGTGCATGATGTTTGACTTTTTACAAAAAAAAAAAAAAAATATGTATGTTAAATAAAGGGAAATTACAAAGGCACTTAAACACCAAAATTTAAAAATAAAAAAATTGTATCTTATATTATCCTTTCAAATCAATAAATTTTTATTTTAAAATTTTTTATTCCTTTAAAAGCAAATCGGCAATATATCATTATAAATCTAATCATTAAAAATAGAAGAAGTTCTCCTTAAATTCCCCCACATGTCATGTACATTTTGTGTGTGAAACTATATGAACATGACGTGTCAAGTCAGATGTTATAAAAATAAAAATACACGTCCATACATACATATGTATGTACAAATATGGCACGATGAGTAAACATGAAAGAATTACTCACAGTCATTCATGTCACTCTCGTGACATGTACCAACCATTTGAAGAAAATGTAAGATTGAAGCCATGTGATATGCATTTTTTAACATTAAAAAATATATACTATTTTGACCAAGTACTAGAGAATTTATAAAAGTTTGCAGCCTTTTACGCAATTAGTAGTAAGTCACATTTAGTCAACGACCTATGTGAAAACATTGAAGATAGAATTCTGTAAGAAATAGTAATTCCATGTCACAACGAACAGCAATCAAACTTAACATCTAATATGTACATGAAATTCACTATAAATAATGGCAATTGGAAATGTTTCTGAAATCATAAAATTTTAGACTCCTGTCCCTTTCGGATTTAAATTTCGAAATATTCTTTCGAAATATTCTTAAAAAAAAATGTATTGAGAGCCCTCAAATTCAATTAGAACTACTTTATTACATTGTATTGATGAAATGAAAATAGGACGGTTAGGACCGGGGGCAGGAGAAGCCCCCATATAAATAAAATATTAATTTTCTTATATCTAAAGGAGTAATTTAGTGAAAAAAGTTGTAGAAAGTTGTAGAAATATAATATTGTATAATATTTTGAAAAGGGCGAATAGGTTGAGGGGGAGTAGTGACCCCCAGATAAAGTAAATATTAGTTATTGCTTTAAATAGGGTAGCAAACCACATCGGGAAAAGCTAGCATTAATATAAAAATTCATATTACAATTTTTTGTTTTCATGCTGAATTCGTCCGACCATATGTGTATGTTCATAAAAATTTGGGGAGGGGTCTTACAATAGACGTGTGGCCAATTATGAAAGATACTTTTACTGAGTGTAAAAAGAAATATACGAATATTACGTTTATATTAAAATTTATGTATATGAATTTATCGTCTTCAGAGTGATTACCTAAAGTGGACTTATATGGGAACTAAGTTAAATTCTGGAACGACTCCCAAAAAAATTGGCACTATAACTTTTACTTAAATAAAACTTATTTGTGTCGAATATTAACTTGATACTAACATTCGTATAGGTTTATATGGGAGATATAATCAATTATGGACCAATCTTTATGAAATTTGGCACAAAAAATGATACTTTTATAAGTCTTCTTTACATTTAATTTAAATATTTCTATATTCAAGGCATTATTGACAGCTAAATCCCTATTCCAGGAGGACAATTGAATTGGAAGTAGGCGAAATAATGGACTGTTCATAACCACTTTCATTACACATCTTCTTTGGGACATATAAACCATATAAATAAATACTAATTATCGGATAACTTAAACACTTCTACAGCAGTATTTAATATATTTCTCATCAACTACCAAACTCAAAATGAAAATATGACGGATAGGGCCAGGGAAAATATACCCCTCCCCCCATTAGGAAATATTACAGTAAAAGTTTTAAAATTTTGTTAGAATAACATTCTCAACAACCTTTATTATTTTAGATTCAAACTCGATAGGTAGGACGAGGGGAAATGGTACCCCCCATAGAAATTAAATTTCTTAATGATATATCTAAAGAACTATTATATTGTAAAAAACTTTCTTATCATATTGCATTGATGAAATGAAAATAGTACAGATAGTGCTAGCGGGAGGGGTAGCTCACGTACAAAAAAAGGAGTAATTTACTGGAAGTCTTAAACATTTTTATAAATAATTTTCACATCAGATCTTGAATAGGGCGTAAAGGTCAAAAGATATTATTAGATCCCTTACAAAATAAATGTTAGTTATCGCATAAAAAGGGCTAGCGAAGATAACTTGGTTTATACAGCCCTGTCACAGAAAAACATTACAATCGAAAGTGGAATTAATTCCGTACTTTGCTTCTTCAAAAAACATAAAACGAAGAAATTTTTGGGAAAGAAACTACTTTAAATTTTCAAAGTGGAACTGATTTTGTGGTTTCATTCCAAAAAATTTCTTCGTTTCATGTTTTTTGAAGAAGCAAAGTTCGGAATTAATTCCACTTTCTATCGGAATGGTTTTCTGTGACAAGCCTGATAATAAATAAAAAATTTCAGCAAAAATTTAAAATTTTGACTTTGACCTACAAAGAAAAGATAAGCCGCATTAATATAAAAATCTGTGGATATAAAATGCAAAGTCTCTAGTTTACAAACCTGTATAAATTGTTTATCTATACTTAAATATGACTTTTTGATCTTAAGGCCCAGTAGTGAAGGTTTTTAACTAATCTGATCAAATATTAAACTTTTAACTTTAAACCTTAAAATAAATATACACACAATTTTGACATTTAAAATAAAGCAACCTTGAAACTTCAAATTCATTAAGGGACAACATTTTAATTTTTCAAACATTCTATAAAATTTATTAAATTTAAATAATTAAAAATTCACAAAACTAAATTTTCAATTTGTAAAAACATAACAAATTTGAAAGAACTTTTTTAATGAATTTAAAAAGTATAGAAAGAAAAACAGACCTAGAATACATGAAAGACTAAACAAATTTACAAGAAATAACTAAATAAAAAAGAGCAAAATAAAGAAAAGAAAATAAAATAAATAAAAAAATAAATAATAATATACTTGTGAGATAAGAAAGGACTTTAAAGATTAAAGAAGAATTTTAAATATACTCACAAACATGTGTGATTACAATCTTTTACTTATGTTATGTGTATATATAAGAAAGGATATACATATATACATATATATATATATATATATATATATATATATATATATATATATATATATATATATATATATATATATATATATATATATATGTATGTATGTACATATGAATGTGGTAGTATGTAAGTACATACATAAATTGTATTTTTAGTTGACGTTTATATCAAACTTACATGTCAACTGTGTACACAGATCAATGTTTTTTTTTTATATACATTTTTTTTCGTTTCCTGTTTTTTTTTTTTTGAGGAAGAAAAAAACTTGTTTGACATTCACATTGACATAAAAACATTTACATACACAAACTCTTATATACTATAATCAAATGTGGGAAAAACGAATAACTATAGACCGATATTGCTGGTTACATTCACATTTATTTATTAAAACTGTAATCGTTTTCTATGGAGTTCAACTGTATATTTTTATATATATTTATGTAATATTAAGTATGTTTTACAAAATCAAAAAGAAGATTGAAATTCAATTTAAATATTTTTGTGTACAAAAGAAATTTTTTTTGCTTTTTTTTTTACCTACTACCTATAAAATATAAAAATATATTACATATCCCAGTTGGAAATTGTGTCTTGAGGACAGTTTCATAAGTGACTTATATTGTAAAAGTCATTAGGTGATGATATTTATATAGGATGACTACATGACGTGTCAACACTTTTTCTTCAGATTACTATCATATGAAAACAGATACAAGTCGGAATGACTTTGATAGCTAGAAAATGTACAATTAGACAGAAAAATATTAAAAACTACAGCGAAAAAAATATGATTTTATTTCTTTCTTTTACTTATAATGGTCAGACATACGAATAAATTCTAAGAAAAATTTACTTTCATTATTACATTCATTTTTTTTTTTTTTTAAACTTTTAAAAAGTTAATACATTTTTTAAACTTTTTAAATAGTTAACCATTTAAAGAGGTAATTCACTAAAAAAATATTTTGATCTTCTGAGTACAACAAAAAATAAAAAAAATTAAATTGAAAAAAGATTCGGCTGTGCCGAATCTTTGATACCCTTCACCATATTACCTTATTACCATCTTACTATCTTATCGACATCATATTACCTATTACCGACAAATAATAAAATTTTCGCCTTAACGTATGCTTTCATATTTTCACATATATAAATCTAAATTTTTTTAAAACTACGAAAATTTGAATATGAAAAAAAAAACAATCATAGCAGGCTTTGCTTTTAAAAAATAAACAACAACAATTCCATATTTATTTATTTTTTTATGTGTGTATATACAACATAGATGCCCACGCACACTAACATAACACATGTAGTTGTGTTAATAAAATAAAAAAAAAAAGATGCACTAAAAGAAAATATGGGTGAATTAAATAAAATATGTCATCAAGCTTAATGGTTAAAAAATAAATACTAAACAATCGAAAAATAACACAAATAATATTTTTTGAAACTTTATTGCTAAATTTAAAAAATAAGGAAATAAATGATATTATTTTTATATTTAATATAATAAAATATAATGTATGTAGTAACCTTTTATTATTTGGAAGGCTTAATTATAAACATGTATTGTTAAAATATTTTCCCTTGTCCAGTCATTTATACCTAATGTGTGTAAAATCTAACAAAATTTTATTTAACTGGAAATATTCAAAATTGTTTTCATACATAATGTACAATTTTTTTCAGTGCATTTGTGTACTCATCGCTCTCTCAGCGAAGAATAAATGAAAGAGAATAAGAATATGTGTGAAGCTCTCAGCACAAATGTGCTTGAAGTGGGCATCTATGATATACAAACTGACTGCATATACAAAGAACAACAACAACACTGTTATTCATTATATGACTGCTGTTTCTAACTAAACTACTTGTCTTATAGGCAAAAACGTCACTAATAGTCATTACAATGCTTAATATAAATGTTTGTGTATGTATTTATGTATATTCTTAACAGATATGTTTTAGTTTTTAAAAATAAACAACAACAATTCCATATCTATTTATCTTTGTACAGACTGCATATACGAAGAAAAACAATAACACTGTTATTCATTATATTACTGCTGTTTCTAACTAAACTACTTGTCTATACAAAAAACAAAAAACGTCACTAATAGTCATTACAATGCTTAATATACATGTTTGTATGTGTATTTATATTCTTAACAGATTTGTTTTTGGGCCATAACTCTGTTGATTATAAACGAATTTGGTTTATTAAAAAAAACGAAATTTTGTAAAAACATTTATGACTGATCTATATAAAAATAAAAGTCTGTAGCTTGAACAAGGGCTTCAAAAATAAAAATATCGTTTTCCCCGATATCTCAGTTATTACTGAACCGATTTATTTCATTTTTTCAGAACAAAAATTCAGAAAATAATTTCCGAGCCCCCTTTAAAAATTCGAAGTATATATAGAGGCTTCAGAAACTGAAAAACCGGTTTTTAAAGCATATCTCCGCCATTTATAAACCGATCCTGTTGATTCAAAATACCGAAATTTTATAAAAATAATTGTGACCGATCTGTGTAAAAATAAAAATCTATAGCTTAAACCAGTGCTTCAAAAAATAAAGAATGCGTTTTGTCCGATATCTCAGTTATTATTGAACCGATTTATTTCATTTTTTCAGAAAAAAAATTCAGAAAAAAATGTCCGAGACTTCTTTGTAAAAACGAAGTCCCTAGTATATACAGGGGCTTCAGAAACTGGAAAACCGGTTCTAAAAACCGGTTTTTTTAACATATCTCAGCATTGTATGAACCGATCTTGCTGAATTCCAATAGCAAAATTCTCGAAAGCATTTTCGATCGTTTGACATATATATTATATATGTCAGTTATCGGTGGGCTTCATAAACGCCATTTCAACCGACACACGGACGGACATGGTCCTATCGTCATCATTTCTTACAAGGATCCCGAAAATGTAAACTTTTTTGCTCTCCGACGAAAATTGTGGGAATTACAAACGGAATGACAAACTTATATATACCCTTTACACCTGTGGTGAAGGGTATAAAAATTCAGTCAAATTTTATTTAACAAAAATATGACAAATTAGTTAAAAAATATAAACTATCAAACGTTTGTTAAAAAATATAGAATAATAAAATTGAGCAAACGAAATAAAATTTCAAATAAGACTTTTCAAAAAAATAGTTATATAAAAAAAAAAAAAACTCATTTAATTAGTTTTAATCTTTTAAAAATTCTGATAGAGTTATCTCATCTGAAAGAGAAATTTCTGTGCTTGCAGGCAGACGTCAAGACTGCTTTGAGCCAGAATACAGCTAGCTATTGCTACCAACAACAAAGAAGTTAAAGAGGAAATTAATGTATTGCAGACGGACATAAAAAGCAACCAGAACACACACAGCTTTTACCAATATCGTTGAAACGACTAATGTGTTATTTCAAAATACAACTGGGTTTAATATTGATATTGTTATTAAATTTTGAATTCATGTTAGAATACTTCATAGTATTTTCAATATTAAATAAATGAATTTCTATTATTTCCATAAATTATATTTCTTTTAATAAATGCATCATACACATACGTATGGACTATTGAATGAATGCTGATATTTTTAATTCTATTCGTCAAGACATCTTATAGACATGTCAGCAGTAGTGACTAAAGAAGGAAAAAGTATAACTGACAATACATTGAATTTTTAAATGCAATAATCATGTAGACATCATTAAAATATGTCACAAATTTTTCAGCACTATTGACAACATGCTGATTAAGTATTGAAGAAATTTGACAAAATATATGAATATGTCAGCAGTTGTCATGATGTATTTTGTATGGGTATAAATGAAAAAGTCAGCAGTGATTCTGACATACATGAAATTGTCTTATAGGACGTCTTAAAGAAATTTCCAACTGGGGTATTAAACAAATTGCTAGAGCATATTTTAGTACAATTTATATATGAAATACTTTTATAGATTTAAAAAATTTGTTTATTATAAAAGGATTATGTGGTATTATTGCGATTCTAATCATTTGCATGTCAATTTTTTTTATATATATATATATTTTTTTTTTTTAAATTAAAAAAAAAAGATTGATGTTTTTTATTATAGGCACAAATAACAAATTGATTAGTTTACTAAGAAAACAAAAATACATAAAGGAGAGGAAATATTTAAAAATCTTTAATTTCTAGTTGCACTGGTTGGCAAAATACTTGTTTGCCTTTCCATAAACTAAAATAGCTGAAGCAGATGGAATTTGAAGTGCTGGACACGAATATGCTTTTATTTTTCTATCAGATTTTTATTTTAACTTGATTGACTTTTTATAGGCGTGTCTAGTATTTACCCCTTTTCGGGTGATCACATTACTATTACTTAAGAAAATACCTTAATATACACCTTAATAAATACCTTAAATAACATTAGTTTTATTTTTTCATCCGCTTTAAAGTTTTGGAGTTATTCGGAAATTAGTGGTAATTTTTCGTCTAAACAGAGAAACATTTTGCTTCTTAAAAGAGATGAACAAATAGTGAAAAATATACATAAAAATTTCCATGAAATAAGGCCCAAAAACTTATATAGTGTCTTTGGTTTTTCATGAAATTTTGCACACAAATAGTCAACGTATATCTATTTCAGTTTCGAGAAAATGCGAAAACCGGCAATTTTATTTCTCCAAAACCGAAAATAAGGAGTGCGATCGAAAAATTCTTAACATACATAATATTCAATAACTTGGAAACGGTTGATCTTAGAGTTTTCATTATTTTTTTTAATCATTTGATAATTTAGCACAGATCACGGAAATATATAATTTTTATGGTTCTAACCACTAATTATAAAATTGTGGACCATTTTTGAAAACCCTTTCTTTGGAGATTTGATAGTTGCTTCAGTCACTTTTTTGGAACAGTGTGCACATCATCTGTTAAAATCTTCGGGAAATAAACGGGAAATTTAATATTCATGTAGTTTTATAATCCTATAGGAAAAAATGTTACTGTTTGTATCGCCTGAGTGAAAATTGTACATTTACTAAAGGAATTTTTAGATGCTAATACGAAATATAAATAAAATTAGATACAAATGTTTTTAGATTATTGAAAAACATTTTATCGGTGCGCTGATGAAAAGTCCTATTTGACTACTTTTCACTAGGAAAAAAAACGTTTTATTTTGTCCAATCACATTCCGAATACACGAGTTTTTAACTTTATATTTCTACAATATTTTAAACATTTAATGATGATGTACCATTTTAAAATTTCATTTAAATACTAATTTTTCATTCCATAACACCATTCACAAAAGTGAATGGGTGCAAAGGGTAGAAATTTTTCAAAAATGCATCCTAAAATTGCATTTGCATTATGAATGCATTTCTAAATTGTAATATTTCTTAACTATTACATTAAAAGAGGACATATTCATCTTCTACATGCAGTTTAAATCATTAAAATCCGTTAACAACTTTTAGAGTTATTGATGTTTAAAGTTACACACTTTTCCGATTATTTTGACTTTTCGAAAAATTGAAATCGCGAATAAATACGCGAATTTTTTAAAATTCTAAAAAATAAAAATGGGGATATTTAAATGTCTCCATAGGAAATATGCGTTTGGCATTTTTTATAAATATTTCATGGAATGGAAGATATATGTATTTTTTTAGTTTTCAATAAATTTGTGCCCGTACTTTTTGAGTAAAATGAGAAAAGGCTGATATTTCTCTAAAAAATACGGGAACACGAAAAACAATTTATAATTCATGTGTGAATGTTATTTTATTTTTTAGTATATATCAACGTTCTTACTGCCTGTTTCTTTATGTCGAACGAAAAATTCGTTTCGAATTTTTGAATTGAAAACAACGAATAAATTTTAAAATTTTAGAGAAACAGGCAGTTAATTTTTTTAATATAAACTTTCTTCTTAGTACCAAAAACTAAATATTTATTATTTATTTTCATTCAAAGTTTTTATTTGTATATTTTTGTTTTTTGTTTATTTGACTATTTACTAAGTCTATCCAAAGATATAGTCTGGGCTGTTTCGTGCAAGAAGTAGAACATTATTCTCTTAAAATCTCTATCATTTCCTAATTTTGGAGTATGTGAACACTTTTCGGTAAAATAGGGATCCCGCGTGGTCCAATTTAGGTACCGGAACAAAGCTAATATTTTGCAGAATGAACCAAAAAATATTTTCTAAATCTAATTCGTAATAGATTTGAATAGAAGAAAATTTGAATGATTCAAAATATTTTTTAAGCTTGAATTGTAATATTGGTAGTGGATTCTTCAAGTAATTAATTCTTGTTAAGTTAAATAATTTAAGTCTATGAATTAAATATGAAAGCTTTAAAGAAATTACTGGGAAAATAAATTTAATTCGATTTTCAAAAGTGAATTAAACAATTAAACCTTTGGAGCACTTTTTTTTTTTTTTTTTTTTGAAATATTTAAGATTGTTTAAATTTTTAATTGGTTTTACACTATAATACTTTGTATTAATACCAAAAATATTTTTAAATGTATTATGCTGTAAATACCTTCAATATTTTGTATGTTGAAGTCTTTAAATTTTTGAAATGTAATTGCATCTCTTAAAGCAAAAACAAATTCCCGGGAAATCAAATTTTTTATTCCCGTTTCACGGGAAACAAAATATCACGGGAAACCCCAAACCCTAATCCGAATGTATCAAATGACTTTCCTGTTTCGCCGCAACTGCAAAAAGCTTGTCATACCATGAATTTTGTATGAAATTTTTGCTGCTTTTGGGTCTTAAACTTATCTCCAATATTGCTTCGAGCATTAGCAATAAACATTTTTGAGACACAAGCTGCGAAAATTCTGCCAGCACCTACGTTTCTTCGTCAATTATACAGCTTGAGTATTTTTGTATGAAATTTGGTTTTAAATTCCAAGTCCTATTTCGGACTTGTAATTTTTTTTTTTTTGCAGAATTCAAGTTTGGAATTTTTTGAACTTTATATGTTATCAACTTTCCCATTAGTTTTAAATTTTCGCACCAAATAGTCGAAGCACTGAGAAAACTGAGATGATTTTCTACCAGATGTGTTTGGAGTTCCTTTCAATATGCCTTCAATTTTCTGGCCTTCTCAATATCATGTGGTCCTTTTTTCTTAACGAACTAGGTTTCACATCAATAGTCAAATTCTCCTGATACTGTTTAATAACATTAGAAACTGTTTTACGGACGACATTTAACTCTGTGGCCAATTATTTGTAAGACCTATTTGGATTTTTTTTAAATTTTTTAATAACTTGTAGGACGTAAATCTTTTTCGTCACTTATTTTGATGAAAATAAGGAAAAATTAACATGGTTGTTATTAAAAATAATAACTGAAGTATTTTTCCATGATAACTAGATCAAAAAAAAATTTTGATTCCGAAAAAAGTTATGAGGCAAAATGTGTGTTAAGATTTTTTCGATCTCACTCCTTAAATCAGATTTGTGTTAGTACGTTACACGCCAGTGTAATGTACTTTCATTTATTATTTCACGTAAGTAAATTTTTTTTCACAATTTTTTTTGTTTTTTGCAAAGAAAATATAGATTTACATATATATTAGGACTTTGGGAGTTGCATTTATCGAAATTTCAATTCTCGTTAAAAACAATTAAATAAATTAAGGTTTAAATTATCTCAAGTGCTTTCAAAAATATTTAAATTTTTGTTTCCCATATTCCTGGTACCACTGTAGCTTAAATTTAATAATATTTTCTTAATAAACAAAGCATAACTACAGGGTTATTTATCTTTAATTTAATAAAATTTTCATTTGTAACTAATAAATGTTGTAAAATTGAAAATATTTCAATTTACGTTTAAACGACACAACTATTTATATTTTATCAGGGAATTTCGTTGACGTAAATAAAATAAATAAACAATTTTATACATTATTATTGAATTTGACAATAATTCCGGTATTAAATAGTTTGAAAAATGTCCCCCCAAAAAATCATGGTACAACAAAATACATAGAAAAAGTTCTAATCTATTTATTTTGTTACTTTTCGCATTGTTTGGAAGGGTATTTAATAAATACAATTGATATTGATTTTATTGCACTACAGACATACATATGTATGTACGAGTATACGAATTTAACTCTATAGATAGGCAGATACATATATATATATTTATAAATAAAATATAAATACTAGGAAGGATTTTTATTTTGAATGATCATCAATTTATATCTTGTGTTGTCATTTTTATTCTACTCTTATACACTGACAAATTGATTTAGTGTAGATTTTACCTTAAGCCATAATTGGTTTGTTAGTTGGTTAAAAACGTTATAAAATAGTAGATATATTTAAAATCTATGTATAGCAATTAACTGAAATTTTAAATTCAAAATTGTTTACAATTTAAATCTCTTTAAAAAGTTATCTTTTTATTTCTTTAAAATATTTAAAATTTGCTTCCTATACATTTTGTTAGAAATCTAACAAAAAGCCATTAAAATATTATCTTAAATTACGTTATTGAACATTAATTTCTTCAAATGATTTGATTTAGTGTATTTTTTTATTTTTCTATTTTATTTAAAGGGTATCTTAAAACTTTGGTTCAACTTTTACTTAATATTAATCACAAATTATCTATGTTATCTTAAAAGTATCCTTCTTAATCCATTGAAACATACCAAATAAATAGCGGTTTATTTATTTTGTATCAATAGTACGTGTGTTTAGTTTTGTTGCTTTGATACATTTTTTAAAAGGACTGCTTTCAATTGTTCGAATCATTAAAGCGGAAAATTGTTCAAATTAAATTTTTCTCCTTTTTAGTCATTTTCCGTTTAAACCAATTGTCTCTATCCTCCACTTTTGCTTGTGTATTCTAGTTTTGAGGCAAAAGTTTATTTTTATTTATTATGAAATAAGTTTTAAATTTGTTGCCTCTTTTGTCTTTGTCTGTTTGGAATTTATTTTTGGTAATGTCTTTTGAACTGAAGAAATAAAATTAATTTAAAAAGTTTAACGATTAAAGTGCCTTGTAATCGATTAATCAAAATAATTCTGTTGGCTTTCAGAATTGTAAATAAAAAATAAATAAATAATTAAGTAAATAATCGCTTAATATTATATAATAATAAAATAACAAATATTACAGAATGAGCAGAATCGAAATGTTTTGGAAATCAATCTATTCTAATAGGCTGGTTAGATTTACATAAAATTTCACAAAGGCATAACAGTAAGAGTAAAATTTTATGTTTGGAAGGGGGACCCAAATATCCTTTAAGGGCTCATAGTAGAGTACCTCTGAAAATGTTTAACCTTAGCCAATTTGTTGTTTTTCCTATCCAATTTAATATATATTTTTAAATCTTCTAAAAGCCCTCGATAAGATCCATAAAAACATGCTTACTTGTCTGTCTCTTATATTAATTTTTAAAAATTTCGGTCCAGTTTTTATTTATATATATCCCAGTATTTCTAACCGATTTTATTTGTTTTTTCTTCAACTTATTAAAAAACTAAATTTGATATTGAATAAAGAAAATTCGAAGTCGATATCTTTACCTTGTCCAAAAATAAACGATTTTGAATTTAAAAATTGTAAATATGTAAATTTTTTATGTTTTTATGGCCGAAATAATTCTTGAAACTCTTTATACCACCATCAAAAATATAGCGGGTATATTGAGTTTGTCATTTCCTATGGAACGTGTAGCAAAATCTGGTTTCTGAGATTCTAAGTCAATATAGCTATGTCTGTCCATGTGTCTGTTGAAATCAGGATAGGACTCGGAGTGAACCACCTAGGGTGACAAAATTTGGCTCCACTATTTATCTTATATAAGGTTTATTTGGTATTGAAAATATATAAAATCGGTTTATAAACAAAAAAGTTATGGGTCAAATACTAGAAACAAAGGTTGTCCGTTGTATGCATGGCAGCGATATTTTTTACAAATAGTTCGAGGATCGATATAAACTCGAAAAGCAAAAATGGTCGTGATCCGCTCACTTTACCGCCCACCTAATATATAAGGTAAAACATCAATAAAATCTTGTACAAGTAGTTCAAGAACCAATGTAAACTCTGAAACAAAAAATTACCCACTTTACCGCCCAATTACAATACAATTTTTAAAAGTTAAAGATGTTGGATATATTATATATAGATTCGGCCAATCGCTTGTTTTTCTCTAAAATTAAATTTTCTTCAACAACATATAATCATTTTATACTTTTCTGAAAGATATCTTCACAAAGATTATTCTAAAATATGTATAAAAGAAGTCTAATACCCCAAAAAGTCTAGGTGCTCATACTTCCGAATTTAAACTATTTTTATGGAAATTTTAACTTCAGTCTATATTATTTAAAATTCCAAATTTATAACATGTTTTTCAGAGTTTTCAATTATAATCTCCGGGATAACAAGAAAATGCGAAAAAAAAACCCTTTATTGAGATTTTCAAACACGAACAATTTTTCTTCGTGTGCTGCAAAAATTTTTTAGCAAATTTGCTTTGTTTTGATTTTGCAACTATAGTTTTTTTTTAGTATGTATTTTTATTTAAACAATTTTGTTGCTACTAAAATTTCTTCCATGAAGAATAAAACACATGTATATTGAAGTAGGTTTGTTAAGGGGAAGGCATGTATTTGTTGTTATACATACACACATACATACATATTCTGATATACATGTGTTTTATCGTTTTATGTGCTGATTTTTTTTATGGGCGTGTCTAATATCATAACCTTATTCAGCGGTCAGACTTTAAAACTCGAGAATGATTTGTACAATTTGGACTATAACTCAAGAACCGTTTACACGATTTTGATAAATGATACACCAAAAAATGAACTTAACTGTGAATGCAATCAAGATTTGTGCATCAGTTTTTATGATACGCAGTTTTACCAGCTTTGAGATAAAAATGATAAACTAAAACATAAAAAAAAAAAAATCTTGAATTTAGCATGAAAACATTTTTTTTCGGACACTTATTTCGATATATCTCCTAAGCTATTGAGCGGATAAAACGTAGAACGACTTAAAGATAATTCCATTCCTCAAATTTTGGTGTATCATTTTTATAATACTGTTCTCGAGTTATAGTGAAGTATACTCGAGTAATCGGCTTGTTTAGGGCGCAATATTAGACACGCCCATAAAAAAAGATCTCAACCTGATGGGAAAAAACTTAACTGAAACGAGTTTAGCATGTGGAATTCCATTTTTTACGTTTGCCTTTATGAAACCGACCTTCAACCTCAAATATTTTTTAAATTCTGACTTTCTAAAGCAACTTTTGATGCAATTATGTTTTTTTTTTTTTTTTTTTTTTTTTACATATATATTAGTTTTTTATTGAATCTTTCTTTTTCAGAAATTTACAATAAGTATTAAAATCTTAACCTAAAATTAAATTATTGTTGATATTGCCACTGCAAAATCCAACGTAGAGTTTTCATTAGTAGTATTATCTTCCAAGATCCAGTGTTTCCATTCTTCTTAGGCGTCTGTGATTATGTTAACAACACTTTTTGCTGTAACAGAAAAAAAATTCAAGACCTAAAACGGTTCCATGTGGTACCAGCAAGCACCCAAAGTCAAAAATTCGAAAAAAAGTGTTTAAAACTAACAAGTTTTTTTATTTCTTTTTATTGCTGTAGTCGCGGATTTTAACATAAGTGTTCAATTCTTCTAATGTAGACTATAAACACTTGTAGAAAAGGACCAGCATGGATTTAACTAGCGTGCAATTAACCAGTGTCAAATTATGTTGTGCAAAAATCGTGAAATCAAATTTTAAAATATTTTAAAATTTTGCAGTTTTTTCACTGGGGATTTTACGCCGTTTCGGATATTTCAAAATTCAAAACATAGCCCAATAGGTCTTGAAATTATGCATCATTTGACATTTAAAAATCATTGTGGCGTTTTAAAATATTAATTTGCTAAACGTGTATAACTATTTTAAAGAATTCAGCAATTTTGCATATTTTGTTATAGCGGATGTTGGTGTTATAAATAAATTTTAAACTGAAATAAATTTCTGTGTAAAATTCTACTTACGCAGAAAATATAATTTTACTAAAAATATTCATCAATGGTTTTCATGGGGTAAGAACGCGATGTTTTTAGTTTGACATTAATCGTCGAGGCACACCCAAGGCGCTAATCAAAATTGGCGATGATATATGTCAATCTGTAGCTGCTTTAATACCCTATATTTTTAATTTAATGCAACTTTAGGGATTTGACTAAGTGCAATTATTAAAAAAAAAAATATGAATTTTGCAATAAATGGATGAATATGAACAACACTACATCACTAAAAACTGAATTTTGCAAATTTTATAAGAAGGTTTAATAATTATTAAATCGCTAAATGCAATAATTTTTGTTTAATTAGGACTATAAATAGAATTTTGGCAATTTTTTTAAAAAGCTTTATCTTAAACCTCCAAAACATTGACACCGTTCGGTAGAAGTCATTCACGCGAACTGATCTGTGTTCCACTAGAGCCAAGGAAGAATTTTGGTACTAAATATCGTTGATGTACCATTTAGAAATTTTCGATATTTTTTTAACATGAGTTTGAAGAATTTCCCATTTATTTTTTATTTTATTTTTTTTAAAGGAGCACGAAAAATTTTTTTGTTGACCAGTATTATTTACTGAGATATTAAGAGCTTAATATTTTTTTGATAACTGAGAATTTAATAGTAATTTTGTATTATTTTTATATTATTTATTTTTTATTCTTTAGTTGTAGTTGTAAATCTAAAATAGCTAAATTTATTTATTATTAAATCATAACAATAATATACTTAGCTTTCAAGTGGCAATAAATTTTGAAAAATCGTCAATAAAAATGTAATGACTAACTTAAGACATTAAATATTCATAACAATAACTACAATAATAATGATATTTATTACTCTATAACTAATATAAATGGGGAAGAAAGTTAAACCAAACAAAAATCTCCCTTTTTTTATTTTATTCATAAAAAATTTATTTTACTATTACGATCTGGTTGTATAGTTGTTATATCAAAAAAATAATAACTATTTATTGTTTTTCTTTCTTCTATTTTTTTCAGAGCTCAAGCATTAAATGCATCAATCAATAATCAAGCTGGTCGCACAAATCGTGGAAAAGTACCACCTCCTTTATTACGTTCACGTACATTACCTGCAATAATAGTTCCTGGTATACCAGTAGTTTCGCTGCATACCGATAAATCACCATTTCATTGGGGTAAGTTGACTTATTTAGACAATCAAAATAACAAAAACTCTTACAAAAAAGCATAAATTGTGAACAAAAAAGTTTTTTTTTTTTTTTTTTGTAGAAATGCTAAATGTTTTTTGCTTATACCTAAATAGCATTAAAAAGGGTATTTTTAAGAATTTTTGTGTGGGAATGAGAGTTGTATATCATAAAAACTTTAAGGAAATTTTGAAATGTAAATAATGCATGAAACAAGTTTTAAAGCATTAAATTCTAGGAAACATTTTGTTGCAACAAAGTTTTGTTTCTGAAATACTTTTTTTATAATAAAATATATCATTTAAAGAGAATTTAGTTTTTAGGATGAACAATGGAATTTGTATAGCCATCGCTTAGACAAATTTAAATTTGTGCTATGGTTTGAATATTGTTCTAAGTATAAGTTTTCTTCTTGTGCTAATTTTAGTACAGTAAGTAAGTTTTAGAAAATAACGTAGTACTGTTTTAAGTCTTTATTTAGTTTAAATTTTAATAAAACTGTGAGCCTCTAAGAACAAACGTAGGAATCACTAAGGTAAATTTTTTTATAATCTTTTTATAATCTAGTACTATTTTAATAATATATTTTAGTAGTAATTGTGTGTCATTCAATAACTCGGGTTTTAGCACAGTTTTAAGTCATTATAAAACCCCTGCACAAGACCACTTGAAAAAGAAATATCACTTGCTTTTTAAATGCATTTATACGTCTTGCTTCCACAAGAACAACAATAACTACTGTTTGTGATGCTCGTCGACAAAATCAAAGCAAACACTTCAAGACATTGAGTGATTTCAAATGCTGCAGTGTATATCATTTGTTCGAAACAAATACTACAAATACTGTGTACAAAAAAAGTAAGACATACAAGACATTGAAAAAATACTACCCAGCAGTCTATGGTGACTGTCCGAAACCATTTACTTGACTGACTACATTAGGGCCTCACTAGTCACTTTACTAACTACGTGACTAGTAACTTTACTAAAGTGACTAGTCACACTTTACTAACTATGTGACTAGTCACTTTAATATGGTGATGTCGTAGGAGGAAGTGTATTGGCACCCAAGGACCAAAAAGTGACGATATAGTGACTAGTACGAACAAGTTAATTTATTAATATCATTTTAGTGGTAACATTGAGTCAGTCATCTGACAAACTCTTTAACTATTTACTTTACTAGCTACATGACTAGTCACTTTAACATGGAGATGTCCTAGGAAGAAGTCTATTGGCACCCCAGGACCAAAAAGTGGCGATACAGTGGGTAATTCGAAAAAGTCAATTTATGGAAATCTTTTAAGTGACATCATTGAGTCAGTCATTCATTATTTAAAATTCAATAATTCCGGTAACATCGATTTATGATAAACCCGGAAACGAATAATTTTTATAAAGCTGTTAAAGAAAAAAACATAAATATCTTTTTTTCTTACAAAGTAAAATACTAGGAGTCAATAAATTGATATTTGACCCTACACACGTCTAAAAAAGATGTATTGGAGCCAAATGTCCTATCATGTATTTGTTGCCGTTAGTCAAGTAACCCAACCTGTACTGACAATGTATGAACCATTTACAGTTTTGACTTTTTTTGTGACCTTTAAAAAAACAAAGAGTCACTAAAGTATCAATCGCCACCTCCACGCTTTCTAAGAAGTCAATAAAGTGTGCTATAGCTTACCAAATAGTCAGTAAAATACCATTTTGCTTAACTATCGCTCACAAAATGTACGAAGTTGGGGTAAAGAAAAAAAATGGACACATTTGAATGAGTTAGATGGATAGACACAAATTGACTTTACTGTCTAAAAGGGGGTAAATTGACACTGAAAAAACTGCTGGATAGTGTTTCACTAGTATTTTTTCAATGTCTTGAAGTATTTGCTTTTTTGTGTCGTGTGCACTAGCTACGTGTGTGTGAAATTGTTTGTGTACAAAAAATACGCATGTAGTCTAATATACACAAAAAACGTACAAAGCAGAAAAGCAAAATATTTTCTATTAAAGCAAACAAGTATACAAATGTCTAGTATGTGTGGAAATTTTGATCGACTGCACTCTCATGTCCTGTTAGCTCACCACTATACTACTTGAAGAATTTGCTAGTACAGATAATCACTTCGAACAGTATTTGAATGGTTTAAAGTGCCTGCTTTATAGTATTTGTTCCTTGCATACACACAACAGTAAAGCATTTAAAAAATACCAAATGTCTTGAAATGTCTTGTAAGACATGAGTTGCAGGTCTCTAGTCATTATGTAGTCTAAGATTTAGTACAATAATCTGGTCTCTCCGTAGTATAAATTTCTATGCAATCGTAAATCTTTCTACATTAAAAAATTTAGTAGTATAATTCTAAATTAAAGTGAAAGTATTATTCTACTCTACACAGAAAAAAATAGAAATGGACTTCAATAACGAAATTTGTAATATTAATTAATTTTTAATTGATTTTGCTCCAGTCATCAAAATGATAATATTAATAACTAGAATAATTGATATTATTACTTCTTTTTCTTAAATAGATGCAATGAGCTGAAAATTTTTGAAGATTTACATAAATTTATTTTATTTCTGTACTTTTATAGACAAATATTTAATTTTTCTTTATATTTTATTAACAGCTGTCAATTTATTAAAAAACAAAACTGAAAACCAATTAGAAAATTAATTATATTAATAAATCATATAATTAAATTCCAATATAAAGTTAATTAATAATTTTATTAAAAAATTATTTGAAATATTTTTTTCTGTGTATGATTGAGTAGAATCGCAGGTCTTTTCTGTTTAGGTTTTAGTACAATTTTAAACCTTTTTCTATTCTTTTTTTTTTAAGTTTTATACATGTTTCTTGTGATCTAAATTTCGTATATATAATAAATCTGTCTATAGTCTCAATTTTATAATTTCTAGTTCAAATCCAAAATTAAGTTTAATTAAAGGCAAATGTTTTAGTACAACATTGGGGCATAATCGACATTTTTTCTAAATAAATATGTAAGTTTCAATTGGATGTTAAGTTTAACATAAAATTTCACTTAACTGAAGCGGAGGCATGTACAATTTTATGTTTAGAAAGAGATCCCCACAAAACCCTCAGAAGCGATGCTATTGAAGCTCAAAATATGATACCTCCAACACAGTTTTCAAGTAATTTGTTTTGAAATTTCCACTTAATTTTGATTCAGTGTTTGAAATATATCACCATATTTTTATTCGACTTTGTATTTTTTCCCAGTTGTCTGAAGAATATTATAAATCGAATAAAACAAATTTAAAGCCGAGTCTAAAAATAAATTGAAATTAAAAATTGCAAAAAATTTCTAGTATTTTCCTGTAAAATAATATTCTTTTTTTTTTAAGAAAACAATTTAAAAAAAATAAAAAATTTTTGAAGCCAAGAATAGGTCACGGAAATTAAAATTAAATTTCATACAATAATTCTCATGTTGTATAATGGACAATGAAACGTATGTACTGACAGATTTTTCGCAGCTTCCGGGTCAAAATTTTTATGTTGCTAATGATAGAGGAAATGTTGAAGATAAGTTTAGGATCCAAAAGTAGACAAAATTTCTTTAAAAAATCCTGATATGGCAAGCTTTATGCAGTCGCGGCACAAAAAGCAAGTCATTTGTTATTGTGGGCTCTATAAATACAGACTTCTTCCTTTCATAAAAGAGCACAATGTGTCAATATATTTTTGGCCCGATTTGGCATCATGTCACTACGGTAAAAATGATTTGAAGTAGTACCAAATAAAATTGTCTGGAGCGAAAACCATTTGAGAGATATTGATCTCTTGTGAAAAGAAAATTAAAGAGCTTAAAAAAGGTTTCCCAAAATATCAAAGATTTTAAAAGGAAATGGGCAAACTGTTACAAAACAGTGATTGAAACAACAATGAAGTCTCTAATGGAAGAGTTACCAAAAAGGTTCACGAGTTCATAAGTTGTGGTTAGAACTATCAAAATTATATCCCAGCAAAAACTTTTTGGTTTTCGGTAATGACAACTACTTATTAAAGTACTTTCCTGGAAAGTAGTCGTCATTATTATTTGTCTTCTCTACATTACATAAATAAGTACTCAATAGTATAATTGCAGAGTAAGTTACAATCACATGGATCAGTTGTCTAGAGCGCAGGATTAGCAACCAGAAGGTTGCCGGTTCAACCCCATTCTGATGCTATCCGTTTTAAACATATATTTTATGCTAAAACAAGTTTTTTAGCTTTGAATATTAAGTGCGAGATGGTGTACTGAGTAAGACGTTAGTCATTAAAAACGACTAGTAAATAGGGTCCCAAGTTCAAAACTCACTGACGGCAAATTTTTTCGTTTTTTTTTTTTTTTATTTTTATTTTTATTTTTGTTTAGGTACATATTTTTTAGCATCACTAGAGTCTAAAAATAACTACTAGAATTCATGGACAACTCGAACAAAAATAACTAGTTATTGAGACAAAAAATAAGTAGTTTATTTTTATTTCCAATTATACCTGGTAGCTTACCAGAAAAGCAAAGTTTTTGCTGGGATGTTTCTGTGACCTGTAATATGATATCAATTAAATTAACTCCAAATTATTGAATTTCATATATGTTAAGATTTGTTCGATCTTTTTTTTACCCTACACCACTATAGGTGGTTGGAATATTATGCGCTTGTGCTGATGTTTATAATGTATAAAAAAAGTTATCCAACACCCATCTTAAAGTATACCAATCGACACAGAGTCACTTTTTAAATCGATCTAGCGATGTCCGTCCATCCGTCTGGCTGGCTGTCCATGCACAAAGTACAGGTCGCAATTTTGAAGATATTTCAATGAAATTTGGCACGTGAGACTTTTATAATATAAGGACGAAGCATATTGAAATTGGTTATGATCGGTTCATTATTTCACCTATCGCCCATACAAATGTCCCCCCAAAATAGAGTTTTCAACACTCAAAAATTAAAAGATAAAATATTTTATTGAAATTCAGTGAAAATAAGTGAAAAGAAGAATAAATATCATTCTTCGTACCAAATTTCATGAAAATCAGTCCAAAATTTACTGTAGACATAATTTAATCTTTAATATCTTTAATCTCTATTTATTATTTATATGATATACGAGGGCGGATGAATAAGTCCGTGACTTTTTGAATGAAACACAGTGTTTTTTGCAAAACAAAAATTTATTTTTCAACATAATCTCCTTTTAACTCAATACATTTAGTCCAACGTTTCTCCAGTTTTTGTATCCCTTCCAAAAAATTGGATTTTTCGAGGTCCTTAAAATAGGCATTTGTTTGGTCAATAATTTCATCGCTGGAGCTGAATCTCTTTCCACCGAGCTATTTCTTTAGGTTTGGAAATAGGAAGTAGTCACTAGGGGTTAAATCCGGAGAATATGTCGTAGCCCAATTCATAGGGTTTTGCCATTGAGACTGCACAAGTGTGCACCCGTGCATTATCTTGATGAAAAAGAACTTTTTTCTTGGCCATATGGGTTCGTTTTCTTTTTAAATCTTCATTAAAACGGTCTAATAAGTTGGTATAATATGCGTCATTTATTGTTTTTCCCTTTTGAAGGTAATCGATGTGGATTATTCCGCGTGCATCCCAAAAAACTGCTGCCATCACCTTATTGGCCGACAAACTTATCTTGGCCTTCTTCGGAGTAGGTTCACCCGGAGAAAGCCATTGTTTAGTACAGTAATGGATCCATGTTTCATCCACAGTTACAAAAGGCCGCAAAAGCTCATTCGGATTACGGTTAAACAACTCCAAACAATCCTTTGAAATTGTCACACGTTAACGTTTATGGTCAATTGAGAGCAAACGCGGCACCCATCTCGCAGACAACTTTCTTAAGCCCAGCTGATCATTTAAAATCGAAACCACACTGCCATATGAAATGCCTGTGGCATCAACAATCTCACACACTTTTTTTCGACATTTTCGGGTGTACTGACCTCAATTGGCCTTCCAGAACGTTCAGCGTCATTTGTACTTGTGCGACCACAACGAAAGTCAGTAAACAACTTTTTTTACCATTGAAATCGATGGTGCAGAGTCCCCATAGTATTTATCGAGCTTTTCCTTGGTTTGATTGACGGTTTTTTTTTCGCAAAAAATAATGTTTAATGAGCACTCGAAATTCACTTTTTTCCATTTTTAAAAAATTCGAGGTTGTATGTTTTGAACAGCTGTTAAACGCAAAGTAAATGACGACACTTACTTAAAATTTGACAGTAGTCTATTAACAGGTGGTACTTGATGGGAACAGTGTTGCATTTCATATAACTACGAAGGAAGTTCGAAATGTCACGGAAATATTGATCCGCCCTCGTATACAAGCTACAATTTTAACAGATTTAATATTGAAAATAAATAATTCTGATTTAAGGAATTATTTAAATGTCCAACAGAAAATAAATCCACAATATTAATTTAAAACACAGTATAGATATCCCTTTTCGAAACTCCCACAAAATTTTAAACTTTGTATTTCTAGGTCTTTGAATATAATCTTGTTACAGCGTCAAAACTTAATTCTTTAAAAAAACCAAAACCATTTACACATAATTCACATATGTTTTTAACGTTCACCAGTAACACGACCTTAAAACCTCAAATACACTCATACATACAACACACACATTAACCGGAAGTCATTTAAATCCCTTAAAGTGTCATGTAATAATTTTTTTTTTTTTTTATATAATATTTTCATGTCTTTTCGCATGTTAACCAGAGAACAAGACATTTCGGGTTTCTCATTCTAAAGTTTAATTACAATAAGTCTTATGCAATTTTCGCCACATTTTATTATTCCTTTAATAGGTAAATGCAAGTGTGTAAGAATGTGTGCATGTTTAAAATTTACACATCCTTGTGTTACAAAATTCAGTTATTTAATTAAAATGACTCTTGTACGACTCTTGTATAATTTGATTATTCGTTGCAACATGTTTGTGTGTGTGTATGTCAGTTTGGAACAGAAATGTTTTCTTAACGTTATTAACCAAAAAAATAACGTTGCTATATATTATAGTTGTAAAAGTATGTGTTTATAGAGAAAGATATTTTTATTCTGCAATAGTTTTGCTACTAGTGATTGCTTGCTGCTGTTTTTGGTGTAATTTTTAAAAATTTTAAATTAAAAAAGAGGAAAAAAAAAAAGAAATTATCTTTGTAAACTATTTTATATACATATGTACATTAGACTGCAACAGAATTGAAATTGACTTGAATTTTTGCTGTAACTCTCCCTACGGTTGTTCTTTTTTATATATAACTTCACAATGCAAAACAAGTAAAGTGTATATTGCTTTGTTCATGATATCAGTTAATAAAATATACTTTGCACACTATAAAGAAAGGAGGGTATTTCATTAAATTTTGATCCCAAGTGCAGTTGTGTCATGTCGTTTAGTAATATTTTTTGATAAATTAAAAAAATTTAAATGAAAAATTTAAATACGTACTTTTTAACTTTTTATAATATTCTGGTCAGGAATTTCATATCACAGATTTTGTGGGAAATGGAGCATATAAATATCGAGAAAACAGAGAAATGTACTGAAAGGAGAGCTCTCGAAACAAATTCTTTTCCATTATTAGAAAGCTCAGCGAATTCTATTTTTTTTTTTTTTTGGCTCCACAAAACTTTCCAAAATTCGGTCCATTTGAAAAATATTGGGTTGTAGTAAAAAAAATATTTAAAGAATACTTAAATATGAGTAAAAAAAAGTAGAGATTAAAGAGAAGTGGACCCACTCCGACAAAAAAGTAACCGAAAAATTGCAAAAAATATTAAATATTTTATTAAAAACTAATAAAAAATAATTTTATCCTTTAAAATTTAAAACTTGAATGCAATATTCTTTAACAAGACAAAATTTCAAAAAGATTAACTCATTAGCTGAATTACATGCGGTAATTTTTTCGTGCGGAGTCTTTAGCTAAATGTTAATAATTTTGAGTTACATTTTCTTTAAAAGTCTCACATACTCTGTGTTATCTTGTTATGTTATAATTTTTATACAAAAAAAAAAAAAAAAAAAAAAAAAACTTTTTGTCGAAATTCGGAAAATTCTTATCTAAGGTACAGCGAATTTAAAAGATATATCGATCTAATTAATTTTTTGTTTTTACTTTCTGTGGTGTTGTCTATAAAACAACATAATTTTTTTCTTCCTTTTTTGAAAAAAAAAAAAAAAAGGAATAGAGATTCTTTTAGTAACTAAAGCTTAAATTGAGTTTAAAATATTTGTAAAAAAATAAAAAATTTGTGTGAACGTTGCACAGTGGTACCAAAACGCTTTTTTTTTTTAATAATTCTATAACTTTTGAACCGTTTAAAAATGTCAGAGCTGAGTTGGTCAAAGGAATAGTGGGTGGCCTCCAAAGTTGGCCATCTCGGGTATGTAATTTTTTTGAAAAATCGACAAAAATTCATTTGTGATATGACAGAAAAGAAATTGCAGACATAGATAGTGCTTGTAAGTCCCTACAAAAAATATGCATATAAGCGAAGGTTATCTCTTCTAGTTGAGATATTCAGATCGAAATAAATTTTTACCCCTTTATTGTCTTTTTTTTTTTTTTTTTTTTTTTTTTAAATTGGCGGACTTAATATTACCCCTACAATTTTTTAAATAATCGCCAGATTCCTCGTAAAATTTTAAATATTGCTGCAAAAATCATATAAATATATAAATCCGTTAAAAAGTTATATTAATTTGAAGTTGGAACTTCAAGAACAAATTTCTTTTTTTTTCCAAAAAGGTGGCAACATTTATTCAATGATAAAATTTGTTTTTTGTTCTGGGTTTTATAATTTTTTTAATGAATGCGTTTAGAATAAATCCGTAGGACCTTGGGGCAAAGGTCTGCCCACAAGCCCTATCCAAACTTTGTCAATTTCGAAATTTTTTTTAAACTCTTTTTGTTCATTTCTCAAATTATAAAGCTGCGATCGACTTAAAATTATGTTAATTATATATCTCCATATGTAAAGTAAACACCCAAAAAGTATTTTTTGATGGTGGCCCCTTATGACGACAGGGTGACCATTTCAATGAAAAAAGTACGGATTGGGATTTTGGATTTCTTTGGGTATTTCATGTAAAAAAGTATGAGTTTTTTTAATTCTCTGATTTTAAGATATTATACTGAAATTTCAAAAAAATAACACTATTTGTTTAAATTTTATTAATGTTTAACTATTAATATTATTAAAAAAAAAAAAAAAAAAGACGCAAAAATGCTAAATTTTAAGTCCTTCCAGAAATTCTGCGATCAAATTACATTCCACTAATTTTTTTATAAATTATTAATCTCCAAATTTTAACATTTTCTTAAATAACAAATACTTGCATAAAAAGTTTATACTTTTGTTTAAAACTTAATAGAAACTTGGGCTCCTCTAGCCAAGTTTAGCTATTTTTCATACAATTGTACGCAGACTAAGATTTTGTAGAAATAGTATTCAATGTGTTTCAAAAAATTCAAATTTATGAAAAAAAAATAAAATAAAATTTTTTAAAAAATTTTGGTTCATAAACCATTATTTTGTGCAAAAAAAAATGTTCGATATTTTTTCTTGAATAATGGATAAAAATTTTATAATTTTGTATATTTTTGTAATATATGGGATTTTTTAATTGCTGATAGGGAACTAGAGACCAATTTTAAGGATTTTTTAAAAAATTTTTTCGTATTCAACAAATTTTTATGCATTTTATGAGGGGTTTTCTTACATCGAAATCTTAAAGAAGGCTTTCCTTGAGACACTATATTTTCCTCCTGTCCACAGACCAGCTAGAAACTTGTGCTTCTTCGAAACAGTTGGAAAATACTTCAGCAATAACTGTGTGAAATTTTATTGAAATATATTTATCTTTTCAAAAGTTACACAAAATTATTCAAAAAACACGTTGAAACTGCTGTGTACTTATGTATATAGAATGCTGCAGCACACATTTATCATAGAATTAAGGAAAATGTGCACATATCGCTGAAGGGGGGTCAAGTTTCAGGTAGTTTTTAAACGATTGTGTAAAGTATTCATGCAAGTTAGAAAGGTTTTTATTTGAAAAATAATTATATGTAAATAATAAAGTATTAGAACTAAATTTTTTCATTAAATTAATCAAAAAACAAAAAATTTTTGTATTTAGTGTTATTTTGTAAAAAAAAAATAATATTTGAACTTAAATAAAATTCATATTAATTAAGCTATCATTATGAAATTTTAGTACAATATTAAAAAAGTTGTCCTTAAAAGAAATATATAAATAGGTTCCCACTTTTTAACTCCGAATTACCCACAATTCCAGTACGGTAAAAGCTTGCTTCAAAAATTTACTTTTTTCCAGTAAAATGGTCACCCTATCGTTATAAGAGGAGCGTCTTATTAAATATTTTTTGTGTGTTCAGCGAATGTGTACATACCTACATCAAAGTATTTTTTTTTTTTTTTTTAATTTCAGCTGATATTTTTGAGCTCCAAAAAAAATTGAAATTAACGAAATTCTGAAAGGGCTAGCGGGGAGACTGTTACCCCAACTGCTCTCGGATTTGCTTTACATGCATTTATGTTAATCATTCTTGTAGGAACATGAAAAAAAATGTATGATCCAGAGGAAAATAATGGATTTTAAAGTGAAAAAATGTTACCACCTTTTTGAAAAAAATTACAAAAAATCATTATATTTTTTCAAATTTTCTATTTCAAAATAATATAACTTTTTATCTAAACCAATTAGGATAATATTTTAGAAAAATTGTAGGACTCAAATTGAGCCCGCCAAGTTAAAAACAAAAATGTCCAAAAATGGGTCAAAATTTTACTCCGATCCAAATAGCTCTTAAAGTAAAAGAGATAACCCACACATGTAATCGTATTTTTTTGTATAGAATTATAAGGACTATCTATGTGCAATATTGATTTTCTTTTTTCAATCAAATCATAAATAAAATTTTGCCGATTTTTTTAAAAATGTTCATACCCGAGGCGATTAACTTTGGAGGCCTACCCCACATCCCCCAGATCCACTAAGAATCTGTGCTCCTCCAAATCAATTGGAATACACCTCTGGATCATTTCATTATAATACATCCAGTAGTTCTTTTGGGACCACTGTGCAGTGTTATAGCTTTTTTTTAACTATAAAAAAGTCCATATAAATGCACCCTACAAATAGTGTTAGCAACATCCGATCACTGTGATAAAATATCACACAATTTGTTTACATTAAAAAGAATAATCTTAGGGAGAAATTCGAATGTCTTTTTTTTTTTTTTTTTTGGAGCAGTCAAATGTACATCCATCCATACGTGTTTAAATACACTATTTTTAACAATTTAAAAAAAAATGTTAGTTAAAAAAAGCTTTCAAAGGAATTGATTAGAAAATTTTATTAAGAATAATGAAGTAAAAATTCTTTTTAATTTTAAGTTTTCTATATAAATATCAACTGCACAATTACATACACACTATGTGCATGTGTTTGTATATATGTATTTTTTGGTAAATTCTAAATAACCTTTTTATCGTGTTATAAATTTTGTTACACCACAACCACAAAATAAAACTTTTAATTTTATAATGCAGAAAAAATAAAAAATGTGAAAATGAAGTTTTATAAATGTGGTAAATATGTGAAAATGATATAAAAGGAAAAAAGTTTTGTATTAAATTTAAACTAGGAATAATTAAGTAAATTACCATGCATTACTTAGGGTATTATATAGTAATTAGTTCACAATATACTTCACAGTAAATTATATTACAAAATTAGTTCAATACTTAAACCTTAAGGAATTTACTAAAATTTAAAAATCCTAGGTGAAATAAAAGAATTGAAGTATTATTTAGTTTTTGTATAATGATTTCATAGATATACAGTTACACTGGCCAACAAAAAAAAAAATTTCGTGCTCCTTCAAAAAAAAAATATGTGGACTAGATGGAAATCTGCATGCTAAATTCGAATCTGCTTTCAGTTTTCTCCCATCAGGTCGAGATTTTTTTATGGGCGTGTCTAATATTGCGCCCTAAATAAGACGATTTTACTCGAGTATATTTCACTATAACTCGAGAACGGTATACACGATTTATAAAAATAATAAAAAATGAAATTGAAAAAAGATTCGGCTGTGCCGAATCTTTGATAACTTTCACCATATTACCATCTTACTATCTTATCGACATCATATTACCATATTACCGACAAATAATAAAATTTTCGCCTTAACGTATGCTTTCATATTTTCACATATATAAATCTAAATTTTTTTCTAACTACGAAAATTTGAATATATAAAAAAAACAATCATAGCAGGCTTTGCTTTTAAAAAATAAACAACAACAACAATTCCATATTTATTTATTTTTTTATGTGTGTATATACAAACTGGCTGCATATACAAAGAACAACAACAACACTGTTATTCATTATATTACTTCTGTTGCTAACTAAACTACTTGTCTTATAGGCAAAAACGTCACTAATAGTCATTACAATGCTTAATATACATGTTTGTGTATGTATTTATGTATATTCTTAACTGATATGTTGTAGTTTTTAAAAATAAACAACAATTCCATATCTATTTATTTTTGTACAGACTGCATATACAAAGAACAACAACAACACTCTTATTCATTATATTACTGCTGTTTCTAACTAAACTACTTGTCTATACAAAAAACAAAAAAAAACGTCACTAATAGTCATTACAATGCTTAATATACATGTTTGTGTGTGTATTTATATTCTTAACAGATTTGTTTTTGGGCCATAACTCTGTTGATTATGAACGAATTTGGTTTATTAAAAAAAAAAAAAAAAAAAAACGAAATTTAGTAAAAACATTTATGACTGATCTACATATATAAAAATAAAAATCTGTAGATTGAACAAGCGCTTCAAAAATAAAAAATTCGTTTTCCCCGATATCTCAGTTATTACTGAACCGATTTATTTTCAGAACAAAAATTCAGAAAATAATTTCCGAGCCCCCTTTAAAAATTCGAAGTACCTGGTATATGTAGAGGCTTCAGAAACTGAAAAACCGGTTCCAAAAACCGGTTTTTAAAGCATATCTCCTCCATTTATAAACCGATCCTGCTGATTCAAAAAACTGAAATTTTATAAAAATATTTGTGACCGATCTGTATAAAAATAAAAATCTATAGCTTAAACCAGGGCTTAAAAAAATAAAAAATGCGTTTTGTCCGATATCTCAGTTATTATTGAACCGATTTATTTAATTTTTTCAGAACAAAAATTCAGAAAAAAATGTCCGAGACTTCTTTGTAAAAACGAAGTCTCTAGTATATACAGAGGCTTCAGAAACGGGAAAACCGCTTCTAAAAACCGGTTTTTTTAACATATCTCCGCATTGTATGAACCTATCTTGCTGAATTCCAATAGCAAAATTCTCGAAAGCATTTCCGATCGTTTGACATATATATTATATATGTCAGTTATCGGTGGGCTTCATAAACGCCATTTCAACCGACACACGGACGGACGGACATGGTCCTCATTCTTACAAGGATCCCGAAAATGTAAACTTTTTTGCTCTCCGACGAAAATTGTGGGAATTACAAACGGAATGACAAACTTATATATACCCTTTACACCTTTGGTGAAGGGTATAAAAATATGTGGAATAAAATTGGCTTTAAGTCGTTCTACTAACAAATTTTTATCCGCTCAATAGTTTTGGAGATATTTCGCAATAAGTGTCTGAAAAAAATTTCTTCATGCTAATTGATTGGATTCACAGTTAAGTTGGGATACCCATGCATACCTACAGTTAAGTGGAAATAGCTTAGTCGGCAAAAAGAAAATTTCTTTTTCGTCTTGAATAAAAAAAATAGGTGGATTAGATGGAATTTAATGTGCTAAATAAGAATAAGCTTTTACTTTTTTTCTATCACGTATTGCACAGTGGGGTCAAACGCAAATTTTTTGGTAATAAATCTGTATCTCCTAAACTACTGGTTGGATAAAATTGAAATGTATGGAAGAGTTGCAGAGGAGGACCTAAGCTTTGAGGAAAATCATCCTGTAGTCACCCTGTGATAACACAAGAAAATCTTCAGGGTGTCAAAATTGACTACCTCGAGTATGTAAAAGTTTAAAAAAATCGTAACTTATACAAATGAAGTCCGATTTCTCTTACAGTTAAAAAGATATTTGGATTTGAATTTTTGAATTTTTGGCTCGACTTTCTTTCGTTTTTCGGGAATAAGTCCTGAGGTATATGAAGTAAAAATTTTTTAAAAATATCGTATCATTTGCTATATATTTCAAAATAACATACTGAAAGAATTTTTGGATTATCTCAATGCGCCTAGATCTGAAAAATATTCAAAGTCAGCACTCTGAAATTGGTATGAAAAATGGCTATTTTTGGCAAAAATTTAGTAAAATTCTTTCACTTTTTACTCAAAGTTCCGTTTAAGAAAAAATTTTTTCTTTATATATTTCAAAAGATAAGACTTCATAAATGGTTAATACAGAAATTTTGAACTGATTTAGGCTTCCACCCTACATCAGGCATTGGTCGAAAATGGTGAATTTTGGAAAAAGTTAAATTTTTATCTATAAATAAAAAAAAAATGTCACGCGAGCTTTTTTAAATTTTTTAATGGCATTTCATAAAAAAATTAATTTAGAACGATTTGACACTAAACTGCTTCCCGCCCGGCCAAAAACGAATGCAGGAGAGCAGATTTCATGAAAAAAGTCAATTTTTGAAATTGCTCTTTTTAATTGCAAATAAAAGCATATTTGCATAATATTTTCGCCACTATTTCTTATGCAGTATACAAAATATATTTTGATCTTTCATTTCTGCAAAAATCATTAAAAAACCTTTAAAACCCGATTTTTGGCAATTTTTCAAAAATAAAAAATATATAAAAACTAAAAAAATAATGTTTTGTAAAGCAAAACTCCACCTATTTTCCAAGAACTAATAAAATATTACAAGAATATAAAAATAGACTTAATTACCAATTGATTGATGTATAATATGTATATAGATATATTGTTTTAAAAGCAATATATCATGGTCTCAAAGCTGACAACTTAGGTCAACTCTCACCAAATTCACTGTTTTACAATATTTCCATATGTGCGTATACGTAATAAACAATTGTATTTGCTCGTTTTGGTTGTTAAACGAGATAATATTAGTAATAATCGCTTGCATTTATTAACTATTTTTTATTTTTGAAAAATTGCCAAAAATCGGGTTTTAAAGATTTTTTAATGAATTTTGTAGAAGTGAAAGATCGAAACATATTTTGTACACTGCATAAGAAATAGTGGCGAAAATATTATGCAAATATGCTTTTATATGCAATTAAAAAAAGTCGTTTAAAAAATTGACTTTTTTCATGAAATCGGGTCTCCGGCATTTGTTTTTGGCAGGGCGGGAAGCAATTTAGTGTCAAATCATTCTAAATAAATTTTTTAATGAAATGTCGTTAAAAAATTTAAAAAAGCTAGCGTGACATTTTTTTTTTTATTAATCGATAAAAAATTTTACTTTTTTCAAAATCCACTATTTTTGACCAATGCCTGATGTAGGGTGCAAGCCTAAATCAGTTCAAAATATCTACATTAGCCATTTGTGAAACCTTGTCTTTTGAAATATGTAAAGAAAAATTTTTTTCTTAAACGGAACTTTGAGTAAAAAGTGAAAGAATTTTACAAAATTTTTGCCAAAAATAGCCATTTTTCATACCAATTTCAGAGTGCTGACTTTGAATATTTTTCAAATCTAGGCGCATTGAGATAATCCAAAAATTCTTTCAGTATGTTATTTTGAAATATATAGCAAATGATACGATATTTTTAAAAAATTTTTACTTCATATACCTCAGGACTTATTCCCGAAAAACGAAAGAAAGTCGAGCCAAAAATTCAAAATTCAAATCCAAATATCTTTTTAACTGTAAGAGATAACTTGAGCGAGTAAGCTTACTTTTTCTTTATCTTGCCAAACACTTTACAGAAATATAAAAATCTTTGAAATCGGACTTCATTTGTATAAGTTACGATTTTTTTAAACTTTTACATACTCGAGGTAGTCAATTTTGACACCCTGTAGATTTTCTTGTGTTATCACAGGGTGACTACAGGATGATTTTCCTCAAAGCTTAGGTCCTCCTCTGCAACTCTTCCATACATTTCAATTTAATCCAACCAGTAGTTTAGGAGATACAGATTTATTACCAAAAAATTTACGTTTGACCCCACTGTGTATTGGTTTTTTTTTATGGGCATGACTACTATGACTCCGCCTTGTATGACATTTGTATAACTCGAGAACGGTTTGTCCAATTAAAATAAATTAAACTCCAGTAGATAGTGATATAAATTGTCTTTGAGCAGAATTTATATAATATGTTTATCCAGTTAATATTTCCGTATTTATTCGGTAATTAGTAGCGAACATTTTTTTTTTTTTTTTTTTTTGAAAAATCGTGAAAACTTTGATCCATAACTCTGAAATTTTTGAGCAAATAAAAAATATTGTTGACATACCTTGAAGACAATTTTCGTATGCATCTTCTGATGTATCATTTATCAAAATCGTATAAACAGTTCTTGAGTTATAGCCTAAATTTGACAAACCATTCTAGAGTTTTAAAGTCTGACCGCTGAATAAGGTGATAATATTAGTTATGCCCATAAAAAAAATCAGTACGTGATAGAAAAAAAGAGAATACAGATTCTTGTTTAACTCGTGAAAATCCACCTAGTCCACTTATTTTTGGTTCAAGAAAAAAAAATATATGTTTTTTTTTGCCAACCACTGTATTTCTACGCAATTGTATGTAACATGGGTATTTTTACTTAACTGTAAATAAAATAACGATTTGTGCATCAATTTTGAAGATACATACCATATTTTGTTTGCAGCATTACCAGCTTTAAAATAGAGATTATAAACTGTAACATTTTTGATGTTTTCATTTATTAAAATAAATTTTAATGACAAAAATATTTAAAATTTTGCATAAAAATGATTTTTTTTTGGGCACTTATTTCAAAATAACTTCGAAACTATTGAGCACATAAAATGATTTGAAGATATTTTTAGTACGCATCTTTTGGTGTATCACTTATGTCAACCGAACACACCGTTCTTGAGTTATGAGGAAATATACTAAAGTAATGGCCTTACTATGGGCGAAGTATTAGACACGCCCATAAAAAAAATCCAGACCTGATGGAAAAGAACAAAATACATCAAGTCCAACTATACGTCTGTGGGGGAGGATTTTTTTGTCGACCAGTGTTAATATTTAAATTTAGCTTCTGCTTTTAATAATATATAAACACTTTATCATCCACTCAAGCAAATAAAATGAATAACAAAAAATAAATAAGATTACTAATACTCTTATCTTTCCCTTTCCCTATAGCCACATCCTCAGCACCAAAAACATCCGCGAGCAGTGGTAGCGGTAATCGTTGGTCTATTTTAACACGCAACACCACAACGACAACAACAACAACTTTACAACAGACAAATGTCTGCAACAACAATAATAATAGTAATTTCAATAACAACAATAATACGTTGAGTATAAAATCATTAAATTTGCCCAAAGATGATGGAACAGTGGTCTATCGTAGAAAATCATCGGGTAGTACACCGCATGGTTCAGGGGGAAATACAACGACACAGGGCCAGAATGGTGGTGGTAGCGGTACACCGGATGCTGCAATGCCCTCGTATGCGGCCACCATGAATATTAGCACTGATGATTTTGAATGTTATGCAGCAGATGGTTCGGTATTGTTGAGGTAAGAGAAATTAAAGACAAAAAAAAAGAAAATAATTTTAAAAATTACCTACTATTGAAAATTTAGTATACTTAGTAGTTCTTTTCATTAGAAATATACATATGTAAAATTGTTAACTTTTATTTAAAATAATTCTCTTTTTCAAATCCTCCTCTTTTTATACAGAATACCCGCACCTCATGTTGTGGCTGCACGTGCCTATCGTTTGGCGTCAAAAAAACGAACATCATCAATATTTAGTAGTGGTGGAGGTAGTGCCGGTAGTGGTGGCTCATCCACATCAACGTCAGATAATAATACACGTTGTTCTGGTGATAATACACCCACTTTAGATGGTGGCTGTCAAATTCCTGGTTTTAGTGTTTGTTCCAGTAGTAATATAGGATGCAGTAGTGGTAGTGGAGGTTATACTGATGCCAATAATCCTACTAGTCATACAACATCCGGTTTTTCAACATCATCGACATCAGCAGCAACATCATCCTCAAATACCTCAACGAATACGGCATTAACACGACGTTTAGCTAAATTACTACATCAATCAAGCACTAGTGTCTTATCAAAGTCACAACATCATCATCATCATCAGCACCATCATCAACACCAGCAGCAACATCATCATCAACATACACAATATGATATAAACATATTTAATACAACGACAACAACATCATCAGCATTAACAGCCCCCCAGCCATGTGGTGAAGATGCTCCAAGACGTCTCTCTTGGGAAAGGTAAGTGATAAGACAAAAAAATTTATAAACAAAAAATGTAGCATAAAATTGGGCTGATTATCGTTGGTTATTACAAAAACTTTAATTGCTTCACACTTCTAAATTTATGTATGAATGTGGGTATATGAAAAACTATTTATTTATAATAATAGCCAGGTTTTAGCCTTTTTCAAAAATAGCTATGAAGTATAAATGTTCATTTTAATAAAAATAACTCATATTTAAGAATTAGGTAGAAATAAAAAGTAACAATTTTTACACAAAATGTTCTATTTTCATTCAGTTTTTATACCCACCATAAAAAGGTAGGGGGTATATTGATTTTGTCATTCCGTGTGTAACATCTTGAAAGAATCATAAAGTATATATTTTCTGCTATTTTTTAATAGCAATTCATAAACTTTAGGTACTTTTCTTCAGTTGTTTGTAAATTATAGTTTGTTCAAATATTTTTGTTATTTTGTTTTTAATTTTTCTAAAATATAATTTTCAACTTTCATGGAATACAACTTAAAATGTTACGGGATGTTTGTTCTGAAAATCAAAACCTATTGTATACTTTAATATTGTGGATAAAAATCGTGACCATATCTAGCCCGATTTAAGAAATTTTTATTTTTTTTTTTTTTTCTTTTGCAAACTTTTTTTTTTTTGCTTTTACAAACATTAGACAGTGATGCAGACGAACATTTTTGAAAATAAATCTGGATTTGCATAAAATTACACATATGCTTAACATAGTTAATATTATAATATAGTTAATAGTAATAGGCTTATAGTTAGAAGGGGGACTGCACATACCTCTTACCTTACTCTATTTTAAAGATTTGTTTATCACCTTGAAGCTCTTCATAAATTCTTTGAAAAATATGCTGACATGTACTATTTAACTTATTATTCGAATTAAATGCATTTAAAATTTCAAAAATTTTAATTTTGCAAGATCTTGTTCAAGTTTTCTCCATATATAGCCCAACATTTTCAGTCGATTTTATATCTATTAATAAAAGAAATTTGATTAGATTCACAGTTAAGTTAGGATACGCATGCATATCTACAGTTAAGTGGAAATACACTAGCCGGAATCAGATGGAATTTAACGTGCTAAATAAGAATCAGCTTTTACTTTTTTCTATCAAGTATTGATTTATTTTTTTTTATGGGCATGACTATTATGTCCCCGCCTTTAGGCAGTCACACATGTATAACTGGAGAACTGTTTGTCCAATTAAAATAAATTAAACTCCAGTATATAGTGATATAAATTGTCTTTGAGCTGAATTTCTAAAATTTTTTTTATCCAGTTAATATTTCCGTAGTTATTTGGTAATTAGTAGCGAAAAACTATTTTTTTTATTATTTTTTTTTTTTTTTTTTTTTTTCTTTGAAAAATCGTGAAAATTTTGATCCATAACTAAGAAATTCTAGAGCGAATAAAAAATATTGTTGACATGTCTTGAAGACAATTTTCGTATGCATCTTTTGATGTATCATTTATCAAAATCATGTTAACAGTTCTTGAGTTATAGTCCAAATTTTTCAAACCTTTCTCGGATTTTAAGATGATGATATTAGTCATGCACGTAAAAAAAAATCAGTACGTGACAGAAAAAAAGTGAATGCAGATCCTTGTTTAACTCGTGAAAATCCACCTAGTCCACCTATTTTTGTTTCAAGAAAAAATAAAAAAAATTTTTTAGTCACCACTGTATTTCTACTCAATTGTATGTAACATAGTTATTTTTACTTAACTGTGAATAAAATCACGATTTGTGCATCAATTTTGAAGATACATACCTTATTTTGTTCGCAATATTTTTGATGTTTTCATTTATTAAAATAAATTTTAGTAACAAAAAAATATAAAATTTTGCATGAAAATGATTTTTTTTGGGCACTTATTTCAAAATAACTTCGAAACTATTGAGCACATAAAAAAATTAAGTTTGCGTGATTTGAAGATATTTCTAGTACGCATCTTTTGGTGTATCACTTATGTCAATCGTACACACTGTCTTGCTATGGGCGAAATATTAGACACGCCCATAAAAAAAATCAAGACCTGAAGGAAAAAAAAATTAAAGCAGATTAGTGTTTAGCAAAATACATCAAGTCCAAATATTCGTCTATGGGGGAGGATTTTTTTGTTGACCAGTGTTATTAATCTCCATATTCTAGCGTTTGTTTAGATACCAAATACTTATATAAAAAGTTTATACTTTTGCTTAAAACTAAATAGAACCTTGGGCACCTCTAGCCAAATTTAGCTATTTTTCACACATTTCGAGATATCTCCAACGATTCAATAGTTACAGAATTATTTCCAAAAAAAGCATTTTGGAACTATTGTGCGTAATTTTCGACCCATTTAATCAAAATGTATAGACGAACAGACTTTACCTTTCTGCAAAAAAGAAAAATTATTTAGAATTCCAAAAATGCATTTTTTAATTAGCAATATATAGAAAAATTTAAAAGTGATCATTAAAATGCTGACATTCCAGAAGTAAGTGCCATTTAAGAACTATTTAACATGAATGTATAGACAGACGGACGAACGGACGGACGGACGGACACTACCATTATGCCTAACAAAAACTTTGAATTCCAAAAATGCATAATAAATAAAGAAATAAAATGTATTCATTGAAATATTGATATTCAATGGGGGACGAGGGGTGGACCTCCAAAGTTGGTTACCTCAGATATGAACATTTTTTAACAAATCTACAAAATTGCATTTATGATTTGATTGAAAAAAAGAATGTTGAACATAGATAGTCCTTACTTATAATTCTCTAAAAAAATACGCTTACATGTGAGGGACATCTTTTTTTACTTTAAGATATATTTGAACCGAATTAAAATTTTGACCCATTAATTATTTCCAAAAAAAAAAATTCGTTTTCGGACCAATGTGCATCGTTGGAAATTGAAATTTGGCAAATACATACATATGTTCTAAATAATGTCCTCTTTAGTTTTCATCATCTTTATCGACAATAAGTTGGAAATGTTATTTATTTTAAATTACACTGGTCGGGAAAAAATCTTCCCTTAAGCAAGTATAGGAAAAGCAGATGAAATTTGACATAATTAACACGAATATGCTTTCATTTTTTTTTTTTTTTTTTTTTAACAAATCCTGAATTTTTTTTTAATTTCTAATATTTCCCTATTAATTAGGCTATTTCACCATAACTCAAGAACCGTTAGTAAGATTTAGATAAAAGAGACTCCAAAATGTACAGGCGAAAATTGTCTTCAAATCAGTTTTGTTGAAACGTAAACAAAAGGTTCTAATGCCAAAAAGTGTATGGAAAATATATTACAAAAACATAGTAACATACATAAATACAGGACTAGGACTTACCTTAAACATGGAAAAATAATAAAAGTTAAAAAAAAATTATTAAAATTGTAACAAGTTCGACAATATTTGTATGTATGAGTAGGCAAAATTTATAAACTTTATTTCAATTTTCCTGGAATACCCAAAATAACTCACACACACTTACAAATTAAAAGTTAAACAGACACAAGCATTTACTAACACATTTAAAGCATTGTCCTGGAATTCATTATCACCTACACACCTTTACAAATAAATTTAAATTTTATAATTGTATACTTCTCTCTAAGAGTAAAAGTATGTTTTTATGTATGTGTTTTACCCAGCAAAAAAATTTAAACCAAATATTTCTTAAACTAAAAATAACGTCATTGAAATAAGGGGACTGAAAGTATATAAATATTATATTTTTTTTTTTTTAATTTAAAATTGAAACGAAAATTTTTACTGTGTTGTTTATCTTTTTCGACAATTAGTTAAATTTAAATTTATGTATATACATACCTACATATGTATGTATGTGTGTATATCCTTTATTAAGTAGATAGATGTTAGTGTATCAGTCTAGCTGTCTGTTTAACTATTTAACACTATACAAGTTTATGTGTACGTTTTGGTAAGTGTTAATATAGTTGTTGTCATTGCTAGCTCTAGTAGTCGTAACAATAACAACAGCAAGAACAGCAGAAACAGCAGCAACATCATTAGCAACAGCACTCTATTAAACATCAAAGTTGTTCATGTTTGAGTTGTTAATTTTCTCTAAACATTACGAAACAGCACATAACGACCGACCATTTTATTATTCATTTATTCATTCCTAAAATTTTAAGGCTTTTGAGCCTTCAACTGGGCCAGTTAGGTTGAGGGGTGGGGTGTTATATGGCGCATCTTAACAATTTAATTGCCCACTCATATTTTATAAGTGTCTGTCTGAGTGGTAAGATGATGAAAATGCTAAATTATTGTTGACACCTTGTTTTATTAGTTTCCACTTTTATTACCTTCCCTTTCAATCATCAAAAGAAAGTGTTTTTGGGTTTTTTTTTTTTGCAACAAAAATACTTTTAAAATTGTTATACTTTGTTTTGTTTAAATTGTGTATGGTTAAATGATTGCAAACAAATGAATAAAGAGGTCCTTAGCAATAAAAGTTATTAAAAGAAAAGAAAATGTATACAAAAATATTAATTTAAAAGGATTTAAATGGAATGTATAGATAAATGTATTATGTTTGTATGTATTGTTTTATAGAATATTTTAAATTTTCCTAGAAATATTTAAAATTTTTTACTTTAAATTATTAGGGGGTTCATACAGCTTTTTTTAGTTTTTATTAAGGTGACCGTATTCTATTTTCTGTAGGTAGATATTTTCTGGTTGTTTGGTATAGCATATTATTATAGAGCTTATTATAGAGTTCAAAAGTTGTGGATAATAATGTTTGCAAAATTTTGTAAAATTAATAAATTATTCTTAATTCTAGATATCATTACTTTAGAGAAAAAGTTCATAATTTAAATTGTTTTTAACTCGAAATATACCTTTAAAAGTATACAGAGAATTTCATTGAAATCGGATGACAAATCTGCCTTTAACAGTTGTTGCTTTTTTATTGTAGATTCTCCAACAAATATTCTTAAAATATTTTAAATTTTATTACTTACCATTTTATATTTTTGTTTATTTTCATGTAATCATTAAAAACTATCATTCATTATTTTCATAAAAATCTAAATATTTGAGTTTGACAACAATCGGAATTGAGATCTCCGATGTCTATGAAATTTCCTACAAATATTGGCAAATGGAATTGTTTCTCAAATCATAAAATTTTAGACTCATATCTCTTTCCAGTCAAAAAATATTACGGTTTAAAAAACAAAAAAAAAATTAAAACTTTCCAAAGATGTACATTAGAGTGTCCCGAGGAAAGCATTTTTCGAGATTTCGATGTAGGAAGACCCCTCAAACAATGCGTAAAAATTTTCTTTATACGAAAAAATTATTTAAAAAATTTTAAAATTCAGTTGGGTAGTAGGGAACTAAAGATCAATTTAAAATTTTTTTTTTAAATATTTTTCCCACATTAAGCTAATTTTTACAAATTTGTTCGTCTACGGGACACTAGTGTACATGTAGATATAGACAAAACAATATTTATAGTTTTTTTTTTTTACATCAAGTTCAAAATTAGACATATACAAATGAAATTACTTATAACTACTGAACTATACACAACAAAATTTCAGTTTAAGTATTATTTTAATAATGAAGATATTGTCTTCAAAATGATATGTAGTAAGTTGATTTAATTCGAAAGTGCAGAGGTCAAAATAAGACTTATATGTGTATTTTCATTTACTTCGATTTGTAGGAGAGCAAAAAATATTGCAAATATACCCCCCCCCCCATTCCTATTAATTAAAGATTACTATGTTATAAACTAATCCCCAAAATATTACTCTGGACATAATTTTGAACTTTTAATAAAAATATTACAATATATGTTAGACACATGTCGACAAATACACTATGATCTAAATTTTTCCTTAAATTACACGCAGCGAAAACAATAATTTGCAATATGGTTGCCCCAACAATTTTATTTTAACCACAATAATATATATATTGTAATAACAAACATCATTATTGTTTAATATATTTTAAAAGCAGTTAAGATGTTAATTAATATATTTGAGTTAGAATAACGATATGATTGCAAACGTTCTATGTACTAATATTTGAAAATAAATATATTTGTTAATTTTTATTCAGTTTAGTGTGCTTATTGCATAGAGCTTGTTATTTATCGTCTGATATAAAAAAAATATTAAAAAATATACTGAATATTTATTTGAAATGTGAATTAAGTATTTTAAAATCGTTAAAAACAATATATTTGTCTCTAATTAATTAATTTCCAAGCCCATATATAATAAAAATATGGTTCCCGCTCAACCTTTTTTTATTGCCTATCAATAATATTATTGTTTTATACATAAAATTAAGTCAACATACAATAAAAATATAATTTCAGATCAATCATATTTTTAATGCATCGCAAACATATTATTTATATATAAAATCAATTCCAACAAATATGGTCGTAAAGCAGCCATATTATTATTGTGTCTCGACCAAATATTATTATTATGTACATGAAATCAAGTCTATAAACGAACATAATATTGTTAAGCTCAATCAATGATATATTATGATTATTATTCATACATACTTCAAAAAAGTCATTACTAGGGTGATCGGCTCGGTTTTCCAACCGGTTTTAAAACCAGTTTTTTCAGTCAATGTGCTGTCGGTTTTTTCAAAATGTTCTTTTTTCGAATGTCGAATAGACTGGTTTTTTTAAACATAAAAAACCGATTTTAAAAAAAGCTTTTTATTTAAAACAAGAGCGAATGTTATATTCGGCTCGGCTGAATCTATATACCCACCATCAACTTTTCAAAATTTTTCTTTATAAGGGAGGTGGGCGGTAAAGTGGGCGGACCACGCCAATTTTTTGTTTCCAAGTTTATTTCAACCTCCAAACTATCTGTACAAAATTTCGTTTTCATACATGGTTTTGTTTAAGAGATGTCAGCAGAAAAGTATGAAATGAAGATACAACGGACTCCCTCTGTTTCTAGTTTTTAGCTCATAACTTTTTTATTTATTAACCGATTTTACTCCATTTTCAATACCAAACCTTATATAAGATAAATATTTGAGTCAAATTTCGTCCCCCTACGTTGTTCCGTTCGAGCCCTATCCTGCTTTCAACAGACAGACGGACAGGCGGACAGGCGGACGGACATAGCTAGACCGACTCAGAATCTAACCAGGACCTAGAAAATATATACTGGGAGTGTATTATGCGTTTGTGCTGATGTTTATAACACCCAAAAATATTGATCTAAGGCCCACCTTAATATGAATCAATCGTCTCTGAATCGATTTAACGATGTCCGTCCGTCCATGTAAACTTCGTAAACAAAATATGGGTCGCAATTTTGAACATAAATTAATTAAATTTCTCATACAAGTTTCTTATAGTCCAAGAACGAAGCGTTTTGAAATTGGAAATGATCGTTCTATTATTTCACCTAGTCCCCATCCAAATAACCTCTCGGAAAAGGGGTTTAACGATCATAAATCCCTTAAATGTAGCAAGAATTTTTGCACATGTAAGTTTTATATAAATTTAAATCTGTTCACCGAATTTCATGAAGATCGTTCATTAATTGACCGTAGCTCCCATATAAATGTTAGTATCGACGTAATATTTTGTATTCGTATATTTAATTTTTTACATTTAATACAAGTACCGGTCCACAATTCGACAGGTTTAGAAAAAAGAAGACCCCTCCCCGAATATTGATGCACACAATGGTGTAGGGTATTGTCGGGCTTGATCGATTATATCTTTCTTTCTCGTTCTCAATGGGTTAATAGTTATTTCCAAAAATAATTATGTTTATTAAATTTTAACTTGAACATTATAAGATTTATTGATTTTTTAAGAAATGTAGTCTTTTGATAGAAATAATAATTTCTGAAAAAAACCGGTTAACCGCTTTTTTCTGAATTCATAAAAGTGCAACCGGTTTTTTCAAAATACCAACTATTCAAACTATACGAAAACCGGTTTCTCCAAAAAATCGAATGATCGATCACCCTAGTTATTATTAAAACAAAAAAAAAAAAAACTGGTTTTACAGATATTGCATTTAATTTTTTCAAATGCTATTTACCATATATTTACAGAGGATAATGCTTGCTATAACTCATATTTCTGAATTAAATGTCACTCAAAAAAGAAAATTAGCGATATATGCAAATATGTAAACATTTAAAACAATTTTATAAATATTCCAAAACAATTATATTTTTTTAAGCAAGTTAGGCATTTCTTTAAGGATTTTGTTTTTATTATTTCAGAGAATTTCTGAAAAAAACTGAATTCATCATGTCTGTCTTGTAAATAATTTAAATCAATTAAATTTATACAAATTTCATTTGAATTTTTATTTATGCAATAATTGTGTTAAAAAAGAGCATTTAACATGAAATGTAAATGTAAACATGATTGTTGGAAAACTGATAGTGACGGTAAAAATATTTTTTTATCTTTATGGTATTTTTTATTTTTATTTTTTTATGCATACATTCATAAATCATATTGTAATGATTATAAGAGAGAAATGTTATAATTTTGATATAAATTTAATATGATTTCAATTTATATATATTTTTGGTTTGTTTTTTCTCATGATTTATATTTTATTGGTCAAATGGTTTTTTATTGAAAGTCATAAAAGCATATACAGAAAATTTATACATGGAAAAAAGCAGATGAGTAGAGAAAAGATTTTACAAAAGGAATCAATTTATTTAAAATAAAATACATACAATGAGTAATTAAAAGACTTTATATGTCATAAATCAAAGCTTAATAATTCATATCTAAATAATTAAAAAAAAAGTTTTTAATGTATTTTTTTTTTTTTATATTCAGCAATTTAAATAAGTCTTCCCCATAATAAATATTCCGCTCCCCAATAGTAAATATTTATCCTGCCAAAACTGATTACATGCAAATGCATAAAATCCATAAATTAAAAAAAAAAATAAATAAAGTTATTCACAAAAAAGTTCCTTAAATGTGTAATAAATACGTACGTAAAATTTTACAAACCGACAGGCAGACAGACTGACAGACAGACATGGTCGTATAAACTGGTTATTTTTGGTCGTAAATGGCTATAAATAGCAGTTATTATTGCAGTAAATATTGGATTGAACTAAATAAAATAACAATTTTATGGTCAACAACTTAAATGTTAAAAGGAAGAACCATCCAACCATTTGCTTTCATCGTCATGAAATTGTGTTAGTAAAAATATAAAATAAAATTTCAGTTCATAAACTCCATAATAACAAGGTTTTTTGAAATTATTATGCATATTTTTTTATGATTTTTGTAGTAAAAGTCAATAAATAATAAAATCAAAAGAAAAAAAATTTACCCATTAAAGTATTTAAATCAAAACGAAATTATAGATAAAAATATACATGTTTTTTATTTTACATTGTAAAATTAACTCACCAGATGTCCTTTAAATTGAAATATATGCATGTATGTGTATGTTGTCTGAAAATAAATAGAAAATGTATTATTTTTAAATATTTATTTTTTTTTTAAATTAAACAATAAATTGTACTAAAATTTATACACGGAAAAACTTATTACCTTAAAGTTTTCAATTTACACACTTGTTTGAATTTATATCAAAATTTAATTAATATTGAGAAAAAAATCATCGTAAATAAATTAGCACTAGAACTAGTAGTTTCACCACCGATTCTAGTGCTTAAGAATGACTTCTACATTACTTCTCTGAATAAATTACTGGTTCACAAATAACTTCCTTAAACTGTTAAAAATTTAAAAAATTTAAAAATTACAAAGGAATAATATTAATTTAAAAAGTGACTCATTAGAATAGAAAACGAGAGATTCGGCTGGGCCGAATCTTTTATACCCTTCACCACTTAATCGATAATAAAATATGCGTTCTAAAGTATGCTTCTATATTTTCACATTCATACCTATCTATTTTTTTTTTTCCAAGCTACACAAATTTAAACTGTCTTTACAATCATTTCTTCCTTAACAAAAACAACAACAATTTACATACATATTTATATATTATTGTAGGTATTGTTGTATATATATAAACAAACTAAAGGCATATATAAAAAAACAACAGTGTTACTGCAAAATAAGCCAAAGCAAAATAAGTCTGGAGCTTTGGAACCACTGAACCGATTTAAATGAAACTTGGTACATCATAGAGGAGGAGTTAGACTTTCAGAATATTGTTGGCTAGAGTGTGTAGCTGCAGCACGGACGCTACAGTGGGTCAAAGTTGACCACCACGAGGGTGAAAAACATATCGGGGCTTATAACTTTTACAAAAAAAAAAAAAATTTCTAAAATTTTTTTAAAAATATTTTAAAATTCTCTATAATTTACTAAATTATGCTAATAAAACATTTTTTTGCTATCTCAATTCGATAACAAGAAAACAATTTTCAAAGTCAAAATTTCAAAACAGGTCTTAAAAATTTGCAATTTTTTTGCAAAAAAGTAATTTTATATATTTAATTTTTTAAAAATAATTTAGTTAAAAAAATTTAAAAATTTTTGGCATTTTCTGAAAGACGGGACTCAAGAAAACGTATAAGTGTAATTTTGAAAAGTTCTGCACATTCACCCTACATCCAACAGTGGTTAAAAATTATCAATTTTGGATGAGAAGTCTGTAAAAAAATTTATTGTTGGTATTTCTGTGAATTAAACCATATAGCTCAATATGTTTTTAAAGGTTTTGCAAACAATTATGACAGTCTACCGGTAAATTTAGGCACACAAAGCAATTTTCAGAAAATACCCATATTTTCAATAATAAAAATTTCGACCTTTAAAAATATATAGTAAAATTATATATAGTTTTCTTATTTTCACATTTATCAATTATCCATTGATAACTATAAGCATTTAGAAAATATTCAGTCTCAAATTTTGAAGATATGTCGCTGTAAACATAATTTGTATTTGTTTGTTTTGTTTTAAAATTTTTTAAAATTGTAAAATTTGTTATACATAGTTTTAAAGAAGACACAATTTCGTTTAAAATGATATAATGTGTTATAAAGTTATAAGCACCGAGATGTTCAACTTTGGCCCACTGTAGCAGCTTCCGAGCTGCAGCTACAAACTCTGGTCAACAATATTATGAAAGCCTAACTCCTCTTCTATCGATGTTCTAAGTTTCATATAAATCGGTTCAGTGGTTTCAAAGATCCAGACTTATTACCATTTATTATACTGTAATACCCTATTGCTAACTACTTGCTTATACAAAAAAAAAAAAAAAAAAAAAAAAAACAACACAATAGTCATTGCAATACTTAATATAAATGTTTGTTTGTCTATATTTTTAATATATTTTTTCAGTTTTTTGCCTATAACTCTATTGTTTTCTGCTTAGTTCAAAAATTTTAAAAAATATTTGTATCATATTTGTTCAAAAACGAATTCCGAAGCATACATATATAGAAGCCTCATAAAGTCCGAAAATGTCTCAGATATCTCTGACTCCAATGGACCGATTGAGTTTATTCCTTCAGCAAAAAAAATTCTAAAAAAATCGAATTTTCTGTGAAAAAATTAAAAATTATACAGGGCTTCATAAAGTTAAAAAAAGCAAATTTGATGTAGCTTATTCTTGTTGTTTTTCATTACCCATAAAAACAACAACAATATGCAAATTAGAAAAAAAAAAAAAAGATTTGCCAATAACTTGGTTGTTTATGGACAGATTTCTTCGATTGAAAAAAAACGAATCTGTGGTGATACCCTTCACCATAGTATATATTTATTTTGATTTCTATAAACATCTTCTAACAAATCACTTCGAATCTTTAAAAATCGTTGCTTATTTTATTAAAAGATCATCATATTTTGTAAGATAAAATCATCAAATCATATTTTGGTTTAGAAATCATCAAATACATGATAAAATCATCATTCTATCAACACTGATAACATATGACAAAGAGCGTAAACAAATTAAATACACTACCTCATTCAAATTTTTACATTTCTCTTTTTGCCTAACGCTGCTTTAAAATATATAAATTTTCAGTGAAGTCAACTATTATCAACATAAACGCATAGAAATGTTTGAAAAAAGTGCTAAAAAGGGCTAAACTTAAAAAGGCGTAAATTTTATGATACGTTTTACAAAAACGGTCTCTTAGTGATTCTACTTGACTGCCCGTCCGAGAACAAACATATAAGCACCATGTTTTTTATAATCAATCATTTTAAAACTGCATCTCAAAATATTAATAACAATTTGGGTAAATTAAAAGAAAGGTTATGGAGATTCTATTATTATGAATCTTGATCCAAAATTGTTCAGTTCATTCAACATTTTTTCACATAAACAATTTTAATTTTTTTAATAAATAAAAGTTTATTAACGAATTGTTAAGATCACTTGAAAAATTAAGTACTAGTCTTTTCAAAAATATATGAAGAACTTAATACAAAAAGTATAAAATAGTATATATATAGTATTAAAGTAAAAATTTTGCAAAATTAATGTTACCCCATTAAAATAATTGTTCATTTTCGAAAAAAGTAAGAAAAACAAAAAGGAAAACAACTTTTAACAAGAAATTTATTAAAAATGCTGCGGGCTTACAAATTTTTTCGCGTTTTGGACTACTAAAAACGGACTAAATTTAGCCCAAAAAGGCTAAGTTGGCAACACTGTAAATCTTTATATGTATTTAGTTAGGATTTGCATTTCTTGAAAATATGGAATTTCTATACCCTACATCACGATAGGTGGTTGGGGTATTATGTGTTTGTGCAAATTATGTAACACAGAGAAAAAATCTTTCGACCCCCACCTTAAAGTATACCGTTCGACTCAGAATCACTTTCTCAGTCGATTTAATCATGTCCGTCCGTCCATCTGGACGGCTGGTTGGCTGTCCATGTAATACTTGTGCGCAAAGTACAAGTCGCAATTTGGAAGATAATTTGATGAAATTTGATACATATGATTTTTTTGCCTAATGAATTTGGTCATGATCGGCCCATTATTTTACCTGGCCCCCATACAGATGTCCTCCCGGAATAGAGTTTTAACACTCATAAATACCCTAAAAATAGAACTATTTTAATAAAATTTGGCATAAATAAGTTTTCTATAAGTATATATAATAAATGAATACCAAATTTCGTGAAGATCGGTCCATAATTGACCATAGCTCCCATATGAACCCTTCTTCCGAAAATCACTTTAACGTGCATACATCCCATAAAAATGTTAGTATCAACTTAATATTCGACACAAATAAATTTTTATAAATATAAATGTCAGTGTAAAATTTAATGAAAATCGGTCCATAATTTACTATAGCCCAATTTCGGGAATTACCCAAAATGACATAAATACATGTGAATGTTAGTATCGATATTATATTCTGTATTAGTATGTTTTTTTTTATATTTTTATACAAGTATCGGTCCACAGTTGGCCTCTTCCCGAAATTTTGGTACTCATAGACAATGGTGAAGGGTATATGACCGACTATCATTTTTTTCTATTTTTCATTACAATGGAAATTCAAACTTGTAGCATCCTCCGATGGTCCCGACCTAAATTTTTTATATGTTGTTACCACCATTTTAAACAACATTTTGAAGAAAAATTGAAAAAATAGAAGATATAATTTTTTAGAAATCCATGATAAAAGGACGAATATTGATTTCATATTTTTATAACCACCATCAAAAAGACTCATTTGACACTCCTTAAAGTATATATTTGGCTCAAATATTTTTCTTATAAAAGGTTTGTTTGGTACTAAAAATGGGCAAAATCGGTTAATAAACAAAAAAGTTAAGAGCTAAATACTAGAAACACAACGTGTTCGTATTAGCTTCATATCAAACTTTTCTGCTGATATCTCTTAAACAAAGGCATATACGACACCGAAATTTTGCTCAAATAGTTACAAAATCGATATAAACATGGAAACCAAAAAATTGGCGTGGTCCGCCCACATCTCATATAAACTGAAACGTCAACGACATATTTTTAAAAATAGTTCAAGGATCAATGTAAGCTCGGAAACAAAAAAATAAGCGTAGACCACCCAACTGCCAAATAACGTAAAATTTAAAAATTTTTATGGTGGGTATATAGATTCGGCCAAGCCGAATAACACATTAAAGGGGTTTTTATAAACATAATTTGAAACTAGATTTATTAGAGTCCAATTTGAGACAAAGTTAGTTCAAATTATTCTGAATATATATGGATTTAAATTTCATGTATTTTAAGAAAAAATTTAAAAAAATGTAAACTTCGAACCGTGATAAAATAAAATAAACTACAACGAAAGTGAAATTTTTTATTGACGTAATCAGTTTTATACCAAATTTCACCGATTCGTCGTATGTTCGAAAATGTTTGTTTAGTCCCAGCAGTTTTAACTCTCAAAACTAAGAATTTAAAATATAAAGAAATAAGAAGTGATTATGTACATAGTTGTTGGATTTATTTTCCAAGAGTTTACTTTCTAGTCATTATTCTCTGTCTATGCATAGTGGTTCCATGACGCAAGATTTTTTTTGTTTTTGCATTTAGAACTGTGCTGCAATTTTGTTTTAATTTGGAAAATTTTATTCAAACGCTCTTGATATGTTAATAAATTTAATAAATATAAATATTTTATGTAAAATAACTCATAATACATACTTTATTTTAATTTATTATATAATTTTATACAAATATAAACAAAATTTCTTCAATTCCTTAATGTATTAACTCTTACACAGAGAAAACAGATTCGTTATCACAACCGAATTTTTAGCCAATCGAATTTTGTCGGTTGCATGTACCATCTTATAATTCGGTTCGAAGTACTGAATATATTGTTGATGGAACCGTTTCAAAAAATTCAGTTCGGTTATGACGAATAATAATTTTTTACAAAATTAATCAATATATATTAGGCTTATCCATATATAAAAAAAACATATATTTCGTATTTATTTATTTTATTGGCTCAAATAGTATTAAATAAATAGATACATCTATACATACATATAAAGTAATGTTTCTAAAAAATATCGAGCAAGTTACACAAATCCACTCTGATACACATTTCCAGACAGATGATATCGGTGAAGGGATTTCAAGTCTTAGTTAACAAAAAGAAATTATCTTTTGATTTATTATTGGTGAATAACTACAGCTTTAATCGTTGAGATTCTGGCGGCCTATCTTCTTGAAAGGACAACATCCCTGTCACATACTTTGAAAACACTCAAACCACTGCCACTAATTTATATCGCCATGATTTCAGGATTCCAATAGCAACTAGCCCCTTGAAAAAAAAACAAATATTTCGTAGTAATTCCGGTCAGTTTTCCTATGAAAAAATTTTTATGAAAAAAAAAAGAAAAATGAAAATTATTAGGATCTGTTAATTGGTACAACATTTATGTGTAATTTGCAGACGCAAGAGACTTATAATTTTCTTACCTTCTTTATCCACGGGGTAGCTCTGCGAGTTGCACTTTCAAAAAATACTTATGTTTATTGAAGTTGTTTTAAGAGAAAAATCAAATTTCAATTGTTTTATTTCTAATGTTTATTTTATAAATAAAAAATTTTGAAAATGTCAAAACAAATTATAAAAAATATTCGGTTACAAACCCTGAATTTAGTTATTTTCCTTTCTTAACCGTATATTCATTAATTTTAATAAAAAATTTATTGCAACTACCAATTCTAAGTATTAAATTTCGGTTGTCGTTCTCAAATTATTTTAGTTCATTCTATTAAAATACAAATTGTTTCAGCTGGCTAAATTTTCTTTTATAGGAATAGTTAATCAATCAAAATTATGGTTAGAATATTATGAATAACAAAAAAATGTTACATTAATATATTTTTAATAATTACTATCAAATATTAATCCGTTTAATAAAAATTGTATTATTGGAACCATTTTCCAACTAATCTTTTTTCTGTGTGTACAATTGACTTTTCATCAATTTTGTTAAAAGTTTCACATACCTCAATAAAACATACTCTAGGAAAAAACAACTTTTATTAAAACTTATCCAAACTTATCAACTACTAATAAACATTATTATCAGCCCAAAAGATGTAAATTCAATTATAATGAATTATTTACAAATTAATCTTATTTCCTACTAAATTTACTGATATTTATTATGTATTAGAAAAGTTATGATACACATACTTACATATGTTTTAACATTTTCTTCTTAAATTATCTCCTACTTAGTTCATAAAGTATAGAATTTGTTAACAAAATATTTATTTGAATATGAATAGTAATCAATACGACGAAATAAATTTGTTAAGAACTTCCGTTAGGAAGTTACTTAAGGGAAATCCGTTCTAAATAGGCAATCAGCCTAGATAAGTGCAGGTATAGGAGCTTAATATAAAACTTCCTTTTATTAAATAAAAAGAAAATTTGATTTTAAAAGTGCACATGTACTCAAGATTTAATAAATCTTCTCATTATTTAATATATTTATTTAAGCCACATATATCGAGACCAATAAATTTCAAATAAAAAACAAAATCATCTCATTTAATTATTTATGATCTAAACTAAAAGTTATACAAATTTTATATTTTACGTTATAAACAATAATATTCAAGATGTGACCATATGTTGAGGATAAAAGTGGTTTTAAATACAATAACAACAATATGAACAACAAGAAAAATATTGAGTAAAGTTTGAAAGGAACAGAAAATATTGTAATGAAAAAAATGAAGAAAATCTGAAGTAAAGGACTCAATTATGAAAATATCACACACATTTTTATACAAGATAAAGACTACAGGCAATATGTTCCCTACAGTTTCAAAGTTTAGCCAAATGACTACAACACTTAGGAACATATATTTTTGTCAACTGGTATTTTGTTGGTTATTACAGTTAACTATTTATTTAAAACTAAAGAATTAACTAACGAATATTGGTTTAAAAATCTTCTGAGAATTCAATAGTAAAAATTTCTTATAGATGGATGTATGTATAACTGTTGGAGATTTTAAATGTTTTACGAATTCATCAATATGAATTTCCTGAACTGCAGGATATTGATAATATACAAATACCACCACACTTGCATATGTCTATGTGAATTCTTAAACTGAATATTAACCACATGTATTTATGAAGTGTTCAGTAGCTAAAGGCAAAGGAAATATTTAAAATAAAATACAGGATATATGAGCTTAAGAGATGCTGGTGATAAAGATGATTTGCGTAAAAGTTAAAAACAAAAAGAAAAAACGAAAATTAAATAAACGAGTTATACTTTTGGTACACTGAAGGACAAAATAAAATTAAACACAAGATACTTATGGCTTAAATCCTCAATACTACAGACCTAATAATAAAAAAATAATAAAATCATGCAATGTTTATAAAAAAAAAAAATTAATTCGAATACTTTTGTCTCACACTGTAAAACTATGGACATGATGCACATGACTGTTCAGAATAAAAAAACATACGAGAATAAGAAACTTACAATATTAAAGTCAATTCAAATCGAGTTATGAATGTTAAAAGTTTCAAACACTTGGTTCGGTATGAGGAAAAAAGTACATTTTCATACGCACCATTCAATAATCATCAGCATCATGATGATGGTGACAATAGTGATGATGACAAGAATTTGCATCAGCTTTACCGGATATATTAAGTATAAAGTATGGGTAGACAAATAGGATAGTCAAACATACACAGGCAAACAGTAATATTCATACATATATGTATATTAGAGTGTCCCGTGGAAAGTCTTTTTCGAGACCCCCCCAAACGATGCATAAACATTTGCTTTACACGAAAAAATTTTTTAAATTGGTTTTCAGTTCCCTACCAGCGATTGAAAAATCATGGATCCCATAAATTTTGGTAAAAAAAAATGTTTCTATTTTTTAATCGAAATGGGTATAAAAAAATTCGTAATTTTATGCTGCAGTATAATCGTTGGAAAGGTTATTACTTAAAAAATAATAATATATAAATAATAAAGTATTCGAACTAAATTTGTTTATTGAATTGATCAAAAAACGAAAAATTTTTGTTTTTAGTGTTATTTAAAAAAAAAAAAAATTATATTTGAACTTAAATAAAATCTACATTAATAAAGCTATCATTGTGAAATTTTAGTATAATATAAAAAAAGTTGTCATTAAAAGAAGAAAATAAATAGATTCATATTTTCTTACTCCGAATACCCAAAATTTCACTTCGGGAAAACTTGCTTCAAAAATTGACTTTTTTCAGTAAAATGGTCACTCTGTCGTTATAAGAGGCGTGGCTTATTAAATATTTTTTGCGTAATTAGCTAACATATGGAGGTAAGTTTTCAAGGTATTTTTATTTTAATATCAGCTTTGACATTTTTGTGCTTCACAAAAGACTAAAAACACAAAAATTAAAATTAACAAAACTTTGATAGGGCTAGCGGGGAGACTGTTACCCCAACTGCCCTCGGATTTGTCTTTAATGCATTCGTGTTAAGTATTCTTTTAGAAATATGAAAAAAATTTATGGTCCGGAGGAAAATAACGAATTTTAGAGTGAAAAAATGTTACAATCTTTTTGAAAAAAATCACAAAAAATCAAAATTTTTTTCAAATTTTCAACTTCAAAATTATATAACTTTTTATCTAAACTACATAGGTATATGATCCTTGCACAAAAATTGTTTAGAATCCAAGAAAACTAAAAAAAACATAGTCAAAAATGGGTCAAAATTTTACTTTGGTCCAAATATTACTTAAAATAAAAGAGATAACTCACACATGTAAGCGTATTTTTTGTAGAGAATTATAAGGACTATCTATGTGAAAAATAGTTTTTTAATCAAATCATAAATGAAATTATGCCGATTTTTTTAAAAAATTTCATACCCGAGATGACCAACTTTGGAGGTCCACCCCCCGTCCCCCAGACTTGCTAAGAACCTGTCCTTCTCCAAATCAATTGGCATACACCTCAGGATTGTCCATGTGAAACTTCATTCAAATACATCCAGCAGTTCTAAAGTTACAGAATTATTTCCAAATAATTTTGTTTTGGGACCACTGTGTGCTGGTTATGACAAAAATATTTTACAAATTTTTCCCATGGGATTTAGTTTCTCTAGAAGACTTTTTAAGGTATTTTTATGAAAATTTTTTTGGAAAAATTTGGAAAATTATATATTATCAACAACACTTACTACAATGAAAATTTTTAATATTTTACCCATAAAGGGAACAAAATTATAAAATTCTTATCCATTTTTAAAGAAAAATATTGAAAATTTTTTTGCATGATGTACTAAAATGACGGTTTATGGACCAAAATTTTTGCACATTTTTTAAAATAATTTTTTTTTGATAACTGGCAAAAAATTACGAATTTTTTCCCATTTTAAGCTAATTTTTATGTATCGTTTGAGGGGTCTTCCTACAATATATTTGTTTACGGGACACTCTAATGTACATATATTCACTTATTTAAAAATTATTGAAATAAAACTTATAAACACTAACATAATTTTTGTAAAAATGTTTATAAAACTTATTATAATTTCTTGTGCAAATGAAGGAAAAAAAAAAGAGCTGTATGTGTGAAAAATAAACAAGACAATATGGTCCTTTATGAAAAATTCTTAAACTTACTGATATTAACTTTAATTCTTATTAAGATTTGTGGTAATAATATTTCAAACAAACGGGTTACAGATCTGTACTAACAAGATTTGAAACTAATAGAGCAATCGTAATTGTGGCTCAAGATACAAAAACTCAGAAAATCATCTTAAAATTACTTAATTTTTTTTATCAATTGTATATTTAAATTGGAATTCTTTGGAAGTTTTTAGTTCTAGTAAATTAAAAATAGAATTTCCAAACAGAAATATCTTTTTTTAATCCCACCATCATAAAGATGGGGGGTATATTGATTTTGTCATTCCGTGCGCAACATGTAGAAAAAATCATTTAAGACCCCATAAATTATATATTTTCTAGGTCCTGGTTAGATTCTGAGTCGATCTAGCTATGTCCGTCCGTCTGTCCGTCTGTTGAAAGCAGTATAGGGCTCGAACGGGGCAACGTAGGGCGACAAAATTTGGCACAAATATTTATCTTATATATGTATCTTATATATGGTTTATTTGGTATTAAAAATGGGCAAAACCGGTTAATATACAAGACAGTTATGGGCTAAAAACTAGAAACACACCAATTAATTTGAACTATTTGAACTCAATTTCGTTGAAGTTTCACCTTATATGGGAGGTGGGCGGACCACGCCCATTTTTGGTTTCCAAGTTAATATCGATCCTCAAACAATTTATATAAAATTTTGTTGTCGTACATGCTTTTGTTGAAGAGATATCATCAGAAAAGTGTGAAACGGACACCCTGGGTTTCTAATTTTTAGCCCATAACTTTTTTTTTTTATTAACCGATTTTGCCCATTTTCAATACCAAACAAACCTTATATAAGATACATATTTGAGCCAAATATCGTTCCTCTAGGTTGTCCCGTTCGAGCCCTACTCTGCTTTCAACAGACAGACGGACGGACTGACATTGCTATATCAACTCAGAATCTAACCAAGTCCTAGAAAATATATACTTTGTGGAGTCTTAGATGATTCTTTTGACATGTTACAAGCGGAATGATAAAATCAATATACTTTTGATGGTGTAAGTACCTATGCCACCATTAGTGGGATATCCAAAAATATTGGTCTAACACCCACCTTAACTTATACCAATCGGCTTAGAATAACTTGCAGAGTCAATTTAACGAGCTCCATCCGTCCGTACATTTGTCCATCTGAACGACCATTTAAATGGTCAGACGGACTACAAGTTGCAATTTCGAAAATACATTAATTTTGGCACACAGGTTTCTTATATTCCAAGCACGAAACCTATTGAAAATGGTAATGATCGATCCATTATTTCACCTAATACAAATGTCTTCCCGGAAAAGGGGTTTAACGATGATAAATGTTAATGTCAACTTAATATTCGACACAAATGTGTTTTATATAAATATAAATGTTAGTGCCAAATTTTACAAAGATTGCTCTAAAATTTACCATAGTTCCCCATTTAAGGCCCTCTTTCGGGATCACCCAAATGTGAATAAATTCATATAAATGTAAGTATCAATGTAATATTCAGTATTAGTATGTTTTATTTTATACGTAATATCAGTATCGCTCCACAATTGGCCCCAAATCTAATAAAAGTGCCTTCCTTGAATTCTTATGTACACAATGGTGTAGGTTATCTTATGGTCGGTATTCACCGACTATATCTTTCTTTCTTGTTTTTATTTCGATTTTGCATCATCTTCAAGGATTTGGAAAAAAAATATATATATAAAATTGTATTATTAAATTACGTCTACTTATTTTATTTGCCTATCAAAATGTGAGCTATCATTAAACCAAAGAAATATACAAACATACATATTTATTACTTAACTAAAGTGTCTTTGTTAATATCCCTAACAAAATTTTAGAAAATATTTACTTAAGTAGAAAAATCAATTTCCTGTTTTTATAAAATTTATTCTTAAATACTTTTACATAATAACTTATAATCAGGGCAAGTTTTTCAAGCTTTATGCTTGGAAAGTAAGCATTTGCATATTTCAAAAGTATTTCACAAAAATGCTTGTTTTTTAAATTTTTGCATAAATTTGCTTATAATGGATACAAAAATTAATTTTCTTGACAAAAACGCCATTTTTTAAAAAATTTTTGGAGTTCAATCAAATGAGTTTTTGGGGTACATTGTAGAAATTGTAAAGAAAAAAATTCAGACGCGACAAATATAACATTTAAAATTAAAATAATTATAATTTTATAAAAATCGAAATCTATCAGAGATTGAGAGTTAAACAATGCATATCTGTGCATATTTTTTACGTATTAATATATAAGAATGCATAAATTTGTTGGTTTTTATATGCATATTGATGCTATTTTTGCATATTTATGTGCATATTATACCATGTTTTCGTGCCTTTTCAAGCGCATATTTTAATTTTTTTTGTGCATATTTAAACTTGCCCTGCTTATAATGCAACAGCAGCAAACATCAACTTTCAAGTAGTTATTTTGTTGTTATAACTTGACATAAGTAGCTGTTGTTGTTATTTGTATTAAAATAGAATTTAATAACGATGTTAATAACTGCAATTGATGGCGATAACGATGATGATGATAATAATGAGAATGTCGATGCATAGTTAGGATAAACAAATCCATATGTTGTTCAATCTTAAAAAAAAAAAAAAAAAAAAAAACTTGGAACTACATACACATATTCTAGGTATTCGCAAGGAGAAGAAAACATGAAGGGTGTCCCACAGAAAGATTTTAATTACTTTCCAACTACTTACGATAATACCAATATTGCTTACCAAATAATCCAGAATGTAATAAGCACAAACTAAATATATAAGTTGTAATTTCGATTACTATATAACATATCAAATATTTTTTGCTATTTAATATAACTTTCAAGAAATTAGCTAGTAAGTAATTTTCGTATGCAATTTAAATTTCGAAATTGTTTTTTTTTTTTATTATAACTTTTATATGTATTGTATAATAATATGTATTAGAAATATTACTGTCTAAGTATTTTATTTAAGGAGTGAGATCGAAAAAATCTTAACACACATTTTGCCTCATAACTTTTTTCGGAATCAATATTTTTTTTTGATCTAGTTATCATGGAAAAATACTTCAGTTATTATTTTTAATAACAACCATGTTAATTTGACCTTATTTTCATCAAAATAAGTGACGAAAAAGATTTACGAAAGAGATAACGTTTACAAGTTATTAAAAAATTTCAAAAAATACAAATAGGTCTTACAAATAATTTGCCACAGAATTAAATGTCGTCCATAAAACCGTTTCTAATGTTATTAAACATTATCAGGAGAATTTGACTATTGATGTGAAACCTAGTTCGGTAAGAAAAAAGGACCACATGATATTGGGAAGGCCAGAAAATTGAAGGCATATTGAAAGGAACTCCAAACACATCTGGTAGAAAATCAGCTCAGTTTTCTCAGAGCTTCGACTATTTGGTGCGAAAATTTAAAGCTAATGGGAAAGTTGATAACATATAAAGTTCAAAAAATTCCAAACTTGAATTCTGCAAAAAAAAATTACAAGCCAAAAATAAGACTCGGAATTTAACACCAAATTTCATACAAAAATACTTGACGAAGAAACGTAGGTGCTGGCAGAATCTTGGCAGCTTGTGTCTTAAAAATTTTTATTGCTAATGCTCGAAGCAATGTTGGAGATAAGTTTAAGACCCAAAAGCAGCAAACATTTTTTACAAAATTCATGGTATGACAAGCTTTTTGCAGTTGCGGCAAAACAGAAAAGTCATTTGTTACATTCGGATCTATAAATACCAAAATATGCATAAAGGAATATTTGCAAAAAAGACTTCTTCTTTTCTTAAGAAAGCACAACGTGTCCACATATTTTTGGACCCATTTGGTATCATGTCACTACGGTAAGAAAGCTCTGGAGTGGTACCAAATCAATAACATAGTTTTAGTACCAAGAGAGGTCAATTTTCAAAATTGTCCATAGCTTAGACCAGTGGAGAGATATTGAACTCTTGTGAAAAGTGAATTTAAGATCACAAAAAAGGTGTCCCAAAATACCGAAGATTTTAACACACTGTGCACACTGTTACAAAAAAGTGACTGAAGCAACTATCAAATCTCCAAAGACCATTTTCAAAAATGGTCCACAATTATATAATTAGTGGTTAGAACCATAAAAATTATATATTTATGTGATCTGTACTAAATTATCAAATGATTAAAAAAATAATGAAAACTCTAAGGTCAACCGTTTCCAAGTTATTGAATATTATGTATGTTATGAATTTTTCGATCTCACTCCTTAGATGTAAATTATTAATTTTTAATTATACGAAATGAACACAATTAAAAAAATGCAAATATATTAAAGATAACATAAAATTTCCCAATTTTAGCTAACTGAGTTTCTTCACTGGAGCTAATTAAATCTTTTGCTGGTTTAATTAAATGTTTATTCATTTCTACTATATACAATTCCTTTTCCTGGGATACTCTTTTCATTTTCTATGTTATACACTATTCCAGTGTAAGTTGTTGTGAAAAAAAAGAATCACACATGTATGCAAATATTTGTATATGTATGTACAGTTATGCATATATGGGCAATTCTCTTTTTACGTTTGCCTTTATGAAACCGATCTTCAACAACACTTGGTGCTGTAACAGAAAAAAATTCAAGACCTGAAACGGTTCCATGAGGTGCAGGCAAGCACCCAAATTCAAAAATTCCAAAAAAGTGTTTGAAACTAAAAAGTTTTTTTTTATTTCTTTTTCATGCTGTATTCGCAAATTTTAGCATAAATGTCCAATTCTTCTAATATAGACTATAAACACTTGTAGAAAAGGACCAGTCTGGATTTAATTAGCGTGCAATTAACCAGTGTCAAATTGTGTTGTGCAAAAGTCGTGAAACCAAATTTTAAAAAATGTTAAAATTTTGCAGGTTTTTCACTGGGGATTTAATACCCTATATCAAAATCAATATGGCGTTCGAAAAAAAATATACGATTTTTTTATTTAATGCAACTTTAGAGATTTGCCTAAATGCAATTAAAAAATTCATATAAATGACATTGTCTTATGACTTATTAAAAAAAAATTAGGCATTTTTCAATAAATGGATGAATATGAATAACGCTACATCACTTAAAACTGAATTTTGCAAATTTTATAAGAAGGTTTAATAATTATTGAATCGCTAATATATCCAAGCATACCTAACTTATCGATATTTTTAATTTGTATTTTAGATACTGCATTGTAGAATACATAAATTCAATAATTTTTAATTTCGGACTATAAATAGAATTTTGGCAATTTTTTTTATAAATTTTTATCTTAAACCGCCATAACATTGATCTGTGTCCCACTAGAGCCAAGGAATATTGATACTAAATATCGTTGATGTGCTATTTAAAAATGTTCGACATTTTTTGAACATCAAAAGTAAACGAGTTTGTAGAATTTCCCATATGTATATATTAGTACAGCTTTTTTTGCTCATCCTTGAAATAGAAAATGTTTTTCTTAGCAGTTTTCTTTTATTTATTTATCTTTTTGAACTTTTACTTATGAAATTTTCTTTCTTTAAGCATCCGTCCTTATACTTCCACTACATACAGTCTTTTTTTTTTTTTTTTTTTTTTTTGAACTTAATATTTAATATAAACTATTAAGTAAGTATGTAAGTTTATATTAAATGTGGTTATGAGAAAAATATTATTAAAAATAAAACAAATTTTAATCAATAAAATTGATCCAGTTTTATTAAAAAGTTTTAAATTAAGTAAATTTTTAAACATTAAATCTAGGAAAAAAGGGAATTATTTTTATTTAGAGATTATTAAAAAATATGAAAGAAAAAGTTTTAAAAATTAAATTCAGGAAAGTTGTTTAATGCAGCAATCTCTGCCGTAGATAACTGAGGTTAGAGATTTTTTTTTATGTATCATTTAATAAAAGAACTGCGCACGAAAAAAATGAATATAACAACCACCAGAAACACTGTAATGGGGATTCGATCCTATAATAACTCAAGGATCCTTTCTATTCTACACAGTTGTAAACAATTTGATATCTTCAATTGTTTGGCTTTAAATTCATTCTTAAGTATTTTCTTCGGCTGAATAGTTTCGTCTCATCATTGCCAGGGGATCACAACAATAATTTTGTTATAAAAAAAAATTATTCTATTTGAAATATCATTAACTTTGTTTCTTGTATTTATGTTGAACTTTAAATGCTATAAATTGGCTTAGATACTTAAGTACACTTCAAGATATTCGTACTTATTTTCCAAAGATTTTGAAAGCAACTATAATCCTTTTACTTTGGATTCGTTCTTGATCCTTTGTTTTCATCTAAACCATGTTTTATCTGAAGTTGGAATCACTTTCCGTATTGATTTAACAACATCCGTCTGTCTGCACATTAGTGTGGTCCAACATTTTATGAAGAATACCAAAGTGTATTGCACTTTTAAACCTAACTTTAATTAAAAAAGGAGATGTGGTCCAACCAAAACGCACGATGTTAATTGTAAATAAAACAAAAAGTTTTCAGAGAATTATCTTAATATTTTTTATTATGATAGAAAGATCTATGACAATTATGTGTGAAACAAAATATCGGCCAAATGCTCGCCACGGCTTCGGTGGCATACCTGTATACGATGGTCCATATTTTCAATGACTCTGAGACATAATTGAGATTCAATGACGTTAATATGCTGAATTATCTCATCCTTTAGCTCTTGAATTGTTCTTGGCTTATTGACATACACTTTTTGTTTTAAATATCCCTAAAGAAAGCAGTCCAACGGTGTCAAATCACATGATCGTTGCGGCCAATTAACAATTAACCACCCATAATATATTTCAAATAAATTTCAACTTCCTACGATAACTGGATGACTACAATATAGCATTTCTGAAAGCTTTGGTTCTCCTCTACAACTCTTCCAAACATTTCAATTTATAAAAACGAGAAAAAAAAGATATAGTCGGTCAAGCCGACTATATCTTATATCTATATATATCTATCCTACATCATTGTCTACATCAAAATTCGTGGAGGGGTCTTTAATTAGACTTGGGGCCAATTGTGGACCGATACTTGTATTAAATGTAAAATAAAACATACGAATAGAGAATAATACGTTCATAATAACATTTATATGAATTAATTCACTTTTGAGTGATTCCCGAAAGAGGGCCTTATATGGGAGCTATGGTAAATTATGGACCGACCTTCGTAAAATTTGGCACTATCATTTATATTTATATATTTGTGTCGAATATTAACTTGATACTAATATTTTAATGGGATTTATGCCCGTTAAAGCGATTTTCTGAAAAGGGGTTTATATAGGAACTATGGTCAATTGTGGACCGATCTTCCAAAAATTTGGCACACAGATTTAGACTTATATGAAACTTATTATATGTGCTAAATTTCATGAATATTGATATATTTAAGGGATTTATGATCATTAAACACTTTTGCGGGACGACATTTTTAAGGAGGCTAGGTGAAATAATGAACCTAACATAACCAATTTCAATAGGCTTTATTCCTAGACTATAAGAAACCAGTGTGCCAAATTTCATTAATTTTGGTTAAAAAATTGAAACCTGTAGTTTGGTTACAAGGTTTAGATGGACGGTCAGACGGACGGACGGACATCGTTAAGTTGACTCAGAAAGTGATTCTAAGCTGATTGGTATAAATAATTCATTATTTTTTCCCCCACCTAATTTGGTGTAGGGTATAAAAAATCTGCATATGTAATAAGCAGAGAAAATAAAAAAAATGCGATATAAATGGTGTTTACAGCAAAAAGATATTAAGAAAAGCAACAAATTGAAGCTGAAAAGCATCAGTAAAAAAATATTTTTTTAAAGCATTTACTGCAATAAATGAGAGCTTCTTAACGTAGTGTCTATACTAGACAAATTTTTTTCAAGACTAACGTCAAAATCAGTCCGAATCTAGACAAGGCACCCTCAGTTAAACAGCTGAATATTATTTTTTGTTGTTACAGCTGAATTCGCTTTATTGTTGTTTTAATGTAACTATTGCCACCTTCCATAAATTTTGGTTTGTCTTGATAAAAAATTGTCTAATATAGATACTACTTAACGCTTTTTGACGATAAATTTGAGAAACTTCATCCAATATCAGTAAATATTGATAGGGCGTATTTAAATATAAATTTCTAATAAATCCCTCCAGGTTATTGGAAATACTGCATTAATTTCGTTGACTTGCTTTTTATAAAAAATCGGTTAATAAACGCAAGAAAAAAATCGTTCATAAATGTTGAAAATCTGATTATTTTGGTCAAAATTCTTCAGAAGAAGGTGCTTTTTTTAAGAAAAATTTTAAATAAGCATAAAGGCACAAAAATGGGGAAAGTAGCAGAAAAAAGCAAAAACGCATCAAAAAGCAAAAAATGCATTTTTGTCTTCTCTGGTAATAAGGTATAAAAGTAAGATTGTGGAAATTTTAGACTTCGAGGCATTTCGACAAACTTCTCTACTTCTCTGGTATGTTCACAAATAAAACTATAAACATTTCTTATTTTAAGATTGATTCAAAATATTTATTTTATAATTAAAAAATGACAGCTCAACAAATTTCAAATTAATGTTAATGCGACATGATTTGGATCAATAATAATAATAATAATAATATAAAAGTGATTACCAGGGAAAATACAATATGCTCTTAAAAATGGGGTTTATGCGCATTAAAAACGAAAAATATTCTCTAAAAAATTTTTTAACTAAATTTAGTTTTTTATTAAATCAAAGGGTTTTTATTAATATTTCAACGTTATAAAATAAGGCAAAACTAAAATTTATCAGCCGTGTCTAAATTTGGTTCCCCGTTTTTTATTGTATCGCATACGTTATTGATCTTTTATTTTTTTACCCATCTAATTCTATTATTTGTTCAAAGATTATCAAAATTATGCTTTCATTAGAAAAATCGGCAAATGAAAAAATATGCCGTAAAGAGTAAAATATGCAAAAAAAAAATGCACTAACAAATCGATGCCAAAATGATTTATTTGTTCTGAAACGGATAAATATTTTATCCATGGCATCATTCAACATTCAGGAAAAGACATGCAATTGCATATTTGAGGTTTCCTTGGTTATTATTTAGCATTAGAATAATACATAAGAAAATAAAATATTTTATTTAAATGCACACCTTTTTTCAATCCAACTCTATAATTTATAATTTGTAAAACCAACATTGAATTATAAGAAATTGACTTTATTAAATTAACTTATATATTAAAACATAATTTAGTAAATATTCTATTACATTTTTTTCACTTTCCTTTTTTTATGTATCAGCGAGTTTAACCCTAGAATACTAATGTACGTAAATTTTACGTACACATTTTTTTCAAAATGTTATGGCTATAGTGTATGGAAACATAACGGTATGGAATTTTCGAAGTTCTTTCTTCAAATGTTGTTATATATATATATATATATTTTACGTACACAGAAAAAAATCACCAAATATGTTAGCAAATAATTCATTCAATTAAAAACTTGTTTAAATTTGCACCTCTCACCAAAATGATTATATCAATTACTAAAAACTGTTAAAAATGCAAAACAGAAAAAAATTCCCAATTAATAAATTAATTAAATCAATCAAGTAGTTGATTGGATGAATTAAAAATGTATATAAGCACTGCGCACGAAAAAATCCGTGCATGCTCTTGGGCTTACAACTTTTGATGTAGTGAAAAATTAATAATTCTGTTAACTGGTTTGTATTTGCCATTATGCTCACTTGCCATGTGCTAAGTTTCATGGTAATAGCAAAATTTGTTTTTCTTAAAGTGGAAGTTTAACAAAAAACATCTAAACACATAATTCAAATTTTTCATGAAATCTTGCATTGGTCATATAAAATAATTGCAAGGAAGGCTGTTGTGCCGCAAAATGCAGTTTCTTGGGTCATAATATTATATAAAGAAGTCATGATCACTGAATGGTAACCTGGTAATGGAAGACAAATAGTATCTTCAGGCTGTAGGACTCAGGCAAAATAGAAAAGATTTTCAGAGAAAATCGGCTCATCTCTGGAAGAAAAGTTTCACAAAAAGTTAATTGCTTTAAATCTTTCTCAGAAAATTTTAAAGGAAGTCTAGTCTGAAGACTTATAAAGAAGAAAAAAATCCTAATAGAAACCCAAGCAAGAATTTGGAGGTAAAAAATAACATGAAAGTACTTGGGACGAATTTTTTCAGAAATTTTATTTTTGTATAGTAGTCGATGAAGCGTTCGTACAGGGTGACTTTTTTCAACTTCCTAGCCAAGAATTCTATGTCGCAGATGCTAGAGGGATTATGGCAGAAAAATTTTGTGTATCAAAGAAATCAAAATTCCCAAGAAAGTTTTTGATTTGGGAAGTCATATACATATACAGGAATAAAGCACTTCATTCTTAAAAAATGGTTGCATTAACACAGAAATATACGTTAATGAGTGATTTTGGAAAAGAATTCTCCCTTCCCTAATAAAATTCAGTGTATCTGCTGTTTTCTGGCCTATTTGCTTCTTCTCATTACAACAACAAAACAATGGAGTTGTAACAAAGAAAATGTAAGAGTTTTTACCGAAAAAAGGCTAATCCATCAAATTGTCCGAAACTCCGTGCAGTTGAAAGATATTGGACTCTAGTAAAACATAATTTAAAGGACATTAAAAGCTCAGCATAGAATGAAACGGAGTTTTAAAATTGGTGGACTTATTCGAGCAAAAAAGTGTCTGAAACACAATAAAACCTTTAATTAGAATAATTCCGGAAAAGATCAGATATTTCCTTAAAACTCAACAGGAACTAATTTATTCTTTTATGTTTAGAACTTGAACATAACAGTCATTAATAAAAATATAATTTTAAAAAAATTCGCCCACTGGTTTAGTTTATATAAGCAGATTTGCATGTACGGATTTTTTTGTGCGCAGTCCTTAGGATATAAAAGTATAGTTAAATTTTATTTTTGCTTGAATAAATTTATTAAATTTCAATGCAAAATGAAACAACTATGTTAATTTAAAAACAGACCGTAATAATTTTTTCTGTGTAGTAATTTTTTTTTTTTTTTTTGTAATTGCATTTATAACATGTAAACGTCTAAAAATTTATTATTTTACGAGTAAAATTAATGTAAAAATATAAGAAAATTATGAGCTGGCGAGATTACCGTTATACCAAGAAATTTCTACAGAAAGGCAAGAAAAATATGATGTAAATTTATCTATTATGCAAAAAAAACGAAAGGATGAATGATATTGTCATGTTTAATAAGCATCTCAAGTCTCTGGTGAACGCCAAATAATAATTTATGATGACTTTTTATAAATAAAATCTTGGTATAATTTAGAGGATTTTTTGGTAGTCTATTCTTATTAATTGAATTTGCTTTTTCACTTTAAGCCTTTTGGGAGACAAATAAGTAATAACAATGCACTTAGCTGACATAGCAACAACAAATAAACTGTTTTAGAGGTATAGCCATGTATACGTAAAATTTACGTATCGTTAGTATTAATGTATAAAAAAAATATCGTTAGTATTCTAGGGTTAATATCATTTTGTAGTTAAACTTATACAAAAGAAAAAATAAAAAATAAAAAAAATATGAATAAAGGAATAAAACTTCTTTATCATCAGATTTATTTGACATGTCATTGTCATTTATCCCAATTATTTAGCTGGTAATCACATATACTTACAAGCTTTCTTACTCTATTGTGACAAGTGTCATTTGCCTGTTGTGCCAAATTATTGAGACTGTCAATCATTCCAAGAAAAACTTTTTTTTTCTAAAACAGCATGATTGTTAGGTTGATAGGAATGTCATGTACTAGACATTATTGATGTGCTGAGAAAGGTTATTAAGGTATGATTTTTGAGAATTACAACTTAGCAGAAAAAAAAAACAATTTTAAATTAAAAACAAAAATTATAACTCAAAAATATAAAATTTTTAGAATTTGAGTAAAAATTTGTTAATACTTTATACTTATTCTCTCTAACTACTCTTAAGACAAGAAAATTAAAAAGAATCTAATTAAAATCTTTTACCAACGTAAAATCCTTGCGATTTCAATTAATCCTAAAATGCAAAATTTTTTCTAATTTTCTCATAAAAAAGATTAAAAAAAAAATGGCGATTACCTTTTTCTGTAACCTCTGGACATTAGAATTTATTTGAAATTAGCTTGTAATTTTATTTAATTTTCAAATCTTAAGCGCACATTTGATATGAGAAAGTGTTTGGAAATTTTTGAGTTTTATTTTTTTTTGCTCGTTTGTTTTGATTTATTTTGGAAATGAATTTGAATTTAATTGAGAGAGAATTTGTTTTTGTATATTTATCTTAATATTTTTCTTTTAAGGTAAACATTGTTAATGATTGAGAGAGAATTTTTGAGTGTTTTGGGAGAATTTGTTTTATTTTATATTTTTTGGAAATTTCGTCGTCGTTAAGACGGCTTTTTTGGAAGAGGAATGAGAATTTTTTACAACGAATTTCACAATTGTTTAGGGAATGTGAACAACCCTTTCAATGCAGAGGTTATGAACCGCCGGTGGTATAGCCTTAAAAAGATGTATTTAAGCGACATTAAGTAAGGAAAAAGAATATGAGAATTATAAAGGATAAAATAATTGAAATTCGTTAAAGAAACTAAATAAAGATCCTTATGAGCAAACACATTTTTTTAAACTAAAAACCTCCCCTAAAGTTAGTAGCTTAAGATCAAAGTTTTTTTTTAAGGAAAAAGCTTTAAATAAACCAGTTTTTTATTGTGTTATAAAAAGTGTTATAAAAAGCAATAAGGGTAGCAATATAAAAAAAGTTTTAAATTAACAGGCTAAAGGATAAGGAACATATTTTAAAATAAACATTTTTAAGCACTTGTGAAAATAATGACAAATGCTGTTTATCGGCTTTCAAATAATCAACTTTTTATTCTTAATTATATTTTGTCTATAACCAGCATTTTTATTGCTTAGATTGTTTGTTAATTTATCAATATATTTGATTGCTTTGTATCTACATATATATTTTTTATAATTTTTGAAAAATTTGCCAAAGCTTTTAAAATGAACTTTGCAGGAAAGAAAGATTGATATTTACTTTATAGTATAAAGTATAAAGTTTATACATTACATAACAAATATTAGCTTTTTTTGTGTAATTTAAAAAATGAACTCCTGCATTCGTTTTTGAACGGGCGGTAAACAATTTAGTGTCAAATCAATAATAATCTATGACTTCAAGATGACTTCTCAGAAATCTGAAGTCCTCCGCTACAAATCTTCCATATAGTACACATCTGCTGAAAATAATATATACCCCTAAGTTCGCTTTATGTAAAGAAAAAAGCAAATTTTCGTTCATTTAAGTGTAAAAAATCAGTCCATACATCCCATCTAAAATTTTTTGGCTTTTAGTAATGACTACTACTTACTAGACTCATTACCTCAGTATTTTTAGTTAAGTTTTTATAAAAAATTATTAGATAATGTTAAGGAAGGACTCCATCCATTTTTATTTTGGCCAACTCTGAACATACTAGACAAGTTTCCAATGGAATTTTTGTTCCTTACCCGATTTCCAAGATTTTTATATCAGCCTAAAGTCCTTGATAAATCCTTTAGAAAACATGCTTGCATATACTACTTATCTTATATATTTGTCAAGTTATATACATTTGAAATTTCAAACATCTCAATTTCACAAGATCTTGGTTAAGATTTTTCCATATATAGCCAAATATTTTCAACCGATTTTATTACATTTTATATAGTTGGTTAGAAAGCAAAATTATCTATTAAACAAAGGAAATTTTGAGTTATCTTTATTGAGTAAAAAGTTAAACGATTTTGAATTGGAAAGTTTGCAAAAATTAACAAACAAACGGAGAGATGGACGGACATTAGAATTCTTTCAAAAATATGTTAAAATTCGAAAAATATTTTGTTTCTACTTTTTCATTAATATGAAAACCAAACGAAGGTATTAAAATTTTGATATCACCTTTCCCTGAATTAAGTGGCATTTTCGACCCATTTAACCCAAATGTATAGACGGACGGACATTACCATTCAGCCAAAAAACATCCTATAATTCTAAAAATGCAATTTTTTACTTACTAATAAATAGAAAAATTAAACGTGATCATCAAAATTTAGATATCACATTTTCCTGAATTAAGCGTAATTTTCGTCCCATTTAACCCAAATGTATAGACGAACGGACGGACATTACCATTCAGCCGAGGGCTTGTGTATGGCCGTACATCACATCAGCGTTAAAAATACACATAAGCGGTCCCAAGCTTAAGGGCCAGACTTCTTTCAACAACATTTTTACTAACGATTTCTCCAGGAAATTTTAAAAATAAAAAACATATTGGGGACAAGTTTGACAACAAGGTCATCTACATATGTTTGGCATGTTACTTCATTTAAAAACGACAGGATTAAATTGGGAAAATGATGTTGGTGGCCTGGCCTCGATCCTTAACAGCACACAACTAATATTTTTTTATATGACTAATGGCAATGTCACCATGTCAAATGAAACATGGTTTTAAATGTTCCTAATAATTTGCTATATTCGTTATTTTCTAATTCTTAAAAATTACTTATGGCCAAAATATATCTCCCTGGCCCTCTATGCATTGTGTTGTACAACAAATCATGGATCCATATTATACTCTACACCATTGTGTATGATCTAAAAATTAGACCTGTGGCCAATTGTAGACAACAATTTTACTAAATGCAAAATAAATTATACAACTACAGAACAATGCATTAATACTAACATCTATATGATTTTATGCCCTTTAGGGTGATTCCCGTAAGTGGGTTTAGGGTGATTCCCGTAAATGGGTTTATACCCAACCACCTATGGTGGTGTAGGGTATAAAAATTATAGGAACACAACAACAACAACAAATTATGTATTAAAACTTTAATTAAAATACAAATATTAAAAAAATATCATATAAATTGACGTATTAATAATTGTTTTTATTGTTTAATTGCGATATTTAATAAAATTCTTGATTATTTTTCTTGATCTTATAAATCTTATTTCTTTTTCCTCAAGCATTGTTCCTCAACCATGTGACTTTTTCATTGATGAATGATGGTAGATGTTGCAAGTGTGAAGAAATGTTTAACATTTTTAACATCCTCCATGCATCCCTTTAAGATATAAGTAAATGTGAAAACGGCATTAGGAATCAAGTTTTCATTTTCTCTTTTCTAGTTTTCCGCCTATTGGAGCTGTCCGTTAAGGGAGCTTTTACTGTATATGATTTTTTCATAAGTTGAAATTCAATTAATAAAATATTTGAATATGTATTGTTTAATATTGAAATTGAATTTTAGATTTTTCTATGTAAAATTTTAATTTATTTTGTTATAATACTTTGATTTTGAGTAAATTATTTAAATAAAAAAATATCTGAAATTTTAAAATTCTAATTAATTATTTAATTCACATTTTTACAAAATATTTTTTTCGGTGCAAAAAAAAAATAAAAAAATTATACATACAAACATACATACATATATGTATGTTTGTATGTATGTTTCTATACTCTTTTAAAATTTTAACATTTATCAATTTTTAATAGCATCCTTTTCATTTGCCTTAAATCACCTGAAAATCATCACAATAAAATCAAAACCAAAATACTTACCTTTTATTCAAATGCCCTGTCACCTACTAAATTTATTTATTTATTGCGGTTTTTTGTTTGGTTTTTTCTTTCATTAATTTAATATCATTTTTCCTTTTAAATAAATAGCATTTTTACTTTAAAGCCATTTGCTCCACCTTTTTTTCCAATTGGCACTTATAGAAAATAAGTCACGCACTCTTCACACAACAATTTTATATCGAAAAAAAATCTAGGATAAACAAAAATGCTTTAAAAGAAAAACAGAAACACAAAAGTTTAGTTGATAGAAAACAGAAAAGCAAAAAAAAATTAAATTTATTTTAAAAACCTGATAAAAAATAATTTAAATAAAATCTTAGCAAAGAAAAACTGAAGAAAGAAACATAAAAAGAAATCTCAGTTGGCATACAAAACAAACGTGAAGAGAAAAGTGTGAAAAAAAAAAAAGTTTTTTACTGGCAAATTTTTGTGTAAAATGGTTTTCTAAGACTAAAGAGGAATTTTAGTTCTGTATTTGTATTAAGTTTTCATTTTTAAGTTTTCCTTCTCAGTTATGTTGTGGCCAATGCAATCTTTTAAAGAAAAGTTTGTAACTTATGAAATCAAGTTGTAAAGAAAAAGAGCACTAAAGAAATAAAGTAGGGTTCTAAAGGAAATGTTTATTAGTTTATGAATTTCAGATTGATAAATTTTATAGTCAGTTTATAGACATATTAAAAAATTCTTGTAATAAAAAATTAACTTCCAAGAAGTTATTTGTTAAGTGAAAAACATTTAAGCCAAAAACGCTTAGCAGGATTTTGAACCTACAATACAATCTACCATAAACTAAGAGACACGAACTGTATGAGATTTTAATTTTAGCTGAGCAAATTATTTTCTTAGAAGTCATATTTTGTTTACAATATTTTGTACGTTTTTTCACAAAAATTGGAATTAACGTATTAAAAAAAAAATACTAAACTAAACTAAATAAACACATTTTCATTCAAGTTTAATTAAATTTAAATTGAAAAATACTTAAATTATTAAAAAGAACTTGGGAAATAACGCAAGTTTACAAAATGAAAAAAAAAAAAAAAAAAATACTGCGGCAATTTTTAATACGGCCAACAGTTATGGAGATATAAAATTGAAAAAAAATGTTTTCAAAAAATCATAAAAATTCGAAAATATTAATAATTAAAATTTTTATTCTTTAATCATAAGGATAAATATATGTATTTCAAGATATGTTTCATTCAAAGCGTAAATGTTAATTTTATTCATAAATTAATTAAAATACTCATTTACATATTTCATAGAAATATTAAATAAAAAAATAATTTTGAATGAACAGACTTAACATCTCCATAGCTGTTGATCGTATTAAAAAGTAATATGTACAGTTGCGAGCATAAAAAATGCAACGCTTGGCTATATGATTTTTGATCGTATTGATTAGGGCTAGAACGTCATTAAATTAGCCAATTATGTTGTGATTTTATTCTGTGCGGCCTTAGCCAACTATTGTATGTCATTTTGTTCCAAATTGTTACGCATACAGTTAATAAATTTTTTTTTTTTTAAGTTGTAAATTTAAAATGGAACTCCTAAAAAATCGACGGATTTTTTTAAATTTTGATAAAAATAATTATTGAAAAATGCTGAAAACTATAATTTGGTAGTATTACCACTAATTAATACCAATACATATAAATTTTAGGTAATTTTAACTACAAAGGATATTAATAATATTAAAAAAACACTCTTTTCTCCATACTTTTTAAGAATTTTAGAATATTTTTGAATAACATTCTGATAATAGCAATGAAATAATAATAATATGTAGTTCTAATTTGAAGACTCTTAAAAATTATCTTAAAGAAACAATATTGAAACGATCATGCCTGTAACAATTGATACATTTAACAGTAGATATTTCATATTATCTGAATGACCACATTTGGCCATTCAAAGCTATTATGCCAGCAATCGTTGTTTTAATGATGTAAATATGGAAACTGGATATCCTTCTAACATAACACATATTATTTACTAAAATAAAACTACCACCTTTACTTTTAGAGGCTGGTCCTTTATTATTTTTACGAGTACTGTATAATGGAAATGAGAGCCTATTACGATAATTTGAATTAATTTAACTCTAAACCCATATATTTCAATTTTAGACGGTTTAGGTAGACATACTTACTTAAATATTAATTTCCAATAGTAAACAAGTCCAATAGTTCAATCATCACGAATGATGTACTTTAAATTTTTCAACATATGAAGAGTCAAAAATAGGTATATTTCTTAACTGTTTTTCCTTGTGTTAGAATTTGTTCCAGTACCAAAATCAAGGGATATTTGAACATTATAGCGATACCGGGCATTCAATAATGTCATATCATTGCGAAAAAAAATATTTTAAGCTGTTGATACCATCTCAATAACGATCGAAAGTGGTTACGTTATTTCGGCCGAAAGGTCATACTCAATTATAAATTATGAAGTTAAGCTAAACTATCATAAATATTTGATCGCTTATTTATGGAAAATGTTTGTTGGATTTAAAACAACTAACAAAATAAATAATAATTCCAAAAATATCAATCTCTATTGAAAAATTTCCAAAATAGTTCAGAAAAATATCAAAATTTAATAAAATTGGAATTTATTTTGCTAATATTTATATTATTTGTAGATTTCATGTATCTTAGACAATATGCAATGATAGAAAATCATGTTTTTTAACAATACTATAGTTTCCAACCATTTCCAATCAAATTTTTTATCAAAATTTTAAAAATCATGTTTATTTGTTTAGAGTTGCATTTATTTTGCTCGCTCACATTTTCAACAACTTTTACTAAACGTTCAATAATTTTCGTTACGCACAAAAATATTCAATAAAATTATATGCAACAGGTATCGATTACCACAAATAATAAAATCACAATAGTACTGTTACATTAGGACTTGCTATAAGCAAAATATCATATCACATAGCGTTGCATTTTTAATGCTCGCTACTGTATAAGAATGACTTAAAGGCAATTTTAATTAAATATTTTTCTACGTTTTCTTTTAATAAAATCAGACAAGTCGTTTCTGAGATATGCTTCAATATATGGTGCAGCCTCCTTAATTTTGAAAATTGCGATTTGTCGCGAGAACTAGAGTCAATTCCAAAAAAGTGGATTAGAGGTAGAAGTCCAAGTCGATCGGCTTCAAGCCGTTTTTCGCCGCAGCCGGCGAAAAGTTTTTATATTAGCTTTAAGTTCAGTTAATTCTTTACCAAATTTATAAAGTAACTAAAATTTTCGAAAAAAATATATATATATAAAACGCTATGAAAACTGACATCTATTGGTTACATAATTGCTTGGGGTTTCTAAAGGCTCCGTTACTCTACCGTAAATGTAGCGAATCAGCTGACACGTTTTGCTTATGAGAGGTATGTGTACTCAAAAACGTAAATGTTACGTAGCAACCTAATCAAATTAGGTCGCTCTACGTTTTTACGTGACAGCTGTAAGAACAGTGTTGACAGCTTTTTATTTGTATTTTTAAAATCGCTGTAAAAGTGTTATCAATAGTACAATTTGTTTTTTTTCTTTTTCACTAAAAAATTGTTGAAATAATTTAAATAAGCACAAATTTCATTTTGTATACAAATCACTGAAATACAAACCAATAAATCTAGCGATTTTCAATTTGAATTTGATCTACTGGAAATATGTGTAATTTTCATCATTGATGTTCGTGTGTACAAAAAACAACGAAGTACAGGCTACATTTACGTATTTTGAATAACCACCCACTTATGTTCCGTTTACATTTACGTTTTTACATTTACGATAGAGTTAGAGATATATAAATGGTAAAATTTTATAATTTAGAAAATACGATATAAGCAGCATCGGAATTAATTACGAGGCTGCATAACGTTAATTTTAACTTCTCTTATTGTTATTAATTTTTTTTTTTTAATTTTCTTTTCCTATGGGAGGCATCGGCTTTAAGCCGCCGCCGGTAATTTTTTGCTCAGCCGCCGCAGACTATTTTCTATTGACTTGGACCTCTGATTAGAGGCTTAGTAGTTATTAATACCATACATATATCCAAATTGAATGAGAAACGCCTTGCCGTAGAATCAGTGTTTGCCTGTATAATGAATTAATCCTTTTGGAGCCCTGACCAAAAATATATTTATCTATTAATTTTATTCCCTATAAATTGTTTTCATATTTATCTACACTGAAAGTAAAATAAATATTGAAAACATCAGAATTTATTAACCCATTATGGATAAAAGCTATTTTGACTTAATTGAATTGTAATTTAAATATGACAAAAGTTTTGGTTTTATTTCTATACCCACCATCAAAAAGATGAAGGGTATATTGATTTTGTCATTCCGTGTGTAACATGTCGAAGGAATCATTTAAGACCCCATAAAGTATATATTTTCTGGGTCCTGGTTAGATTCTGAGTCGATCTAGTTATGTCAGTCCGCCTGTCCGTCTGTTTAAAGCAGGATAGGGCTCGAATGGGACAACGTAGGGGGACGAAATTTGGCATAAATATTTAGTTATGGGCTAAAAACGAGAAACACAGGGTGTCCGTTTCATACGACAACGAAATTTTGTATAAATAGTTCTAGGACCAATGTAAACTCGGAAACAAAAAAAGGGCGTGGTTCGAATACTTTACCGAACACCTCCCATATAATGTAAAAATTTAAAAAGTTGATGGTGGGTTTATAGTTTCGGCCTAGCCGAAAGGCGACCTGTTAAATTGGTGAGCTTTATTTTGGCTGTTACTCATGATAAACAACCATTGTTCATTTGCTAAGAATCAGAAGAGCTGCTTTATTTCGGACTTAACTGTTTTGAATCCCATTTTTAAAAATTTTTATGAAAATAAGTTTATTTTTTTTATTAAAGTTGAATTTAAAATTAACCTTTTTATTCATTTTGTGTTCAACACTAAAAAAATATCTTGAAAAATATGTTTTAAATTTTGTAGATATAGTCATATCCCTGGAAAAACTTTTCTTACCCAGTAAGCCAACATATTACATACAAAAAGAAATAAAAGCAAAAAAAATTGGCTCAACTGAGATTCGAACCTAGGCAAAAACCTTAGTTCATGTTTCAAAGGCTACTGTCTTACTATCCACCCCATCTGCATATTAAATTTCCGTACTCTGTTAATAAATTTAACATACCAATAGAAATCCTAATAATTTCATAATATGGTTTTGAATGCTGTTCAGTCGATCTAGCCATCTAAGACATTCCAGAACTAAATGAACTTGTTATTTACTAGTAACTAGTTATTCCACTTCTCCAAAAAATGAAAAAAAAATAATGACAAGGAATAATGACAAGTTTATAACCAGGTTATTAGTCTAGTAAGTAGTAGTCATTAACAAAAACCAAAAAATTTTTGCTGGGATATACTTATCTCAAGAAAGATATGGAACTATTTTTTGCCCTGTGGCACCTCTGGTCTACTTTTATGGTTTTATCTTTTCACCGCCAATTATTTCTCCACGTGTCCGCATTTAAATCCCTGTATATTGAAATTTATATTTTCATTGATTTACATTTTTTGCAAAAAAAAATCTTAAGATCCCTAAACACAGCACATTCTTTATTGTATTTTGTATTTTTTCTTTTTAGACGCAAAGACAGCAGTGCTTTACAACGTTCAGCCAGTATTGATTCATTTGCGGAAATTGTTTGGAGTGATTCACCCCGACCTTCATTAGATATACCCCGACCAGCGGTAGCTCCTTTTAGTAAACGTCCATCGGCCAGTAGTCTATTCAGCAATTGCAGTACTTCATCACAAAGTGCCCAGTTGAATATCAATGAGTGGTGTGTTAGCGGTGGAGGTGGAGCAGGTAGTATTGGCATTGGTGGTCTAACCAGTGGAGTGGGTGGTACACAATCAACTTGTGGTGTTGTTACAACAACGGGCAATAGTCGTCGTGAAAGTCTATTGAGTCCATCGTCGACAAGACGTAATAAGCTGACAAGAATTATAAATGGTAAGTGCGGGCAAAAGAAAAAAAATAATAAAAAAGAGAAGAAATGCTAAGGAAAAATAAAATATACTTTGGGTTTTTCTTTAGCTACGAATATAGTTTTTCCAATAAGCAAAAAATATTTATATACACGAACACGTACGTACTAAACGTGTGTATGTTTCTTTATATAGTATCAAGTATTGGGGAAAATAGTAGGTACTAAGATTGTTTTTTTTTTTTTTTTTTTTTTTTTTGTAAAAAGTGTTAGAATAAAAAATAAAATAAAAAAACAACAAGCAAAACTTTAAGTAATACAAATAAATTGTGAAAATACAAGAAAAGTTTGCCAAAGTAAAAAAGTTCTTCAAAAGGTAATATGATGGCAATAAATAGATGGACGACTGAGGTCTAGTAAGGAGTTTTGATAGCTATACATATTGGGCTGGCATAAGGAGTATAAATTTTGTAAATATTTTCCTTTCAGATTTATTTATTCTCAGTTGTGTTTGTGTACCTATGTAAATAATTTAATTTGAAAACTTTTTTTACAACCACAACTAAAATGAGTTAATAAAATTGATTTGTAAAATAGTTAAAAGTATAAAGTAATTATTTCAATTAAGTTCAACGATAAAGATGATGAAAATAATTCACAAGAAAAACTTAAATTGAATCGTAATACATAAGTTTTATTTTATATTATTCCAATAATAAAAATAGTTGAAAAAAAAATAACGATTACACAAGGAGGACGAACATGTGGGGTTGTTCTCCTCCTTTTGGCCTTCTCAACAGAATTTTTCAATCGAATGTTTTTTTTTAGAATTCGTGGGAAATTTCTTTACAAATTATTTTATTTTAAAGCAGATTTTTTTGAAGTAGAAATTTTAAGGATTTTAGAATTTTTTTCTTAATTCGAGAGGAATCAAATTTCGAATTGTTTTTCGCTCAATTAAGGGGATGAGCGAACAACCCTTTCAGTTAGGAAGACCCGGACCGTTGGTAACTATTAACATATTCAATGATTTTATAATAAATATTGAGAGAAAATAGTAAATGGGAATTATAAATTTGCAAATGTATAGCATAATTCATTGAATGAATTGATCTTAATTTGTATTTTGACAAAGCTTTTATATGAAAAAGCTTTTTATTCTTACGGACATAAGAAGAGATGAAGCATTGTTGTATTTTAGCAAACAGGTAGTCAAATAAAAGGCGTTTGTTTATTATTTGTAGTTTTTTATTTCGACAATATAATATAAAATAGGGTAGCCAAATATAACTTTTAAAACTAAGATTTTTTTAATAATTATATTCAATTGAGTTTTTATTTATAAAAGGTGTTATATCCCAGTTGGAAAAAGAAGGGCTAAAGACACATTCTTAAATGCTTTATTTTGAATCCACAAGGCATGTCACTCGTATTCCAACATTATTTTTTTTTACACGGCATCTCATTGGAGGCAAGGCCTTCTCTTCTCCTTTCCAAAAAGAAACGAAAAGGCAAGAACTTAAAAATAAATATATATACTCTCTTATGTGCAATGCTTTTAAGGGTCAGAAATATAATTAAAAATAAAAAAAAAAATAAAAATATACGGACAACCTTCTTTATCGACATTTAAAATAAGAATGAATTATTTTGAGCTTTGTAAGGTCGCAATTATAACTTTTTCTGATTGTAATGAGAAAGTTAATAAGTGAGTGTTACATTTCTAAGGACTGCGCACGAAAAAATCCCTGCATGCTCTTGGGCTCATAACTTTTGATGTGGACAACAATAAATAATTCTGTTAACTGATTTACATTTGTCATTATACTCATTAGCTATAGGCTAAGTTTCATGGTTATAGCAAAACTTGTTTTTCTTAAAATGGAAATTGAACAAAAAACACTAAAATACATAAATAAGATTTTTCATGAAATCTTACATCGGTCATATAAAACTATTGCTAGGAAGGCAGTTATGTAACAAAATACATTTTCTTGGGTGAAAATATTATACAAAGAAGTCATGGTCACTGAATGGAAACCTGGTAGTGGAAGAAAAATAGTATCTTCAGGCTGTAGGACTCAGACAAAACAGAAAAGATTTTGAGAGAATATATCAACATCTGAGAAAGAAAAGTATCACAAAAAGTTAATTGTTTTGAATCTTTATCAGAAAATTTGAAAGAAATTCTAACCGGAAGACATATAAACTACAAAAAATTCTAATAAAAACGCAAACTAGAATTTAGAGTTAAAAAAAAAAATTGACTTGAAAGTACTTCAGGCGAATTTTTTCACAATTATGATTAGTGTATACTAGACAAAGAAACGTTAGTACAGGCTAACTTTTTTCAACTTCCGGCCAAGAATTCTATGTTTCAGATGTTAGAGAGAATATTCATTAACACTGAAATATACGTGAATGAGTGACTTTTGAAAAGATTTCTCCCTTTCCTAAGAAAATATACTGTATCCACTCTTTTCTGGCCTGTTCTCGGTTCTTCTCATTACAGCAACAAAATAATGGAGTGGTAATAAAGAAATTGCTAGTGTTTGTGCCGAAAGATGCTAATCTATCAAATTGTCCGTAACTTCGAGCAATTGAAAGATATTGGACTCTAGTAAACAATTATTTAAAGGACATTAAAAGCTTAGCTTAAAATGAAACCGAATTTAAAAATAAGTTGACTTATTCGAGCAAAAAGTGACCGAAACACATAAAATCTTTTCTAATTTATTGCGCTCCATTCAGATGCTGACTACGCGCTAATGTAATTTGGGCTTTATTTCCTTTAAAACTAACAGAAAATAATTGATTCTTTTCGTTTAGTACTTGAACATAACAATCATTAATAAAAATATAATTTTAAAAAAATTCGGCCATTGGTTTAGTTTCTATAAGTCCTTATTTCAATGAAATGAAAAGGAAACAATAATTAGTATCTGATTTTTTAAAGAAAGCTGCGGCATTCTTTGAGGAGTTTTTGTAGAATTCAAAGTGGAATGTATTTATAATTTTTTCAGAAAGGTGTGGAGTCATTCGCAAAGGCCTGCCTGTAGGAACCACTAACATATTTACCTGCTGGGATTGCGATGTTTGTGATAAAGAAAGATTACAAATACTTTAATGATCACGTTTTATTTATTTTTTTATTTATTAGTAAGTAAAAAATGCATTTATAGAATTGTAAAATTCTTTTGGCAGAATGGTAATGTCTATCTTTCCGTCTATACATTGTGTTTAAATGCATCGAAAATGTAGCTTACTTCAAGAAAAGGTGATATTAGTACTTTAATAATCACTTTTAATTGTTTGTATTTATTAGTAAGTAAAACATGCATATTAAGAATTCAAAATTTTTTTTTATTCAGAGAATTTTTATGTCCGTCCTTTCGTCTATCTAAATGTTAATTTTTACAAAAATTTAAACTCAAACTCATTTATTTATGGACCCAATAAAGATATCGACTTAAAAGTAAAAAAAATATGACAAAATCGGTTCAAGATGGTTGGCTATAAATAGCACATGCAAGCATGTTTTTCAAGGAATTTATCAATTGCTTTAAAGTGAAATAAAAATCTATGAAATAGGTTAAGGATTAAAGTGGTATAACTTTTTCCATGACATTAGCACCCTATTTTGAAGCCCCATAGCTCCGCTCCTGTAGTGTATTTTGGAACCTCCTTCCAAACTTAAAATTTTACTTTCCTTTGCTACGAGTGTGTGAAATTCCAACTGCCAATTCCAAAAATTGTTGGTTCTGCCCCACTGTCTAATGTTTCATAAAGCAAAGGAAAAAATTAGCTTTTTTTGTTTGAGAGCTACTGGAGTTTTTTTTTTAAGAACAATTAATTTCTAAAATCAGTTATTTATGCACATGATGTTTTTCTTAACCCTGCAAGGCTACATTTCGTCGAAACAACGATGCATTTTTCAGTGATGTCGTTTTTTATTAAAAAAAAAAAGCCGAACTGAATTTTTGGTAGTGAAGTGAACGAAAAATAATTTTCTTGTTTTATATTTATATACAAATTAACTAATTCAAAAAGTTCAATTTTGGATAATTTTCAATAATATATTGTGTACAAAAACTTGTTTAAAATCACCGTCGTTGATTCGACAAACTGTAGCCGTATTGTAATAAAATTAAGTATAGCCTTTCAGGGTTAAAGAAGACAATATGTACCATTATGCAGTGAATTTTCAGGACAAACATCCTGTTATATTTTAATTTACATTCCATGAAAATTTGAAAAGTGTTTTTGACAACAATTTTCCAAAAAAATGGAAAGTATATAATTTAAAAATACTTAAACTAAAGAACACTTAAATACCTAAAGTTTATAGTTCCATTTTAAATTTTTACTTCGAAAGACTTTTTATTTAAAAAAAAATACGCCAAAAGTTGATGAAAATTTCTTTTTTTACTCTTTTTCTAATATGTAAAAAAATTTTAACTTTGCCAGGTCCGTACAACACATCTTAAGGATTTTAACTGACATTAACACATAACAAATTCTTCTTAAATAAACATATCAAAATAGAAAGTTTTTCCTAATCAATTATACATGATGAATTTTGTGGAAGTAAATCGGAGTAAATCTTCAGGTTTCGATAACAGAACTTTTTACCAAATAAATAAAAACTATTTTCGTAAGAAATTTAAAATAACTAAATTTATAAAGGCCAAAATTTTAGTTTTTTTTTTTTAGAAACATATTCAGAACAGTTAAGTTTAAGTGAAGCTGCAAAAAAGTCAACAAATATTTTTTCAAAGATATTTAATTTTGCATAAAAGTTCAAAATCATAACGAAAAATAAAATGATTTTTTATTTTTTTCTTTTAATTTTTGAAAACAAAAATTTGTTTAATTTTTTCTAATTTTTTTTTTTTTTTTCTAATTTCATTAATCATTATTTTTACTTAAAAACCCACATTAATTTCATATAAATCCCTTGATATGCCAACCACACGTAAATGTGGCAATCACGATCTTAAGCAAAAGCTTTGTCTTGTCCTTCTCATACTAAAGCTTTTTGTGAGTATTTTTTACTTAAAAACAAAGACTTACTTATTTCATATTCTAACTCTAATAATTCTCAAATACTTTATTGCTTAAAATGTTAAATAAATACAATCAACTTTACATTAACTGTAGGCGGTCAGAGTCTCTCCCGTGAAATGGTTGTTCACATCCCTTAATTGTGGAACTTTAAGAAAACACAAATCACAGAAACAATGAAAAAGTTATTTGAAACAAAACATACCACCGAGATTTTCAGCTTTAGTAAGTGGCGTGTTAAATACAAAGCTAGGGGGGAGTTGCAATTGTGACCGTTGTTTTTTTTATTTTTTCTAAATTTTTATAAAACTTTGTAACATTATTTTTCTTAACTTCTTTTTATAACTTATGTTACTAACTCGTTGAGTAAACTGTATTTAGTTTGTTTTGACATATTATCATGTCTCTTTTTATGTAAATGTCTGTCTACAACAGCTACAATAATAAGAAATCTTAAAAGCAACAACATATTGTATACATTCATACATACATATTTATTTTGTGTTTTTACATTAAAATGATTAATTATTCAGAATGCGACCGAACACAAATGATAATTTTGTACGCATTTAAACACAAAACGTAAATTTAAAAAAATCAATTTGATTGAATTTCTTTGAAAAAAAAAAAAAAAAATAAATAATTATGGAAATTTTTTTTAGAAAAAAAACAAGTTAAATTTTTTAAGAAATAATAAAAAATAATTACACATTGACAGTTTTGGAAATTTGTTTTTGCAGGAAGCTTTTACTTTAAAAGTAATAGAGCTTTATCATGAGATCATTTTACATCAATTGAAAGCACTTTTAAATATAAAGTTATTATAGTAAAAACATAATTTTTTACAACATCTTTAATTTAAGGCCTTACCCAGCAAAAACTTTGGTTACCATGTAATAAGTTAAGAAGTTAACATAATGACTCTCCACTACTTACACATTAACTGAATAACTCATTATTTTAACACGGTGATGACATAAGAGGCAACTACTTACCCTTTACATGACTTAGATGTCATTACAATAACTAATTACTTTCAAGCTGTTAAACAGCGCATTGATTTTAAAGCATTACTGAAGTCATGATTAGTAATATCAATACGAACTTGTTACATTTTAGGTCATAAATAATTAATGAAATGTCAGGATATAACATATTTTTTTTTTGAGTTGTAAAAAGATTTTTTAAGTTTTAATTTAAAAAACTAAACAACAACCAAAAATGTAATTAAAATAAATGTAATGAAAATAAACTATTTTAGATTACAAATTCATTTATTCATTTATGTATCCTTCTTTAAATATATGAATTTTTAACTGCATTATAAAAATCAATAAAAAGTAATATTTTTAATCTGATCATAAATAATTATTTACATTCGGGTTATAAATAACTAGTTACTAAACAACTTCTATGTAATGCAGACAGTATGTTGTTGTCATTACAAAGAAACTACATCTGTAACTACATGTCATTATCAAGTTTTTGCTAGATAATTCCTTTAATATTAAATTGTTAAGAAAATTTAAGAAAAAATACATCATACCAAAAAAGAAAAATATGTATATGAGAAAAATCAAAAAATTTCGAAATTGTTTGAAAAATACTTTAAGTGTCTTGTTTAGACAAAATTTGTTTTAAAATTAGGAAAAGTATTGATGGCTTTTTGTAGATCTCACAAAAGAACTAAGAAAACCTAAATTTTAAATCATTTGCGTAAAATTTCACGGAAATATAGGCATTTAAAACTAAACAAGCGCGAATGTTATATTCGGCTCGGCCGAATCTATATTCCCACCATCAACTTTTTGTTACATATGAGATGGGCGGTAAAGTGGGCGGACCACGCCCATTTTTTGTTTCAAGTATTTTGTCCATAACTTTTTGGTTTATTAACCGATTTTGCCCATTTTCAATACCAAACAAACCTTATATAAGATAAATATTTGAGCCAATTTTCATTTACAGACGGACAGACGGACGGACATAGCTAGATCGACTCAGAATCGAACCAGGACCCAGAAAATATACACTTTATGGGATCTTAAACGATTCCTTTGACATGTTACACACGGAATGACAAAATCAATATACCCCCCATCTTTTTGATGGTGGGTATAAAAATTGAAAAAAAAAAAAAAAAACTGAGTTGAAACTTTCAAGGATTTTTGTATTAATTCTAGTTTTGCACTGACAATTTGCAACATTTTTATTTAATCTATTAACCATTTTTATCACCATAACAGTATAACAGTTTATGGTGATAAAAATGAAACCAAAAATTTACGATTTTATAAAGTTTTTTTTATAGTAAATTTGCGCCATTCAGTGAATTTAATGATTACCTACGGTTTGATGTTGTCAGGAAGACAGACATGGAATAGCTTCTTCACAAAATTTCATATAATTAGCGTAAATATTTGTGAAACTGTGTTTTTCGCTACTGACAAATTTCGCTTTTATATAAATTGTCCAAAATATCGCGTAAACTAGATTCATTAATAAATGACACGTCCGAGTCAAAAAGGCGCTAAAAATTTCAAAATGCAAAAATTTTATGTTCTGAATTTTTTCAGTGTAAGATATTACTTTAGATCATCGAAAAATATCTGTAAAGAATTGTTTTAATGATTAAAATTAATATTATGAAAAATAATCAAAGAAACGTCATTTATGTCGGCTACAGTGGCATTAATCTCCAAACTTATTTCGTTTGCTGACAACTATAGCGATGTATAAATGATGTTAATTTTGATGTCAAATGAAAGCATTTTATTAGCTGAATACTAAAATACTAAAATATTTTAAGGGCTTATAATTGTATGGACCAAAGAATACGTTCTTAACCTCAAAAGTCAACTCCACAGATTATAGTTGAAATTTGTAAATAATAAAATCAATTTTCGATGTAAAATTCATTATCAAATAAGAAACAAGTTAAACATTTTGCTAAGATTCACTTAAAAAAAATTAAAATCGCGCTTTTTGTAAGGATTATTATTATGAGTACTAATGTTTAAACGACTATATTTTCCAAACTAAAACCGATATTCGTTTAATTTTTTCAGCGAACGATCCCAAGATATGCCTTTTGGAAACTTTTAACCAATATTGGTTTTTTGCTATTTATGAAATTATGCAAAAAAAATAAAATTAAAAATTTTTCTTTTCAGTGTATTTAAATATTGAAGATTCTGTAATAATATTGACATGTGCTGGTAGTACTTTAGAAGTTTTATAGAATCGCATTGTTTTAATTTTGATTAAGCTAAAGCTCTATTTTTAAGATTTTTTTGAAAGTTTTAAATTCAAATCTCCACAGCTTTTGCGCGTATTGATAAAAATGATTAACGAAAACAGATTTGGTATTAGGGTTGCCAGACGGCCTTGATTGAACTTTCAAGATATTTTAGTAGTTGTCAAGTTACAACGTTCAAACGTAATTTGTCAAGTTGAAAACAATTTGTATGTATGAAGGGTATTTTTTGCTAGCATATTTTTATATTTTACTGGATGAAATGTCTTTTGCTTTATTACACTCTGAAAGTATAACTTGTACAAGACTACGCAACATTATCACTGAATTTTAAATAATTTAAAAATATTTGAATTGTGCCCAAATTTTGTACGCACCACAATTGAGTTGAGCACTGACTGTTGGTTTACATGGAGGGACAGACATTGTTAAATCAAATCAAAACATGATTCTAAAACGATTAGTATACATTAAGGTGGGTCTTAGCCCAATATTTTTGGGAACTACAAACATCAACAGAAACTCTTAATACCCCACCTTTGTTGAACCACTTATTAAGAAGTGATTCTACTAATAATTTTAAGTTGGTCTCATTCAATTTTACATAATTTAATGCAATATTTGAACATTTCAATTGAAAATAAATTAAAATGCAACAATGTGCGCTCGACAGTGACATTATTCTACATACATACATGCGTTAATATAAAGACATCCCTGCAGTTCTGCTGTTGATAGCGTTCAGTCTTTTGGCAGGTGATTGTTTCCATTATATAACATTTGTGTAATTTAATTATTGTAGTTTTTAGGGTTCATCAAATCGACTTTTGAATAATCGAAAAATAGACTTTTTTTAGCAAAAAGTCGAAATCGACTTTTTGGTTTGAACATAGTAGATAAATCGACTTTCTTGATGTAAAAAATTCGGAAAAGTCGAAAATAGTAAGAAAAAGTCGAAAATAATCGCAAAGTCGGAAAAACTCTAAAATAAACGAAAAGTCCATAATAGTTAGTCGAAAAATCGACTATTTAAAAATTTAAAAAAAAATCTAAAAGTCAACTTTTTGCTCCAATTATAAAATGCTAGTAGTTATGTTACCTTTGAAAAGAAAGGAAAAAATTATAAGCTGCTCTTCTATTTGTTCTTTCTGAGGGTAAATTAATTGACTTTCATAATAAAGACATATTAAAGTTCTGATTTAAAATGTTATTCGTCGCCAATTTCCAGATCTATTGGATTAATAGCTACCTAGTTAAAAAAAAAAATTATTAAAATTGTAACAAGAATATATCGTCACCTAAAAGACTAAAAGGAATGAACATGACAATGAACACTAAAATTTAACAGGAGAGATAAAAAACATTATAAGACGCACATACATAGCTATATCGTTTTAGAATTTTACGAGGACCCAGAATATATACCATATAATTTATGTGGTCTTAGATGAATATTTCGATATGTTACAAACAAAATAACAAACTTCTTTTTGGGCGATTAATATAAAAACAATTTTTATTTTTTTATGGTTTAGTCCTTTGGATTTCAGGTGACGTTATGTATGCAAACAAAAACAACATGTTAACATAATAATCAACAAAAGCAACAACATTTTCTACTAAAATAGAATAAGAAAACTAACTAAAAGCAAAAGCTAAAGAATCATCATAAAAATCAGAAGCAATAACAACAAAAACTAATTTATGATAAATGACAGTGACAAAAATTATACGAAAAATGATTAAAGTTTTATGCTTCTGCTGGTACTAAAGCTTCTTCAACTTGAATTCTATTTCTCAAAAAAAAAAAAAAAAAAAACACCAAGTTGGAAAGTACTTTACAGCAGAATACTTGTATATAAATGAAAGTACTCATCTTCAACGTTTACAACAACAACAATTTTGTCTTTTAGCACATGAATACCAAACCTCGTAGGAAGGCAGAACTTAAAAAAGACAACACGAAGAATGTTGTTTAACAAAATAAAGTTTGTTTGCTGTTGTTTCTTGTTTACTTTCAAATATTCAAAAGTTAATGCGTCAGTTGGTTGGTTGGTTGGCTAAATGGCTGCCTGCTAGGATTTTTAATACAAAACTAAATGAGAAAATGTTTAAATTACTAAATTGCAGTTTAAAATTATGTATTGTTAAGTTACTCGAACTAATGAAAAGAAAACAACGGAGAAGAGTATTTACAACATTAAGCAGCCAAACTTCTTCATAACCTCATTTTTTTTTTTCTTTTTTTTAATTGACTTAACGAAAAAATAATAAAGAGAGTATGCTGTGGAAAAAAAGCTTTTTTGGAAGTTTATTTTCTAAGCGTTGACTTTGCATTTAAATTTAAAACCTTTTTAAATTAAATTTATGTAAGATTTTTTTAAAATATTTTTAAATTTATTTTTGTTTTTGCGTTATAATATTATAATTCATATGAAATTAGGTATGCACTGATTCTGCGGCAGACAGTGGTTCCAAAACACTTTTTTTTAAATAATTCTGTAACTTTTGAACCATTGTCGGTCAAGACCGATCATTACGATCTTCATAATTTTGTTTTTACTTATATAAACCTTATTTGTGTTAGATATTAACATAATATTCAGTCGGATTAATGCACTTTAAGGTGATTTTCGGGAGAAGGGTTTAGATGGGAGCTAAATACAATTATGGACCGATCTTCAAGAAATTTAGCAAACGAATTTGCTTATATAAAACTTATTTATGCTAAATTTCATTAAAATATTCCTATTTTATAGCATGTATAAGTATTAATACTATATTCCGGTTGGACATTTGTATGGGGGCTAGGTGAAATAATGGACCGATCATGACCAATTTTAATAGCGTTCGTCGTTATCCCAAAATAAACAACATGGTGTAGGGTATAAAAATAAAATGTAGGAAAAATAGCTTAATTTTTCTAGAGGAGGCCAAGATTCTATTAAGCTTTATTAAGCTTTAGAATATTTATAGAAAAAGAAGTTAATGGAATGTAACTTGATCTCAGTATTTCTTGAAGGACTTAAAATTTAGCATTTTTGATTTTTTTTTTTTTTTACATAAAATTAATATTTAAACTTTAATAAAATTTAAACGAATAGTGATATTTTATTTAAATTTTAGTATAATATGTATAAACTTGCCCTAAAATTAGAGAATTAAAAAAAATCACATATTTTTCCGTGTTAAAGAAATTTACTTTTTTCATTGAAATGGTCACCCTGTCGTTATAAGGTTCCTCCGTCAGAAAATACTTTTTGGGTGTTTACCTTACATATAGAGCTATATATTTAAAGTAGTTTTAAGTCGATCCCAGTTTTCCGATTTGAGAACTTAACAAAAAAGTAAAAAAAAAAATTCAAAATTGACAAAATTTGGATAGGGCTTGTGGGCAGACATTTGCCCCAAACTCCTCCGGATTTACTTTACACGCATTTAAATTAAGATTTCTTTTACATTAAAAAAAATGATAAAGCCCAGAACAAAAAACAAATTTTATCAGGGAATAAATATTGCCACCTTTTTGGAAAAAAAACCCAAAAAATGTAAAAATTTTTATACCCACCATCAAAAAGATGGTGTACGACAACGAAATTTTGTGCGTATAGTTCGGCGATCGATATAAACTCGGAAAAGTAAAGGCGTGGTCCGCCTACTTTACCGCCATATAAGGTGAAAATCAATGAAATTGTGTTTAAATACTTCAAGGACCAATGTAAACTCGGAAACAAAAGATGGGCGTGGTCCGCCCACTTTACCGCCCCCTCGCATATAACATAAAATTTGGAAAAGTTGATGGTGGGTATATAGATTCGGCCGGGCCGAATATAATTCGCGCTTGTTAAAATTTAATTAATATAACTTTTTAACAGATTCATATATTTATATGACTCTTGCAGCAATATTATTTAGAATTTTGTAAATAATCTGACAAATATTTTAAAAAATTCTAGGGGCAATATTAAGTTAAAAAAAATTAAAGAAAACGAGGCTAAAAATGAGGTAAAAATTTATTTCGACTCGAATATCTCTTAAACTGAAAGAGATAACCTACAAATGTAAGCGTATTTTTTGATTTACAAGAACTATCTATATATAAAATTACTTTTCTGTCATATCATAAATGAAATTTTGACGATTTTTCAAAATTCAAAATTACATACCCAAGTGGGCCAACTTTGGACTCGCTAGGAGCCTATACTCCTCCAAATCAACTCGAAAACACCTCACCTGTGACCATGTAAAATTTAAAAATTTATTCTCACTCACTCACTCACTTCTATACAGAGAAATATATAAAAGTATGTTTCGAAAAATTCGGCTTTGGCATTCAACAAATATGTATTTCGAACATTTTTAGATATACTCCGAAATTTTAGTTATGCCATTAAATGCTTAAATGCTCTTGAAGACCCTTCTTTCGATGCTAAATTTTCATATTATTTCTTTGACGAAAAGCCGAGTCTTTTTAAAATGAAGTAAATGTTAATTTAAGCTGGAAACAATGATACCTTTAATTTTGGCTTAGTATTTTATAAAATGGTGGTTTAATACCAAATAACCAGTAAATATCATAATCATATAGCTCGTATCCATCTAGGAAGTATACATAAGAACATATCTCAAATTTCTAATAAATTTTGTTAAGATCGAGGGAATACAAGATTAAAAATAGATCATCCTTGCTTATTAGCAATGGAAAATTCAAATATTTAATTGAAATGTACCCGCATGTCCTCACGTTCCGGTAGGTAAGTTAAAAATTAGATTGTGATTCTAGTTTTTCAATATTTACTTGACATCTGTAAACCAATTAAAAAAAAAAAAATAATTAAATATTTTTTTATTTCTCACATAAAATTTGCTATAATCTTTGCCAACGTTATTGTTTTTTATTTTCTCAAATTAAAATAAATTTCTTAGTAAAATTAAGTCATAAAAATATGACGAAATAGTCAACTTTTGCTTTGCGTGTTCCAACTAATTTTCACAAAGATTTGCATGTTCAACAAATAAGATCAGCAAAATGTGAAGAAAATTTAATCTGTATGTAAACACATTCGTTTGTGAAAAAATAATATATTGAAAATTACTTTTGCCTCTACCCAATAAAACAATAAATTTTGCAATAAAAATGTCGGCTAATTCTCTGTGAAATAAAGTTAAGCCTTAAAAATATGCTAAATATATGATTTGTACCTATTTGGATATTCTGCACAATAAACCTTAAAAAAGCAAAGAGTCTACAATTAAATTATATAAAGTAAGTACACGAAATAAAATAAATAATATTTTAAGAGCATAGTTTTTATTTTTATGCGTATAACTTTTTAAAGCATATTTTTGGTTGCCTGATTATTAATATTGATTTATTCTGGACTCATCAACATAAAAATGGCCGTGTAGCATCATGTTTCAATCATCGCACTTTGGAGTAAAAGGGGACAAAAATGGCGCTTAATTCAGCAAAAGATTTTTTTTGGCAGATGTCCGTCAGGATATATATTGTGGTTACATGGCTCGAAAATTATGTTTAATACAGGGAAATGTGATATTAATATTTTAATGATCGTAGTTTATTTTTCTATTAATTAGTAAGGAAAAAATGCATTTTTAGAATTATGCGATTTTTTTTTTTTTGTAGAAAGTTGTTGTCCTCCTGTCTGTCTATACATTGGGGTTTAATGGGTCGAAAATTGCGCTTATTTCAGGAAAAGGTTATTCCACTTCCAGATTTAAAATGGTAGATTTTTCGCAGCTTCCGGGTCAAAATTTTTATGTTGGCGATCGAGGATATGTTAAAGATAAGTTTAGGGCCGAAAAGCCGACAAAATTTCCTAAAGAACTCCTGGTTTGGTAAGATTTATGCAGTTGGGGCAAAGAGAATCGAAGAGGACAAAAGAGTTGTCCCAAAATATCGAAGATTTTAAAAGAAGATAAGCAGACTGTTCCAAAAAAAAGCGATTGAAACAACTATCAAATCTCTAATGGAAGGGTTACCAAAAAAGGTCAACAAGTTCATAAGTAGTGGTTAGAAGTACAAAAGTTATATTTTTCTGTGATTTGTAGTATAATATCAATTAAAAAAAAAAAAAACAATTAAAACTAAGATCAACCGTTTAGAAATTATTGAATTTTTATATATTAAGATTTTTTCGATCGCACTCCTTAGTGTAGAGAAGACAAATAAGATGCCTAATTACCAAGAAACTACTTTAATAAGTAGTAGTACTGTATTAAAGTAGACAATATGCACTATTTTTCAGAACAAACATCCTGTAACATTTTAAGTTGCATTTCATAAAATTTGAAAATTAGTGAATTTTAGGACAGTTTTCAAAAAAATAACAAAAATATTTAGAATCAATATAATTTACAAATATTTGAAGAAAAGTATATTTAAATACCTGAAGTTTATGGTTCAATTCTAAAGTTTTGCTTAAAAACTTTTTATTTAAAAAAAATTCGCCGAAAATTTATGAAAATTGTCGAAAAATATTGTCTACTTTTATCCGGTACCCAATTCTATTACGAAAATTTAATTTTTAAAATTTAATTAATCGCCAATTTTGACACATTTTACCCCAACGTGCATCGCATGAAATTTGGCACAAATTAAAAATAATTTTATTTAAATTTTGATATGTATTTATCAATTAGTAATACTTTTTTTGAAACATATTCTTCGTGTTACTTCTTCTGTCAAATGTAAACTAAATAAATTCACTTTAATGGAGCATGTTTTGTATTATAAAGAGCTAAGAAATATTTAGGCCTTGAAATAAAATAGAAATTACAAAAACAAAAACATATAATTTTTGTCAGAAATCCATTTGTTATTGAAAAACATTCCTTTGAATATTTCTTAGGCTTAAAGATCATGGTCAGTCAAAAGAATTATATTATCCTATCCTATATTAAACATAAATTTTAAAAAGGTCCTTTAAAAAGAAAAGAAAAAACACCTGACTAGGAAAAAGGCTAAATAAAACTAGAAAATAATTCAAACCACCCTGACATTAGAAAATTTTAATATAAAAGATGTACAAATGTCGCGATCAATAGATAAATAAAATAAACTGTTGATACGCTAAACTAAACAGTCAAATTGTACAAATAGATACAAATGACACTGGCACGCTATTCAAACTACTGACTCGTATCCACCACACTTTAATGCTAGACTCATATGCTCCAACGCCAACAACAATAACAAAAATAAACAAAAAAGAATAATAATAAACTAAGCAAAAGCGTTAAATTACCCAGTTATTGGTGAGGAGCATTAGTCACTTTACTTCAATATTGTATGTTATACCCGCTCATGATGGTTAGTTAATTTTGCTCGCAATCTTTTATTATGTTTTGACTGGAATCGAATACAAAAATTGTATATTTACTCTGGCATGGAGAATACAACTCAAACGAAGACAACAAACTCATAGATACACACGCATACACTCACATAACTGGCAAACAGACAGACGGGGCGGTTAAAGATACAAGTGATCAATTTTTTGAAAAGAAATAAAGTCAGTTAGTTAGTTGACGAAATAAGCTGTTGCTGGCAACAACAATAAATACTTGAAGACGGAATTGAAGACTAATAAAAACGGTCAGTTTCTAACAAAACGAGTTGAGAGAAATTCGGTTAGTTACAAAATTAGTTAGTGAACAAAAATGCAACACAACAAATAATTAAATAAATAATATTAATTGTATAACTTGTAGCAAAAAAAATTGCTAAATTAAACCATCAATCATTTGAAAATATTATGAAAAGATAATATTAAAAAAAAAATTGCTTAAATTAAAATTTGATAAAATTTCTTTAAACTACTTAAAAAAAAAAAATATTGGTGAATTTTTTCGCTTGATATTTTTTGTGATCTTGTTTGTGTGAAAATGCTACCTGTTTAAAAAAGTTGTGTCCGTGTATGAGTGTGGTTTTACCTGTTCATTAAATAACCAACAAAACAAGAGCAAAACAATCAAACCAACAACAACAATTACAAATAACAAGTGAGAAATTTAATAAAAATTTAGGGAGAACACGAGTTTTAAGTAAAATGAGAGAAAAAAAAGAGAGTGTGTAAAATTTAAAATAACAGTGATCATTGTAGTAAAAAAAAAAATACAAAAATGGTACTTTTCAAAAACTTATGAAGGTACTATTTTCATACATTTATATTACAAATTTTAAAAACATAATTTTTTCTTTAAATATGTATTTAAGCAAATTAAATAAAGTTCAGACACTTTTTTAGGAATCAAAAATTTAATTTAAGTTAAGCAGTGACCCTGGAGCTCTGTGAATTATACGTTTTATATTTTCTATTATAAATTATGGATATCGAAAGGAATGTTCTATAAGAGTTCTATGAGTATTGTTGTAGTTAGTTTTAGATTCCATTAAGTATTTTTATACCCTCCATTTCTTTTCTTTTTTCTAAATGACCTGAGGCTTATTTTCAAACCCATCAATAGTTTTGCGAATGACAGACAAATTTGTTAATGTCAAAATAGTATTAATTGATTTAAGATATCAATTAATATTTTATTTTATCTGAAAGGGGTATCAATGACATTATGCATTGAATATATCATTGTTTAAATGAAAGTCGAATATTCGATGAGCGACATGAAATCGAAAGGTTTAATTTTAGATTTTAGACGGGAACTTACATTAACCTGAATATTGACGATATTTTGGATTATATGAAATATACCTCGGGGATCACTTATCACCATTTCTACTTGAGATATTTAGTAAGTTTATTTCCTGATCATATAAATATCAAATGAAATTGAATCGATAACAATGCATCCGGTTAATGTTGAGAACAATCGTGCGTTGAAACTTAGTGGACCTGGCAATTTGTCTTATTAATTTTTCCGAAAATGGACCTTGTAACTAAAGACGTAATTTTTTTTTATTATCGAGTTCCACTTCTGACTACTCCAAACACACAATTAGTGAACACACGGCTTTGGTAATGAGAGTTTTTCTTCAGTTTTTGATTTAGTTTAATGTTCTACGAATATAGACTCAAACCTCGAAGCAAAAATCACCAAGTTTATACTTGCAAAAGGCCGAGTTCATTTGTGCAGTTCCCTTGCGGTCAGTATCGATACTTTTGACAGATCTTACTTTCAATATTCTGATTAAATATTTTGCATATTTTAAAAAAAAAAAAATCTAAAAAAAATTCGAATTTTCGGTGAAAAAAAAAAAAAAATATTGGCTTCAAAAAGTGAAAAAAAAAAACCAAATACGATATAACTTCTTGTTATTGTCGTTATTGAAACCATTAAATAAATTTAAAAATTCGCCACAAATTGATCCCTAAAAATGTTTTCTTCGAAAAACTTTTGTCCTTGATTTTTGTCCTTTTTGTATCTATTGACTTAAATCAATCGAAAAAATAAAGTCCTTTGACACTCATATGAGTTAAATATAAAAATAATCCAAAAAATTACAAATTTAGTTTAAAAAAAATAAGTATTTTTTTTTAAATTAAAAAATAATAGCTATTTTCCGTCCCTGGCAACAACATACATACATATAATGAATACATATATTCTATGTTCTATAAAAATATACCCCTAGAGAAAAGTTCAAAACTAGTCACATAAAACGTTTTCAGGGCTAGTGACCGGTCCCAGTTGCGGAACTTTATATGAGGGGAACCTGATACTTTTACATGGTGTAGTCATTGGAGGTGGCTAATTAGCCCCTTGGGATACGTCACAGGTTAGGTCACAGGACTGGTGCAAGAGGACATGTTCAGTGTCGATTAATATAATAAAGATTTGATAAAAATTCCGCAAATCCTTAATTTAAAAATTTTTTCTAATTTGTTTTTTGTGAAATTATGTTTATTTTTAACTTACAATTTTTCGTTAATGTCGATGGCGCCAACCCGAATCGAACCCATCTTCTTCTGTCGAATCTTACGTTTTATAGTCTTCAACTCTAACCACTCAGCCACAGATTGTTATTTCGCGCGAGTTGCTATTGACTCTCAACTGATATTAAGTGAGTTTGGTGGTGTCAACTGGAACTTTGGTGATGAGTTAGGTGTCAATTGGTACTTAACCGGTACTGAGGAACCGGTCCATTAGCGCAATTGCCACAAATTTCCCGTAATTAGTCTTCAACTCTAACCACTCAGCCACAGATTGTCATTGCGAGCGAGTTGTTAACAAGAATTTTATAAATTGACTTTCAATTGTTATATAGTGAGTATATTTGTGTCCACTGGTTCTCAACTTGAACTTTGGTGACGAGTTAGGTGTCAATTAGGTGAAGCTCCCAGACGACGTAGAAAATTAAAATTTGGCTCACTTATGTAACTTTTTGTCTTACAAATCCTAACGTAGCCGGATTTTGAAATTTCTGTCAGGGGACGAAAATAAGCAGTTTTTTGTGTCATTTTCTAAGCATTATTTTTCTTTCCAGAGCTTTCTGAAGCTCCCAGACATGATCGAAAATTAAAATTTGGATTACTTATAAAACTTTTTGTCCTACAAATCCTAACGTAGCCAGATTTTGAAATTTGTATGAGGGAGCGGAGATACGGAGATACTTCTAAAACTTTTTGTCCTACATATCTTATTAGAGCCAGATTTTGAAATTTTTATCAGGGAGCGGAGATAATCGGATTTTTTTTGTCTATTTCTAAGCATTTTTTTCTCTTTCCAGAGTTTTCTGAAGCTCCCAGGAATGGTAAAAACTAATGACTACTACTTCCTAGACTCATTACCTGGTAATGAGTTGTCATTATTTTTCTCATTTCTTGGAGTAGTGGAATAACTACTTACCAGTAAACTACAAGTTCATTTAGTTCTGCAATGGCTCAGTTGGCTAGAGCGTCTGAGTGGCACTCAGAAGTTTCACGGTTCAAACCCAAACTAAACACATATATTTTTTTATGAAATTATTTTAATTTCTATTGGTATGTTAAAACTATTTACAACGCACGCAAATTTTAACGTATACATGGCGTAGTGAGTAAGACAGTAGTTTATGAAACATGAGCGAAAGTTTTTGCCTAGGTTCAAATCTCAGATGAGGCAACTTTTTGTTTTTATTTTATTTTTTTTTTTTTTATCAATTTTGTAGTTTTGTAGAATTTGATTAACTACTTATTTGATTGTTTAAAATAAGTACTTTAATAATGGGGACCCCTGAATTCATGGACATCGCCATATAAAGGTAATGAGTTTTTCACCCGAATTATAAGTAGTTACCGCTTTTTAACAATGTAATATGTTGGCTTACCGGGTAAGTAAAGTTTTTGCTGGGTATAAATAAGTTCATCCTAAAAATCCTAACTGAAGCAAATTTTTCTATCAGGGAGCGGAGATCCGCGATTTTTTTTTAGATCTGTTTTGGTTTTAAGAAATTTTGATTTGCTATACCACCAATTTACTAATTTAATACTTTAGTCACTATTATCCAATCAGATTAAAACAGCTTCAAATCTTTAACTTCGATAAGGGAAAGGAAAAGCGTTAAAATTTTGTTCATATATTTTAACGCCAGGCTTATACGTTCGTATATATATAATTTTATCCAGATTGGAAAACAACTATTATATTGAATGTTTTTTTGTTTTTTTTTAATAATTTTACTCTGCTGATACAGAGCAAATCTTCTGAATATAGGATTAGTTCAGTTAGTTTTAGGCGATAGTGTACATATGGATGTATTAATACGTACATAACCTAGAGAAATTTACTATGTTCCTACAACATAACAAAATGTACCCAACAAACCAACACTTCTCATTACTTAAAAAAAAAGAAAACTGAAAGAGCGTAAATTTAATAAACAAAAACCATTTAATTCAATTAAGAGTAATTTACAAAGAAAAGAAAAAACATACTCACAAAAGCAACTCTACTTACTAAAAAAAAAACTGCACATTGTAGTTAAAATTAAAATACTACGAATTAAAAAGCAAATAAACAACTATAAAAAGAAACGTATCAACAATTGAAAAAAATCAACAACTAGTTTTAAATAAAAAATCCTTCTTTGTTTTTTACTTCTTCTCTTTTGATATTCTGTTGATCAAGGCAAATTAAACCATTAAAACTTAAAAATGAAAAAAAAAAAAAAAACTAAATAAATAAAACAAGATCTTAAAGTGTGCAATTTTCATAGTATTATGAATATAAAAACCAAACATTGGATTATGAACAAAAACCAACAAACTAAATAAATAAATCTTTATAATAATTCGTTTATCTCATATTTTGTCAAAGTTTTAAATTTCCAACGGATGTCTTGTTCAAATATTGCTTCTTTTGCTGCCTATTTTTTCAAAGCTTTAACTGGCGGATGGTTTTTTTCTCGTTTTCCCATTTAGATAAATAAAAGATCTTTAGTTTATAATTTCAAGTTTGTTTGTTTTTTTTTTTTTTTTTATTTCATTTTGTTTTGTTTTTATCAATTCATTTTAAAAACCGCAAAATTCTCAGATTATTACTATTATATTGTTATTTTTTATTATAATTGTTGTAAAATTTTTTTAAAGGCCTTTTTTGTTGTCGTTGAATGAAATGAAATCATAGTTATGAGAAGAATCTAAAAAAAAACCTTATTAAAATACAACATCACTATGTTATTTGTCATCATGAAGATGTTGTTGATGATCATGATGATCGTCGTCATAAAGTAAAGTACTAGATATGTTTGTATATAATTAACGTAATAATTTTCAATTAATGCTTGAAACTTGAGTAATGTCCTCAACACTACTGAATAATATAAATTTAATTATATTTATACGAGGGTCTTAAAAAAAATGAAAGCAATGTGTATGTACTGATCAGATTTTCCATAATCAGATCAGAGAGAGAAGTACCTAAATAAAATATTTGTATCCTATATATGCTTATGATTTTTTTCTTCATAGAGATAATTCCTCTTGGTATATAAATGAAACAATCAGCAAAATATCCCTCGTATATATATTTTTTTTATTTCTCTGCATGATCACTGTTCATTACAGCAGCCTTAAAGTGTGTCTCCCTATAATAAAGTGATCGCGCGGTATTTATTTCACTCTCTTTTTTTTTCTACTACTTTTTCATGTTTTGCAATCTAGTTGGTGTTCATTACAAAACAACACCACACTCGAGTTTGGTTTTTTCTTTCCACTTTTTTTTTTTTTTTTGCTCTGATAACCAACCTTTAAAGCATGTGTCCCCATGTCTGTCCCCCAATGCACAATTAAGTTACAAAAACGCACAGTGAGCTTGGAGACACTAAACAGGTTTTAATGATGCCATAAACTAAATTTTATTTATGTTTAATGATGAAAAAATTCAACTAGTCATTCTCAAACCTAATTGTCATTATATTTTTCCTGGGATTTTGCAAAAATATATAAAAAAATTCTTAGTGATGAAAGTTTAGTTGAAGGGAATTTATAAGAATTTATAATTGGGTTAAAGAAATTTAAAAATTATGTTACTTGTTATAAACAGTTATTATTAAATTTTTAATTTTGTATTTTAATGAATTATTTTAACTCTGAAAAGCTACACTTCATCGAATCGACGAATAATATGCACAAAAACTTAAATCCATACTTCTTTGCTATTTTTTGAAAAAAATATTCAACAATTTTCCGTAATATAATAATTTTTATAAATACCCAGCAAAAATTTGCCAAAAGGCGGTAAATACTTATAATTCGGGTGAAAAACTCATTACCTTTATATTGCGATGTCCACGAATTCATGGGTCCCCATTATTAAAGTACTTATTTTAAACAATCAAATAAGTAGTTAATCAAATACTACAGAACCAAAATTAATATAAAACTACAAAATTGCTAAAAAAAAATTAAAAACAAAAAGTTGGCTCAACTGAGATTTGAACCCAGGCAATAACTTTCGTACATGTCTTACTCAAAATTTTCTATTACCAAAAACATAAAAACACATTTAACTATGTTTAAAAAAATATCTTTCCTTTTTTCCGGCTTTGCGATTTGAGAAATTAAGGCGAAAATTAGAAAATCATAAAAATAGGTAGAATGTGGTAGATCCTGGTTCTCGCAATAATAAACCTGCGGGAATTTTGTGGCAATTGCAGTAATGGACCAGTTCCTCGGTACCAATTGAGTACCAATTGACACTTAACTCGTCACCAAAGTTCCAATTGAGAACCAGCTGACACTAACACACTCACTATTTAACAGTTGACAGTCATTTTATAACATGCTTGTTAAGTGCGCAATTAGCAACTCACGCGCAATAACAATCAGTGGCTGAGTGGTAAGCGTTGAAGACTGTAAAAGTGACAGGTTTTTCTCATATAAAGTTCCGGAACTGGAACCGGTTATTAGCACTGAGAACTTGTCACGTGATTAGTTATGAACCGGTTCTCTTTACTTTAGGGAAAGTTTTTATATATATTTTTTTTTTCCTTAAACAATTTTTTACAAATTTATCTTTAAGAAAAGTATAAATACTTTATATGATACTTAAGGAAATTATTTTTATAACTTAAAATGAATGTAAATACTTTTTTTGAAAAAAAAAAAAAAATCCAATTTAAATGCCTACACGCAGAGAAGAAACATGGTTACAGCATGATCATACCGTGTTCATGATAGAAACGTTTATGTTTCTATTTTATAATTTGATGATTATCCACAATCAAAATTTTAATATGGTTGACTGCAATTATAAAATGTATTTAAATATTTTTATATGAAACCATATTTTATGAAAAACACTATGCGACAAATACATTTTCGTTTTATGACCTTTTAAACTTTTCTAATTTTGCACCAAATTAGTTTTAGATAAATAGAAAAAATTATATAAATACAGTTCGAAGCTGAAATAATTCAACATATTTCGTTAGAACTTTCTATTCATTTATCTCTAAAAAAGGGGTAATTTCTAGTCCGTTTAAAATAAATGACATAAAAGTCGATTAAAACTTGAGTTTAATTGGTTAAAATGTTCTACAGAAATTTTCTACGACGAATTTCTCTAGGGGTCACCGAAGGTCTAAAGTTCATATGGTGAAACATTTATGCAAAAAAAAATTAAGTTAATGAAATCATAAGTAATTTTATTTACGATTTTAGCAAAACTTTTAATTTTATGTTACATTTCATTGCCTAATTTAAGGAGATTATATAAGAAATGTGGGAAAATTTTATAATTTTATTTTTTAACAACACACGATACGTCTGATGAATTGTTTACTTTTGGAGACCCCTAGTAAAATTTGACTAAGAAAATATCTGTAGAACATTGTAACCCAGTTTTAATCGACTTTCATGTCATTTCTTAAAAAAGGATTATAAATGACCCTTATAAAGTACGATAAATGAATTAAATGTTCTAATGAAATATATATTTATAGTACATTTTTTAAAGGTCATAAAACAAAAATTTTGCCTACCAGCGAAAAATCCTTTGGAGGGTTTATTACACATAACAAGAGCTATCAATCAAAAATGGAATGATTCCGCCCCCAAAATACTGTTGCATAGTGAAATCCAGACATTTAGTAAATTCTACAATTATTTAGTTAATTCTACAACCATTCAGTTAATTTTACAAATTTGGTTAATTCTGCAACTTTAAAGTCATATTTTGTTTTGCACAACGGTTGAATGTTTGTTTTTGAAAAAGTTTATGTTTTTCACAAATATAGAATATTTGTTTTAGACTATAATTTGATTTCACACATGTATTGAATTTTTTAATTTTAATCATATTTTTTCTGCACAACTATTTTTGTGTATCAGTTCAGTAATTTGTTAGTATACTAATTCTCATTTAGTTTATGTATATATGAACAAATATAAATTAACAAGTTTTTTTATATTCAGTATGATGACTGTACCACATATCGTGGTACAAATGAATATAAATATGATAAAATGGGATTATATATATGATGAAATTAGTTTATATATATATGATAAAATGGGATATTAAATGACAAAAACATGATGAAATCGAAAACAGTATTATAAGAAAAAGTTATAAACATTATTAAATCGAATCATTAAATGATGAAAAAATTATAAAATGGAATCATAATAATAATTACGTACAAATATACTTATTTTTAACTGTAATCGTATATTACAATCATAGTATATTGCTCATATTTTTTCTTTGCGTGTATAACTTGTGATTCTATAAAGATTTTAAAATTTTTTTTCGTTATATAATTTTGTTTGTTGTTAATGAAATAAAAAATATTTCCAGAAAATGGGATGAAATTTAGACCCTCTATAGCCAAAAAACTTCACCAAAGTAGGTCAAAATGTAAAAATTTTAATTTTTGAAGACCAAACCTTTCACGTAATAATCTTTGCATTCGATTCAGATATAAAGAATCAGGATGTTCATATCCGAGGTGTGCAAATTTGGGATCCTGTGGACCCGCTCCTGGTAGGTCTATATGATCCCATCTCAAAACTTAAACTCGCCTACACCTGTACTATCACCATGCAGAATTTTATTGAAATCAGACCAGCCTATATTGTGGTAAAAGGGGTCAAAATTGGCGCTTAATTCAGGGAAAGACAATGTTAATATTTTATTACATTGGGGTTAAATGGATCAAAAATGGCGCTTTTTTAAGGAAAATTTGACATCTGCATTTTAATGATTATGTTTCATTTATTTTTTTCCAAGAATTTTTTCTTTTTTTTTTTTTTGCAGAATGGTAATGTCCGTCCGTCTGTCCATACATTTGGGTTAAATGGGTAAAACATAGCGCTTAATTCAGGGAAAGTGATATCAATACTTGAATTGTTTCTATATCGCTTAAAAAATAACAAAACATTCATTGGAATTTTAAGATTTCTTTTTAGAGATGATGATTTTGATGTCCGTCCTTCCGTCTGTCTGTTAATTTTTGCAAACTTTCCAATTAAATATTGTTTATTTTTTAAACTCAATAAAGGTATTGACTTTCTTTTATTCGATAGATAATTTTGTTATTTAACTAACTGCATAAAATATAATAAAATCGGTTGAAAGTGTTGGGTAATATTGGGAAAAAAAACTTAACCAAGATTTTGCAAAATGAATATTGTTTAAATTTCAAATGAATATAACTCCGAAAATAAATAAGATAAGTAGTACATGCAAACTTGCTTATCAAAGAATTTATCAAGAGCTTTAAGGTATTATACAAATTTTTTAAATGGTGTAAGGAACAAAAATGAGCCACCATAGCTCCGCTCCTGAAATGTATATGGAAATCTTACAGTGTTACTGTCCAACGCTACACCTATGTTAAATTTTATTTAAATACAACTAGCCGATTAGAAATTACAGATTTATTTCCCAAAATGTTTGATTCTGCCCCACTGTCTAATGTTGGATATAAAGCAAAGAAAAATGTCAGCATTAAGCTGTTTTTTGTATGAGAGATATTGGAGTTTTTTCAAAAAAATTAATTTCTCAAATCGTGCTATATATGCAAACGATTTTTTTACTGTATTAAAGTAGACAATATGTACTATTTTTCATAAAATTTTCAGAACAAAAATCCCCTAACATTTTAAGTTGCATTCCATGTAAGTTAACAATTAGTGTATTTAAGGACATTAAAAAAAATAAATAGTTGGACAAAATATAATTTATAATGACTCAAAGAAAAGTACATTTAAATATCTGAAGTTGGTGGTTTCATTTTATATTTTTACTTTAAAAGACTTTTTATTAAAAAAATATACAACGAAAGTTGATAAAAATTAAAATTTTTTAACTCTTTTTCTGAAACGTAAAAAAAAAATTTTAGCTTTGACAGGTCCGTGCAAGAAAACAGCACAACCTAGCTTAATGATTTTAATTGCTACTGATACATAATTTTGTCTACTTTTATTCGGTACCCAATTTTAATTACAAAATTCAATTAATCGCCACTTTGGACACATTTTACCCCAAAGTTCAGAAATTTCACATTTAAGTATTTCTATTTTATTTCTTGAATGCGACACTGTGCGTCGACGATTCGACGATGTGTAGCCTTTTCGTAATAGAAGTATGTGTAGCATTTCAGGGTTAAATAAATTTAAAAATTAGTATATCTGTCTTGTACATAAAAACTGCAGATACTTTTAAAATTTATACAAATTTGTTTGGGATATTTCTGAGCAAAATCAACAGGTTATTGATTATTTTTAAAATTTTAAAGATTGTTTTTAGTTGTCACAAGTACAAGGCAGCCTTTATTTTGTTTAGATTTCTAAGTACTATAGACAACCTGCTGATTTTGTCCAGTTTTCATTGGATAAAAAGTGTGAGAAATATAGAAAATATAATAACAATAAACCTTTGTTACACTATGTTTTAATCGGTGTAAAATGATCTAGTGTTTTATTAAAATATCTTAATCAACAGCTCATCATTACAGTATATCATTGGCGTCTAAATGAAAGTAAACTTTTGTTTTAGTTTTTCTCTTTTTCTTAACTAGAGGCTAAAACTTTTGCTTTTGTTGCCAACAACCGCTTTTTTATGATTATTGTTATTGTTTGCAATTGTTTAAGTAAATATGACAAAAAAAAACTTATCTTACAGAGCTAGTGTAAATAGAGACAATGTTCACACAGGTATGAAATAAAAAAAAATCGCCATCACCATCATAATTAACAACAACAATACAATAAATAAAAATAAAAAGACACAAAAAGAAATAAGAAAAAAATAATAAAATTGTCAATAACAAAAACAACAACGAAAGGAAAAAATTAGTAAAAAGCAGATGCATTAAAAAAGCGTCAACATAATTACATTAAACAACAACAGCAGCAACAACGTATAAAGAAGCAGAGAGTTACAACAAATTTAACCAACAACCAACAGACCATGATAATGCCATGCCTGCATGCAACCAACCAACCAAACCTTCTATTTAACAAAAAAAAAATAAACTTTAATGTGCCACAACAACTTTTAACCATTTACTTTAAATGTTAAACTTGGCTAAAAAGAGAAAAAAAAAAGAAAAAGTTAACAAACAAAAAAAAAAAAAAAAACGAAACATAAGAAAAAAACAAATTGTGGCTAACATCAGTGTGATATTTTGCCACATTTTGTTGCAGCTTATTCATTCACATTGTATATTAAATAAATGTGTGTTTTTTATATCTTTTCCATAACTAAATTGGTAAGAAAAAGTATTTAAGTGTATGAGTGTGTTTTAAACTTATACCATTACACTTAGAAATCATATACAGATATTAGAAAAACAACAGTAAAAATATTTATTTACATCTAAATCAGCAAAAAATATTATTAAAAGCTTCATTATGAATAGGTAAGTGTGTTTTTAATTTTCTATTTAATTCAATTGTTTTGCATTCATCTTTTTTTTATTCATTTTTTTATTATTCATTTTCCACATTTTCACCAATTTGTTTCGGAAAATCATTATTGTTTTTTCTGTTTGTTTTTTAAGGTTTGTTGACTTTTTCAAAAATAACGGAAAGAGGATGTATTTTTTGTTGTTTTGTTTATATTTTATTTAATTTTATTGGTTGTAGTGGTAATTTTCTGTTTACAATGGTGGCGTTACGTATTTATAAATAAAAGTTAGTAGATTGAACAATTTTTTGGAAACCGGAAAAGGAAAAAATAATTTATAGCTACTCGGTTTTAGAGATATATTTTTTTTCAGTGAATATGTTTCTAAGTTTACAGGCAATTAAGTATTTAAACTTGAGTTAAGTTATTTAATTAAGAAAAAAATAAATAAAATCTCAAGCGATGAATTTTCTCCAGACCATGACCCGAAAAATGTTGATTTTAGTTAAGCTTATGTTTAAGAAATAATGTTACTATTTGGGCCTAAATAAAATTTAAACAAGTAAAGGTATTCCAATGAAATTTATTAATTAAAAAAACTCCCACTTTGTATAAAGTATACTTTTTCCATTAAAATTATCACACAGCCATGGCTCAGAAAAAAATTTTTTTTTTTGCCTAACCAACCTATATGGGGGTAAATAGGCAATATATTTTTTGTTGATCTCGGCTTTGAAAATTTTATAAAAAACTTTTTCAAAAAAAATATTATAGAAGTGAAAGAATATTATCACCTTTTTGGAAATTAGGTCTAGAAAAGTGACATTTTTTAACATAACTTTTTTTCTGATAGATATATTTGTATGATTCTTGCAGCAATATTGTAAGAAATCTAGCGGATATTTTCAAAAAAATTAAAGCCCAAATTAAAGTCCCCAAGTTTAAAAAACTTAAAGGAGGAATGAGGGTAAAGCCTATTTTTTTGTACATGTTTACAAGGACTACTTATATTTAAAATAGTTTTACATTCAAGTGACAATAAATCTGTATCTCCTAAACTACTGATCGGATCGATTTGAGTTGTATTCTTTCAGAAAACTAATTTTCTAGTCACCCTGTGAGTACGAGATAATTAAAAGGGTGTCAAAGTTGACTGTAAAAGTTCAAAGATTTTTATATTTCTGAAAACCGCGTGGCAAGATTAAGAAACAATAAGTTTACTCACCTAAGTTATCTCTTACAGTTAAATTTTAGATTTTTTGCATCGACTTTTATTTTGTTTTTCGAAAATAAATCCTGGGGTATATGAGGGAAACATTTTTTTTTTAAATATTTCAAAATAATATGCTGAAAAAAATTTAGGATTATCTCAATTTGCCTAGACGTGAAAAATGTTTAAAGTCAACACTCTGAAATTAATATGAAAAATGGCAATTTTTTTTTACAAAATTATAGTACTATTCATTCACTTTTTTCTCAAAGTTGTGTTATTAAAAATTTTTTTCTTTACATATTTCCAAAGACAAGGCTTCATAAATGGTTAATAAAGAAATTTTAAATTTATTTAGGTTTGCACTCTACATCCAGCATTGGTCGAAAATGGTGAATTTTAGAAAAAAGTTTCAAAAATGTCACGCGAAGTTTTTTAAATTTATTGATATTTCATCGTAAAATAGATATAGATCGATTTGATACTAAATTTATTATCGAATGCAGGATTGCAGATTTTATGAAAAAAGTACATTTTTAAAACGATTCTTTCATTCCGGCAAAAGTCATTCTAAAAGCTTTAGAAACAATTTTTGGAAAATTTTCAAAAATATCGTTCTAATCGGAAAAGGATATAATCCAATACGTTTATTTCATGCGTAGACAAATAAATGTTTGAAAGGGAAAAAAAGGACTTATGTTCTTAATAAAATTCAATATTTTCGATGAAACATCACATAAATCTTAAAAGCAAATAAGCGTTTACATGAAAAGGGGCCCCGTTTTGGTACCAATAATCATCGGGCAATCAAAAATATGCAAAATTATAAGTTTTCCTGGGAACCAAACTGTTAATTATTTATTTCTTTTACGAATTTTTTGCATATTTCAGTTTAAATTTTCGCATCTTTTGGGCTTATCCGCATATTTTTTAATATTTTCAAAGAAAACCCTTATTTTAGAGTATATTTTAGCAATTTAAATAATATATTTTAGCATAATTTATACTTAAGAACATAATTTTTCATATTTTACATTTAAGAGAATAATTTTATATATTTTCACCCAATAATAATCTTTTTCTCATAAATTAATAGAAATTTTGTAATTATCTGATGCATTATATTAGCTTTTATATTTTTCTCTTAAATTTGTTAGGAATAGCTAAACAAAATCCAGTTATTTTTACCATTAATAGTACACAATTTAGATTTTACGGATTTACAGTACTGTGCAGAACTAAAGCAACAAAATTAGAGTTAAAATTTTGTGCTAACTAGATATTAAATTTTAAAGATATATAATAGATTATGTATATTTCTGTAGTAAAAAACATAGTTGCTGCACTTTACCTTATTATTTTCATAATAACTGAATGAAAGTCTGAAAAGTCATAATTTTTGAAATTGTGTTCTCGAAATTAATTTTAAATTTTTTTATTAAAATATAAAATATATTATATATATAGTTTATTAAAATAAAAATATATAAAGAATTGAAAATAACGATGAATTTAGATATTTTACTATTAAACTGCGATTTGCTTTAGTAAAATCGCAACAAATTTAAAATTTTTCCACATTTTTTAATTTGGAAATCAAATAATTTGTATTTTATATAGAAGAATATGATTCACATCTTCCAAAGTACAAATTAATGTTAATACTCAAATATATTAACAATTTTATAAAATTAGTTTTGTTGCAAATCGATTACTTAAAAAATAAATCAGCTTTTAGGATAAAAACCTTTTTTGCACAGTACTGTATGTACTTTAGGAAGATTTCTGGAACTGGGTCCTATATGGGTGTTTAGTTAATTATGGACCAATCTTAATAATATTTGGCACTGTAGTTCCTACTTATATAAAACTTATTTCTGTCAAATATTTACTTCGTACTAACATTAGAATAAAATTTGTTCATGATAAACCGCTTTTCCAAAGAGGGATTTATATGGAAGCTATTCTCGATTATGGACCGATCTTTGTGAAATTTTTTACTATATTTTACTGTTATAAAACATATTTGTACAGAATAGTCGATAATAATATTGCTATATTCAAGGCATTTATGATTCTTAAATTCCTGGAGGTCGTTTGTATGGGGTTAGGTGAAATAATGGATCAATGATTACCAATTTCAATAGGTTTTTGTATAAAAAATCAAATACATCCCAAATTTCATCAAAAAAACTTCAGAATTGCGACCAGTACTTTGCGCAAAAGGTTTACATGGACAGACAGACGGACGGACATCGATATATGAACTCAAATTATATTACCCCCAACCAACTATGATGGTTACGATATAATAATATATTAAAGGCTTATTTTCCGATTTCAAGAGCTCTTTTTGCTCGTGTTAAACACTTTTTGGTTACCCTGATTATCATATGAAAAATATATTTTTTGTATAAAATCAATATTTTCAATGAAAAAAAAAAAAAATCTTTAGTATTTCATTAAATAACTCCTTAAATGGATAAACAATCTTAATTTTTTATTAATAATCATATTTTCTAGCAAAAATCTTTATTTACAGTGAAAAATTAAATAATCTTAATCTTCCTAAAATAGTTTAAGAAATATTATTTTAGAGCAGCTCTTCATTAGCCTGTTTTTTATACCAAAACGAATTGATTAATCAGTGTATCACCATAAAAACTTTATGAATATTAAACAATTTTCTATAACGTACATATTTACATTTATTTACTCTTCTTTTGTTTGAAAATATAATTATGACTCAAACATTTGTATTGTCTGTCCGTCTGTTTTTATGGAGGTAATCGACTTTAAGCATTTTTCTATTGTATTCGATTGTTAGTTAATTTTATTGTTTATATATATTTTTTTATAAATATAATTTATCACGTTTAAATTGTTGTTACAGATTTTCTTCTCTCATTTTTTTATTGTTATGAACGTGATTTAGTTGTTTTCAAAAAGATAAATAAATTTTTTTATATTTCGTTGTATAAAGAACTCTGATTTTTGTTGTATTCCCGACATCAATTTCCGTGAGTATATTTAAGTGTTTTTTTACGTTTTTGTTTTAATTTTTATCAGTTTTGTTATTGTTTTATATTTTGATGGGTGAAGGTTAAATACGAAAAAAAAAACCTTAAATAAGTTTGTCAAAGCGTGAACACCAATGAAACGCACCCACTTTATTTGGTTAAAAATATTTGTTTTAAATCTTTTAACAAAAATTCCAAAAAGGTTCTTTTTAACTAAATGTGGTTACAATTATGGTTCTACAAACGAAAATGAATTTATTTTTTTTAAATATTTATTTAAGTTTTAAAAACAAATACCTAGAATTGTTATTTAAGAAAATGTTCGCTTAAATAATTCATAAGGGGATTCATAATAAGTAGAAAATGGCTTAAAAATTTGTAAAGGTAATTTATTACCTTATTTTTATTTTCATTTATTTCTTCTCTTTCATTTTTTATTAACTTGTTTGATGTGTTCATTAAAAGCCTAGATAAGATATTGAATTTTAAGACGCACAATTTTCTTTTCCCTCTTTTGTAATTCACATCTTACAAAACAAAAATCCGCCTCAGAGGATTTTATTACATTTACAAAAAAAAAAAAAAAAATGAAATTAATACCTGACAGCAAATTACTTTTACCACAAATTTGTAATTATTTATTATTTGCAGGAAAATAATCAATATTAAATTTATTCGAATGCATATTTATCTTGATTTTTTGTATTTAGAGACAATAAAATAAAAAATAGAATTAAATTACAATGTATTAAAATGTATATATAATACATGTAATTGTAAAATCTGTCATAATATTTAATTACATATATAAGGAGTGAGATCGAAAAAATCTTAACACACATTTTGCCTCATAACTTTTTTCGGAATCAATATTCAAAAAAATTTTTTTTTTTTTTGATCTAGTTATCATGGAAAAATACTTCAGTTATTATTTTTAATAAAAACCATGTTAACTTGTCCTTATTTTTATCAAAATAAGTGACGAAAAAGATTTACGTCCTACAAGTTATTAAAAAATTTCAAAAAATACAAATAGGTCTTACAAATAATTGGCCACAGAATTAAATGTCGTCCGTAAAACCGTTTCTAATATTATTAAACAGTATCAGGAGAATTTGACTATTGATGTGAAACCTAGTTCGGTAAGAAAAAAGGACCACATGATATTGGGAAGGCCAGACAATTGAAGGCATATTGAAAGGAACTCCAAACACATCTGGTAGAAAATCAGCTCAGTTTTCTCAGTGCTTCGACTATTTGGTGCGAAAATTTAAAGCTAATGGGAAAGTTGATAACATATAAAGCTCAAAAAATTCCAAACTGGAATTCTGCAAAAAAAAATTACAAGCCAAAAATAAGACTCGGAATTTAAAACCAAATTTCATACAAAAATATTCAAGCTGTATAATTGACGAAGAAATGTAGGTGCTGGCAGAATCTTTGCAGCTTGTGTCTCAAAAATGTTTATTGCTAATGCTCGAAGCAATGTTGGAGATAAGTTTAAGATCCAAAAGCAGCAAAAATTTCTTACAAAATTCATGGTATGACAAGCTTTTTGCAGTTGCGGCAAAACAGGAAAGTCATTTGATACATTAGGATCTATAAATACCAAAATATGCATAAAGGAATATTTGCAAACAAGACTTCTTCTTTTCTTAAGAAAGCACAACGTGTCCACATATTTTTGGATCCATTTGGTATCATGTCACTACGGTAAGAAAGCTCTGGAGTGGTACCAAATCAATAACATAGTTTTAGTACCAAGAGAGGTCAATTTTCAAAATTGTCCATAGCTTAGACCAGTGGAGAGATATTGAGCTCTTGTGAAAAGTTAATTCAAGAGCACAAAAAAGGTGTCCCAAAATACCGAAGATTTTAACAGATGATGTGCACACTGTTACAAAAAAGTGACTGAAGCAACTATCAAATCTCCAAAGAAAGGGTTTTCAAAAATGGTCCACAGTTTTATAATTAGTGGTATATTAGTGGTATTTATATATAAAAATTATATATTTCTGTGATCTGTGCTAAATTATCAAATGATTAAAAAAATAATGAAAACCCTACGATCAACCGTTTCCAAGTTCTCACTCCTTATGTATGTACGTTAGAGTGTCCCATAGACAAAAATTTTGTAGGAAGACCCCTCAAACAATGCGTAAAAATTAGCTTAATATGGAAAAATATTAAAAAAATTTCAATTGATCTTAAGTTCCCTTCTAGTAATTGAAAGTCACGGGTCTAGAATATTTTGTTCAAAAAATAAAAAAAAAAAATTCTTAATTTTTAGCCAAATATAAGAAAAAAAATTTAAAAAATGTTGGTCCATAAACCTTTATTTTAGTACATTATACAAATAAAATGTTCAATATTTTTCTTAAAAAATGGATAAGAATTTTATAATTTTGTTCCCATTATGTCTAAAATATTAAAAATTTCCATTGTAGTAAGTATTGGTGTTTGATTTTTCAATCGCTGGTAGGGAACTGAAAACCAATTTTAAAAATTTTATTTAATAATTTTTTCGTATTAAGCTAATTTTTACGCATCGTTTGAGGGGTCTTCCTACATCGAAATCTCGAAAAAGGCTTTCCTCGGGACACTCTAATGTACGTGTATTGACATAATCAGTTTACTTATGCACATAAAAATGCTTTTAAAATCGAAAAAGAAGTCTCTATGCTTAAAATTTAAAAAATATGCTTTTAAAATTTTATTTTTTCAGGATAGAATTCAAATTACACTGGTCGGCAAAACATATTATTATAAAAAATTCAAAGACTAATATTATAATAACGAAAAGTACTCTCTTATGGATTGTCATTTACTTAGAACCATATATTTTTAATTTCATGATTTTAGCTTAAATATTATAGAAAATTCAAAAAGTACCATTAGAAGAATAAAAAAGTACCAAAAATTCCCCCTCTTGAATTCTTAACCATATATGAACCCATCTTTAATTCCAGTTTTTTTGGTTCAATAAAGTACCATTAGAAGAATGAAAAAGTACTACAAAATGCCCTGTTATGGATTCTCATTCAAAAGGTACCATTGGAAAAACGAAAAAGTACTACAAAGTTCCTCGTCTTAAATTCTTAACAACATAGGACCATGTATCTTCAATTTCATGTTTCTATGTTTAATATTGTAGAAAATTCAAAAAGTACCATTAGAAGAACAAAAAAGTACCACAAAATCCCTTCTTCTGAATTCTAACTATATTAGGATGATATATATTTAATTCCATATTAAAAAATGCATTATTTAATTTAAATAAAATATAATTTCAAAGTTTTATCCACTTTTTGGTACTTTTTATTCCTTCTGGATTTTGTATTTCAATGAATTTCTAAAGTGTACTAATTGATTGTTAAAATATTTATATGTATATGTCAGTAAAAAGAAAAAAATATTTTGTGAAAAAAGTACCAAAAACAGGTACTATGTATATTTACTCCTTAAACGTTCGAATTTCAAAAAAGTACCAAACTTGAATTCGTTAATTTTCAATAAGATACTAATTTGATGCACATTTTAGTTCTATGCTTACTATATTAAGAGATAGATAGGTTGCCAAAAAAGTACCACAATACAGTTTTTATCCATTTTCTCCCTAAAAGAGGTGAATTTCAAAAAAGTACCAGATACCTATCCAATTATTTTTTAAATGAATAACGATAACTATTTAACTTTTTTGTATCTCTATTAGTTTAGGAGTTATAAAGTTAACGATTTTACCCGTTTTTATACTTTTTTAAACCCTAAATAACCAACAGTATGGTTCATTTTAAGTCCTAAAAAAATTATGATTTTGCATATTTTTGCTTGCCTTAGTCATAAGTTTAACTTGTTTAAATAAAAAAATTTAAATATTAATAGCACAGGCGCATTTTCTATATGGAAATCTTTATAAAACAGAGATTTTTCTCATACAAAAAATGTCTCAAAAACAGAAATCTTATAAAAAATTAAACAGCCTAGAATAATTGAATTAAAAAGAAAGTCATTCATTAAAAAAAAAAAATAAATAAAAAATGTCTACCCACAACTCTTTTATCGTGAGAAAATAAACATTTAAAAAATTAAAAGGTTAAATAAATACTTACAAATTCAACTGAGTTATTTTATGCCTGATGTACTTTAAATCAAAACATTATTCAAATCTTAAATTCTATTTAAAATCACTTTTCTTTTATATAAATTCAGAATGAATAATAATTTTAAATAAACATAATTTTCTTTATTATCATCATAATTCAATTAAATGAAGTAGAAGCAGAAAAACAAATCGTTCGTTAAAAAAAAATAAAAGAAACATCCTTGAAATGTAATTTTTTTCCAAAGAATTAATAACAATAAAATTGTGTTTTCTTAAACAATATAAATAACGATTTTATTATTTATTTAAGTTAATTGTAATATCCGTATGTTTTTTCCATACGTCGCTCTTTTTTTTTTATGCTAAAACCAAAATGACCGCAAAAATATATTACACAGCTCATATTAAAAAGAGCACGAACAGGAGGACAGACGAATGGATAAACTAACCGACTTAAAACATCTTTTAGATTAAATTTTCTACAACATCTTTATGATGTTTATCGGTTATTATAAGTTTGAGTAAATTTAAATTTATTTATTTTTTTTTTTTTTATTTAAGACACTCTGTAGATCTACGAATACATTTTATTGTTTAAAACAATTTAAATAACAGATGGAAGAAAAGATTAGGGAAATTTTCTTGGGCCATAGTAACAATAATATATAGAAAAATATGTCGTGTGGGCAGCCAGTCCAACATAGGAGAGAATAATAACAAACGGAAACACCAATTGAAGTTTATGTAAATTGGGTTAATATTCGGTCGGTTTACGATTACACCATTTTTGCATGTAGCATATAAGGGAATGATAATAAAATTTCTTAAGAATTAATAAGTAAAAGAGATAAATTATTATCAGGCTAACTAAAAATATGCTCTAAAAAATTTTCAGCGTTCCTCTTTTTGCCAATTCGTCCGTTTCTCATTACCTAGAATATTTTTATGAAAAATTAATTTTATGCTGTTTCCGTAAACCTAGAAGCTCTTTGTGACAGCTGCTGACTACCTTAGACCTAATATTACCTGACTTTAATGTCTTTATAGCAGCTTGACTATCAATGAAAAAGCTAATATTACACTTGGATATTTGGAATATTAATATATGTCTTGCAGCCATGGCTATCACGTAAACTTCGGCTTTGAAGATACTACAATCAGTTTTTAAATGATAAACAAAAAACCACACAACCAGTTCACTCAGTGATCTTACAAACATCAGTGCAAAAATTAAATTCTGAAGATTTGACATTTCCTTTTAACCAATAATCCAGTGATGGGAAATTGGTATTTAATTCCTCTTCCATTACATTGTAGGATGTTAAATAGTCTGTTATGTCTTATTATCTTTGTTTGACGTACCATTTTAGTTTTCAAAGAATCAGTTTGCTTTTGTCTATTAAGGGTAATCTTAGCTGATTGCTTAACATGTAAATCTAAAGATATGTCATTCAATAAAACCTCTAAGGCAGCTGTCGGCGTGGTCTTCAACGCCTCCGTGAGACTAAATAGTGATAACTTTATAGGCGTTTAATAATTATAATAGGCCACCACACATGGCAGGCATAGCTACAGGCCGTACCACCATAGTATAAAGTCAAAAGAATAATTTTGGTTGACTTTCTTTAATCGTACGTTGAGATATTCATTCCAACTTAATTTACTATCTAGATATATCCCTAGAAATTTCGCAAAGCTAGACAACGAAAGGGTGACTCCATTCAATTTAGGGAGATTAGAGCTGGGTATTTTCCTTTTTCTCGTGAAAAGTACCAATTCGGTTTTGAGAGGATTCACATTAAGACAGCTACTTGTAGCCCAAAATATCAGATATTGTATCAAGGAATCGTCCCGATTACTAAGTCATATGCATAAGGTATATGCATATTGTTATGCCTGTAGCATGCAGAGAGGTTAGAATTTCTCCTACAACAAGTAACCAAAGTAGTGCCGAAATAATACCACCCTGAAGCGTTCCTCTTGTTAAGTTTGCATGTGAAATAAATCCGCCTAAATCGGCAGTATCTTCCAATTAGTTACCTTAATATCAACTCCATTCCGAATAAGTCCACGTTGAATAGCTGAATATTCAACATTGCTAAACGCCCCTTCAATATCTAGAAATGCTGCCAGTGTAAATTCATTGATTGGAAAATATTTTTCACAGAATTAAATGCAGAATCTAAAGATTTTCCTTTAATATAAGCAGGTTAATTTTTAGAAATATTTCTATAACTTTATGTTTATGTCTAATGGTTTCACATACAATTCTCTCTAAGGTCTTCAGCATAAACGAAGATAGACTGATTGGTCTATAATCTTTTGGCATATAATGTTGAATTTTGCCAGCCTTTGGTATGAAGATGACCTTAACTTTCCACCAAGGTTTGGGTACGTAAGTTTTATTAAGACAAAATCTAAATACTCTAAGTAAAGTATCCCCAATAACATCAATTGTTTCCTGTATCATTTTTGGATAAATCCCATCCATTACAGATGATTTATAAGAACCAAAAGTGTTTACTGCCCTTCTTAAACTATTATTACGTTTATACGCGAGATTATTGCAAATAAAAATAACTTGCAAATAAATAATTCACTGTTTATACGCAAATTGTACAAAGAAATATATTTCTTTATTTGTTGTGGCAGATGGGAAAAATGAAACTATCATCATCGAAAATTCTATTAACGTAAAAGGAAGTGGCAACGCTATACGTTTTATTTTCAATTATCTTCACTAATCACGATTATTTTTCGTAAGTTACTAACTTACAAATATAGTACTAACTCACTGTTTATACAGCAAAATTTTCATATCGCAATATTTTTAATTGTGAGTAAATAGTGCGTATAAACGTAATATAAGCTAAATTACACACTTTAAGATTTGTCTCATTCAATCTCATAAAGACTGGTTTGTGTATTTGCTATCTGGATGTTTACCCTAGAGTAAAGAGAACCGGTTCAAAACTAGTCACGAGACAGGTTCTCAGGGCTAGTGACCGGTCACAGTTCCGGAACTTTATATGAGAAGAACCTGTCACTTTTACATGGGGTTGTCATTGGAGGTGGCTAATTAGACCCTTGGGACAGGTCACAGGATAGGTCCTTGGACAGGTCCAAGAGGACAGGTTCAGTAACGATTATTGTAATAAAAATTTTATAAAAATTCGGTAATTATTTACTTTTTAAACATTATTTTTATTATTATCTTTATTAAATTATGTTTATTTTAATAAAGATCCGGGCGGCACCCCGGATCGAACCCATGTTCATTTGACGTATGTTATGTTTTATAGTCTTCAACGCTTACCACTCAGCCACTGATTGTTATTGCGCTCGATTTGCTATTTGCGCACTTAACGAGCATGTTAATAGTGAGTGTGTTTGTGTCAACTGGTTCTCAATTGGAACTTTGGTGACGAGTTAGGTGTCAATTGGTACTCAACTGGTACAGAGAAACCGGTCCATTACTGCAATTACCACAAATTTCCCGCAGGGTACTTATTAAATTTGATTTAAAGGTTTTATCATGCTTCCAAAATCGATTTTTGGCTGATGTCTTTTTTGATTTAATTGTTTAGAATATATAAAACAAAATACACCAAAATGTAACACCTATACCCGCAGCTAACAGTTAATAATGAAGATACTTTTGATCCCAAAATGCTGACTTCGTTTACAAAAAAAAAAAAAAAAGTATCGCAAATATAATTTTCCGGTCCACAGACCAGTACGCGGGTATAAGAAGGTTAAGAGAATATTTTTCATTATATAAAAATTATATATTTTTTTGTAAGAAATATGTCCTTTTATGACACAATTTTTCTAATAGAATAGTGTCTCTATAAGAAATAATTTTTATATACGAATATTGCATCTTTATAAGACAATTTTTCTATAAAACAATATATTTTTAAGGGACTTGTATAAGAAAATTTTATTTTAATAAGGCAATTTTCATACAGGAAAAAATCTACTTAAGAAACAATTATTCTATAAGAAAACTATATCTTAATCAAACAATGTTGTTATAGGAAAATTTATTGGCAATAATATCTCCCCCAAAAAAATTTCCTACAATAAAAATTTCTCTTAATATGAAATTTGCAAAACCTTTCTATTACGAAATATTTCATAATAATTTAAAAGACTTTTTAAGTCCAAAACTAGTTAGAAACGGTGTAATAACACCAAATGTAAAATTAATAGACAACAATAAAAACTACATATTTTTGTATTTAAGTTAAAGTACTCTTACTTTTAAAATGTCTAGTCACATGCCGCTAACCATTTTTCAACACCACCCCCTGCCGACAGTATTTTTTTGCCAACTTCTCTGCTACTAAAAAGTTTAACTACAAACAAGTAAAAGTTTTCAAAGAAAAAAAATATTCATAATATTGTCATTATCATTTTCAGTTAGTTGAAAGTTTATGCAAATTTTATTTAAGCCACATTTGGAAAAATGTTTTGTGTGTTAGAAAAAATAGTGTGAACTAAATAGACCCCCCGGTATTTATTTCATTGTGTATACAGAGTGAACACTTTACTTACTATTTATTATTTTATTCGTAAATACTACTCATACTGTTACAGTTATTGTTGTATTATTATAAATACAAATAAATATTTAGTTGTTGTTTCAGTATTTTATCATAATTTATCAATATAAATTTTTTGTTTTGTTACACTGTGCCGCTGTGCTGTGTGTTACTGAAATGTCCAATAAAATAAATAACAAAATCTTTTGTAATATATTCATATAAAAATATGTAAATTTTACTTAATACTCATTGGTATTGTTCCTTGATTTCCAGACATAGTTTATTTAAAAGAAAAAAAAATATTATTGTTGGACCATAAATATTAAAGTAAATCATTTTGTAACTCATTGAAGAGGTCATTGAAAGAATTCTTTTTTTATTTTTGAATTTATGTGACTTTAGCTTTGATTTATTTGTATGTATGTGTTTTAGTAATTTGTACATTTCTAAGGTTGGTATTCAATCATCTTCTTTAAATTGTTTTAGAAGAAATAAAAAACAAAAAAAGCAAAAGATTATTTATAATAAACATAAATAATGTGATATAAGTTGTAGCTTATAAAAATATAAATATAATAGACATTGAGAAGGTAGTAGAGGAAGAGGTTAAAAGAAACATTATCAACAAAATGACCAAAAACACTCAGTGTTGTCGTGATAGGGGTTTAAAAAAGTAGAATTTTTCTAAGAAAAATATTTTATTTAAGGAAAAAGCCATTGTTCCAAGAAAAATTTATTTTCTGTAATAAAAAAACTCAATTAAAGGGAAAAATTTTCTATAACAAACTTTCTTTAAAAGAAAAAATTTTTCGGAAAGAAGTATAAAAAAAATAAATCTTTTAAAATATGAAATGAATTTTAAGCGTCTTAACTATGCTCCAAATGTTGGCAACCCCTTGGCCAATAAAGATTTTGTTACACTTACCGACAAACTTTTAAAAATTCCACCCTTGACTCATCTTTGTCATCACTACTTTTTTATGATTTAACATAACAGAAGATTTGTTAAGAATTTAACTTAATCACTTCTTCATCTCAATAGACATATTTTAAATTTATTCTTTCGTTCATTCATTCAAGCCATGTATTTTAACTTGTTTCTATTGTTTACTTTCTCTCTTTCTTTATATTCACTTTTACTCATACACATGTCTGACATACATTCTTCCATCAACCGACGCATGTGAGCCATGTAATATTCCTTTAAGCAAAAAAAAAAAAAAAAAATTAACTAAAGCGTAAATTATGTAAATGAAAGCGTTTTTTTTAAAGATTTTTTTACTTATTTTGTCTTGGCTTAAACAAATAGACCATATAGCACAAAAGGAGAATGAGTGATAAAACAAACACATTGATAACAAAAACAGCAAAAAGGATTTTTTTTATTGTTTACAGTTTTTTTTTTTTAGTTTTTCTTTTGGGGTTTTGTTAACTTGATTTTGTCTCCTTCTGTTTTGAATGCGATAAGAAGAGGTTGGTTGGTCTTTATAGAGCGATTACAATGATTTGCCAAGATTTAAAATAAATATTAGAGATAGTAGTTAAAAACAATGAGCATTAAAAGAGTTGGCTTATTGGTTATCAACAAACTGTTAAGTAGAACCTAGATGACCCCGTTTTGACATAACCATACAACTCGTCAGATGTGTTGTGCCTAGAACCCATACTTGTCCCATGATTTGGAGTACTAAATCACCTTGTAGCTGTGAGTTACCTTGACTCCGATACTTCTCAAATATGGTCTATTATATACATAGTTTTTTAGAAATCTCTGTCTCTTGTTAGGGCAGAACATTCGCAGCTGTGGCTGAGGTCATTTAAAGGGGATTCCGAGTCGGCTTGCATGTACATATTGCCAACATCCAATTGCCCATTAATACCGACAGCAATCTAGACATATTCTTAAGACTAAGATTTATGAATTTCATTGTACGGTTCACGTTATAGGAGGGCCACATCACTTTGCGGACCCCCAGCAATTTTAAGCGTTTTCCAGGAAGAGCTTGAAACTATTGCCCATAATAGTTCCAAGTGGAATTGCAAGTGATATCGCATTGAAAATATTCAAAGCAGATCGCAGTTTCCAAATTAAAAATCGTTTATTTTACTCTCCTCTGCTATCCCTATGTGAAACTTTATGTAAATCCAAATAGCCGATTAAAAGATACAGATTTATTTCAAAAAATGTTTAAATATGACCCACTGTATAATGTTCAATAAAACAATAACAAAAATATGCAATTAAGATGTTTTTGTATGGGAAACCCTGGGGTTTTAAAAAAAAAAATGAATAAAAATATCGGTCTGAAGAAGAAAGATATAGAAGACTAGAATAGGGGGAACGAGCGAGAATTTTTTGCAAAACTCAAAGAGAAAAAGGAAATTAATGTCACTTGTAGTAAATTTAATGAAAGTTCTACCTACTTTAAAATATTTAGATTACATTTGTTATATTTTAGTTAATAAACGTTTTTGCATACAGTTTTAAGGAATTTAGCTTAACAATACATTGTAAAGCTGTGTTAAGTTTTTTTGCATACGGCCGTTAATTTCTCAAATTGGACTATTTATGCGCACAATTTTTTTCAGGATTATAAAAAAAAACACAATATGTACTATTTTTCAGAAAAACCTCTCACATTTTAAGTTTCATTCCATTAAAGTTTAAAATTAGTGTAGGTTAGGTAAGTTTAGGTTGCGTAGGCAGCTCGCCGAAATAATAAGCGAGTTCACTCGAAGACCCAATAAGACCCACTGTGTTTCCTAAGAATTTCCTAAAAAGAAAAACCCAGCATTACAAATTTTCTCTTGTAGGTGCCTCGAATACATGTTTTTCGCCAAACTACTCTGGATAAAACCTAAAATATTACCTCATAAAACATCTCCCAGATTGTCAAGATTCTGAAAGTAGTGCTCACCCATATACTGGAGTCTGCGTTGCTGCAATGCCAGACAATCTCATAGAAAATGTTCTATAGGCTCTGTCTCCTTTTCAACTAAACAACTTCTACGGAAATCAACCGGGGAAAAGCCTATGTATTCCAACCTGCTTCCTATTATACAGTGTTCCGTGATAATTCCTGTTTGAAGTGAGATCGTCCTTCTACTAAATGGCAAAAGGCTTCTAGTTCTCCGTCTATCGATTGGGGGCAAAAGGGTTCTAGATATCCTGCAAGTTATTATTATGTACCATCTAGGGGATCTTTGCTTAAGCGCCCAATCTTCTATATTCAACAAGAGGGATATCGACCTCCGTCTGCGCCACTCTTGAGTTCCACGACGAAACGACTCTTTTGCACTCATCCGCCTCTCATGTTCTGGTACCCATACAAGTCTTACACTTTGTGTACATAACTGGAAAAGGGGTCGATTGCATTCCAGTATACATTTCGATTTTACCACATACGAATTTAAAGCCTTGATCACGGCCTGACTATCTATAAAGAAGTCAACAGTAAATGCTACGGAAACAAGTTCTCTGATTCGTCTAGTAGCTACAGCAAAATTTTCGGCGGCGACTTTCTCAAGACAGTATCGGCGGCGGCTTTTATGTCGGCTTGTTGTTTTTCTTAGAAAATCTAAAATTATTTTGGGAGCAAAAAAAATTGTTTAGTACGGTAAACATATGTATAGGTGGCAGTATTGTATTCAATGTATTATAAAATACGAAAAAGTAAAGTGTGTTCTAAAAGGACATTACACCGAAATGTATGTATTCTTGAATGTATTTTGACAGAAAAAATAAAATTTAAGTCAAAAATGACTCCAATTAAAGTCAAAAATGACTCCAATTAAAATTAATGTCCAAACATACAGAAAATAAAATAGAAAATAATGTTTTTATCTTCGGCGCAGCCGATTAAATCGGCAGCTTACCTTGAGCCGTTTAATCCTATACATGCCAGCAGCGGCCAGCCGTCGATTTTGAGCCGGTCGGCTTGGTTCTCTGAGCTACAGTTATAGCATATATCTCTAACTCAATTACTGTATAAGTATCTGGTAATCACAGAGATATTAATAGTCCTGGGTATTTTGAGAAAATTCCTGATCCAGTTCACGTATCCCTTTTTAACGAGTCAGTGAACTCTATGTTATATTTTCACATTTTACCCTAACTTGCGTTCGTCTATTCATTACCAAAATGCACAGGGATGCAAACTAAGATAATAACGGAAAGTCGAACTGGTATTGTCGGCTCTACCCTCCACTAACTGCTCAATATAGATATAGTAGTAAAAGATTTCAGAAACAGTGGTACCGCCTGGACGCACAGGACTAGTTCGTAGGGTGCCTATATTTCTAAAGAATTCTGTACTAAATATTTCATTCTTGTTGCAGTTGACCATACTAGAAATCTTTATTGGTCGTAATATATCTGTAATATAACCATTTAACTACGTTGGGACGAAGTCTCCATTGTGCGCCGAACATCTTACAACACGTTTAGTAGGCTACCCGGAGTTTCTTTTAACTATTTAGGGTATTCAGTTTCCAAGAAAGTTTTGAGTCAAAGATAATGACTAAAGCTTAGAACCTTGACCTTAATTGTAAATATATTCAGATCATTAGACATTAAAAGAGTTAAGTCTTTAACAAATTGAAAATTTTACTTTTCTACTTTGAGCGGAAAAAATATTTTTAAGCACTTCCTGTTTTAATGACTTTAATTTGTTTTTTGTCTAAGAACTAAGAAAGAGAAAAACAACACAATTTCACATAACATTAAAGTTTTATTTCCTACTTTCTTCTCATCTCTCTCCTATTTATGTTTATTCATTAATTCTTAACTGAACATTCAAGAATTATCTTAACTTTCTAACAATAAACTCTTTCAATGATCTCCAAAAGTCCTGTAGGGCAACTTGATATGAAATAATTTGATTTGATGTGGTGCGATAGCTCTGCGGCTTGCCAGCTACATTATTTGATAAATAATTGTGACAACTGTTTGATTAGTTGATTGTGTCAGTTTTTTTCTTATTTTCTCTAGAGCCGCTTAAGGGAATTTTTATTTTGTAAAATGTATCTGTTTTTTTATACAGTCTACCATTTGGATTTCTTTTTTCCTTAACATAAAAAATGCTTAAGTATATTTGTTTAAATCAATGTCAAACCATTTTCAATTTAACGTACGACTATTTGTATTGGGGTTTTGCTTTCCTTTTTATTTTATTTATTTTCATTTGTTTACTTCATAATGGATGAGGGAATTATATACAATGGAATTAGAATAGACAAGGACATTAAGGTCATTGTTTTCTTTTGAAAAGAAAAAAAAAGAACAATAAAACCAACTAATACTCTTCTAAATCTTGATGACTTTTTCTTATAAGAAATTTATTTCAAAAAGATTTTAGCAAAGACAAACACCTTTTAACATTACCTTGAAAATAATTAACTAAAATATGGTAACATTTTTATTTCAAAATAATCTCATTAAATGTATTAGAATATGTTGTAACAAGCACTAACTAGGTAATCTAAACATCCTTTTTAAGTACTTTACAACGTCTCATATAAAATTCAACAACAATTACCATGATATAAAGAAAAGAAGGTAGTTTCATTGTGTTCGTATTAATTTAAAATCACTTTCTGACATACATAAGGATTATGACAGTTTGTTTAAATAATACTACCATATTTATATAAAAATTTACTTTGTCATAAAATAATTTAAAAATTATTTAGAATTTTATATACATGGAATTTAAACAATAATTCAGCAAATAATAAGGAGAATTAAAATCAATCAAATCGCACCGACAAAGATCCAGTATCTTTGGTTTGCCATTATTGAAGTCCAAGAACAAGCTGGTTGATGTTTCTAAACCATTTATAATTTGGTGCCATTGCCATGCAGATACTTTCGGTCCTATGCATAACAGACATGTATGCTTACCAGCGAGTTGCTAAATTTTACATATTAAAATTTTGTGTGTACAAAATTTAACGGCTCGTTAATTAACACATCCCTGCAATCTGTAGTGCCAGATTCGTACAAGTTACCTAACCGACAACATTAGTGGACAACCAGTCACTTCTTCAATAAAGTGGCAATTGCTAATAGGCTCAACGGTGACCAATGGTGAGCGGTATTTGACTATACACCTATGGCGGGTTAATCGCCACCAAATAAACTGCTGGCATACGAGCGTATTATGTATGTGTACGTTGTTTGATTTTAATGCAAACGTTGTTTTTTTAATCAATAAATATTCCAACCAACTATTGAGATGAACAAGAAAATTATTTCTAATATTGGCTCCATAGTTCTTAAAAGAAATCCCAAAAAATTAATAAGATATCATTAAGTACCTACAGATTATTTTTTTTTGCTTTTTTATTCTTGCACCAGATAAGTTTAAATTCTGCAGAAAAATTCTTGTTAGGGTATTTTTTTTATTGTTTTCCAAGAGAGAATATTTGTATTACTTTGGTTTCTTTTTTTTTACCATACAGTTTAAATTCTAGACATATTTCTTAAAACAATCTTGATTTAACATAATTATTTATTAATTTTTTGCAAAAATTTCGATATGAATCTAGTTATGTAATATTATTACACAATTTATTATAAAAATTCCATGAAATTAAAAACTCAATCTGGTAAGGTTCATTAAAAATTTTTACAATAAGTAAACTTCAAAAATCCTTATTTTAAAAAAATCTAATTGATTGGAAATACCTTCTATTTTTTATATCATGACAATTACTACTACGACACAATAAATTGTCTTGTTTTTATGACATTCTCTGTGACGCCGTGTTAATGATTTTACAACTTGCCTGCCACTGATGCTGTTGAGGCACCACATTAAATACATATTTTTCCTTTGTATATTTCTGTTACTCCTGTTATATGGAAATGTTTCCGCTTGAATGTCGTAGGAAATCTATTTAGTAATTGATGTTTCCCAAAAAATAACAAAAATGTCATCAAATTTGTGTGTTTGTGTTTTTCTAAACACCCATATTGTTAACAGATGAATACTTGAAAAGAAATAAACATTTCGTAGAAAATAGAATATACATTTAAAAATCATTTAGTAGAAGAAAATCTATTTAAAACTTTGTAGAGAGATATTAACAAAAATGCTTAAAGGAAGTCAGACCGTAACCACAATTTTTAACAAGATGTGACAATTATGACTTGATATATACTACTTTAGTTTATTCCAACAGATGGATAACTATTTGGGAAATTAGTTGGCTGTAAATGAAGAGGCATATGCAATTTTTCAATCATTTATACATTAATAGCACGTGTCTTTTACGTAGAGAATTTAAAACCATCTATGTTCTGAAACAACGACATTTCTATTTGTTGTATTACCTCACGATCTTCAATTTTAGGCAGAGCAGAATTAATGTATTTCATATCTACAGTGCTTTGTCTCATAGATCAAAATCAATAAAAGAAACATTTTTTTAAATTGTGTTGAAAAATAGGTTTTTGAAAAATTAGCAATATAGCTCATATAATTAAAAAAGATTTTTTTAGAAATAATTACTTTTGTGGCTACGAGAGGGCGCTAAAGTCAGAGAATTTAAAGCAAATGTAAATGAAAAAACTGGTTTGAAACTGTATTAGGAAAAAAATTTTCAAAAATTAACCCTAGGATTACTAACTTGGTCTGGTCAGACTAAATTTGACTTTGGAGTTTAATATCTTTTATTTTAAGTAGAAAATCAGAAAAGGATGAACATGATATCTATAACTGATATCTACTGAATCGAATGAAATAATTTTTGAGTTGATTGGAATACGATAACTAGGAAAATTTTGGGTTTAAAGAAAAAGTACGCTAAATTGACCCTCTTGGTCTGAACAGACCACAATGTGTTTTCTCTTTGTAAATATGTTTCTTTTTATTCATCTACGTACAATCATTATTAAAACAATCATAGTATGAGCCTATTTACATTAGGGATTATCGCAGGGTTTTTTTCTGATATTTTGTTTTCAAGTTGCTTCGAAATCCTTTCTATATTTACACACATAAATTTGTATTGTGGAATTTTTTTAAAAAATGTTTGACAGAAAACAAAAAATTTAAAAAATTAAAAATAAATTTGAAAAAATTTCCTTAAATTTTTAGCTTTGCGACAACGTGCAACTTTTTTTACCCCTCTTGCTTTTCTACAACTCTTGCCTACAAACATAAAAGTTGCAGCGATTTTTTCCAAGGGAAATCCCTAATGTAAATGGGCTCTATGTTGTTAAAAGTATAAAATGTCTGAATAAAACTGAATTTACCCAAATTTGTGAGTAAATGTTCGTCATTCATGAACGAAAATTAAGTTACAGAAAAATTGGCATTTCCTTCAAAAAATTAATTCTTGATGCAAAAAAATGTGGTTTGGACGTTATTAAATGCCATAAAATTGACTTTCCAGATTTTAACGCCTTACAGTAACTAAAAATGAAGAGGATAAAGAGGGAATGACGTCTAGTCTTTGAAATCGAGATAATGTGCAACTGCCATTTCCATACAGTGAAGATGAGGATGACGGAACGTTAGGCTGGGGAAATACTGGATATTCAGCAATAAAGCAAATCTGATATCCAAATGTACTTAATTGGAACCACTTAAAACTCTCATGTTACTATAACAAAAAGTTACCAACCAGACAATTTACACCGAGTACTATAAACATTTTTAAAAGAATATTTATTTCAGAAGTGCTTAATATTATTGTTCAAGATATTAAAAATAAATTGCAATAGGTACCTTGAATAATAAATAACCAATGGGATAGATTTAATCAATTAAAGTTTATATAAATTCGATATTGATAAGGCGAAAACGTCAATACGATGCTTCACTACATTGTTATTTTTTTCGATCTAACAATTAAAAAACTTACCCAAAGCATCCATAATTTAGAAAATTAACTACCCTAGAAGATCTTTAAGTAATTCTCATTAAATACCCCTGTCGTAAATTTGTACGTGAATAAATAGCTCTATTCTTTCCTTTTACGTACATGCTTCAAAATATACATTCCGCCAGAATTAGATAAATATGATACAAAAATACTATACAAAGACAAATTATCTCTTTAGACGACGAAATAATGAAAATTAGGTGTAATTGAATACTGAAATTAATCACAAAATAATTCTTCGATGTAAAAAATGAAACATTAATACCAGCCTATGACATTGTAAATAAGTAAATTCATAAGTTTTTTAATGATTGTCAAGCTGAGTAATATTAGATAAACATTACTTTTAATAAAAATTACAATATTTATCCACTTTCCATGCATATAATTTATAAATAAACCTAAAATTGCGTTTTATTTAAAAAAGTGCAAATTTATGAGATTTTTCATATATCTTTGTTTTCATCGCAATAGTTATATAAAAGAGTAATGACTGAGTGATTGACTTACTTGGTGATTCATCATCGCACAGACCAAACGGTTAAAGCTAGAAGGATGAAATATGGACTGTAGATTATATATCCACTAAAATGGGATTTTTGGAAATTGGAATGCTTAGGGGGTAAAAACGGGTAAAATCGGTAATCTTATATCTCCTAAATTAATAGAGATGCAAAAAAAGTTGAATAGATATCGGATAAATGTCTGGTACTTTTTTTAAATTCGGCTCTTTTAGGGAGAAAATGAGTAAATACTTTAATTTGGTACTTTTTTGGAACCCTATCTTTTCATCCAGTAAGTATAGAAATAAAATATGCATTAAATTAGTACCTTATCGAAAAATGGCGAATACAAATTTGGTACTTTTTGAAAATTCAAACGTTAAAGGGGTAAAAATCGTACCTGATTTTAGTACTTTTTTCACAAAATATTTTTTTCTTTTTTACTGACACATATATATGAATATTTTAACATTACATCTCAGTACAAAAGCACCAAAAGAAGGATAAAATCGGGAAGTTAAATTTTATTCAAATTAAATAATGGATTTTTTTTATTATATTAAACTTAGGGACATGAACTTAAGTACATGTAGTCCTATGTGAGTCAGAATTGACAAGAGGGAAATTTATGGTACTTTTTTCTACTAATGTTACTTCTAGAATTTTCTACAAAATTGAACATAGAAACATGAATTTAAAGATATATGATCCTAAGTAAATGAGAATCCGTAACAGGGAACATTGTGGTATTTTTTTTTTTATTAAACCTGGAAACATGAATTTAAGTACATGTAATCCTCAGTGAGTGAGAATTCACAAGAGTGAACTTTGTGGTATTTTCTTCTTCTAATGGTTCTTTTTAAATTTTCTACAATATTGAACCTAAAAACATGAAATTAAAGACATATGGTCCTATGTGGGTAAGAATTCAAGAGGGGAAATTTGTGATAATTTTTCGTATTTTCAAAGGTATAATTGAACCCACAAATATGAAATTAAAAATATATGGTCCTAAGTGAATGAGAATTCAGAAAAGAGGATTTATGGTACTTTTTCGTTCTTCTAATCATGTTTTGAGTTTTCTAAAATATTGAACTTGGAAACATGAAATTATAGATATAAGGTTCTAAGTGAATAAAAATCCATAAAAAAGGACTTCGTGGTATTTTTTCGTTCTTCTAATGGTACTTTTATAATATTGATAATCAAATCATGATATTTAAGATATATGGTCTTATGTGGGTAAGAATTTAAGGAGGCATTTTGGTACCTTTTTTGTTCTTTCTACTTTTTTAGACGTTAAAAACCTCAAGATGGCGCCAATTATAGAGCATTTTAAAATTTTAATACAAAAATTGCATGAGTTCGATGGAGTATTAAATAAATTATAATTTTTTTTTTTTGCTTAATTCTCTAATTTAGTATTGTTTTTTATTATATAAAAGAAGAATTATTACCTATTTTTGCCAGAACTAAGAAAAATAATAATTTAAAAAAAATCGTAATTTCTTTTTCTTAAACAAAAATCTAATATTTATCAAATATTTTCCTAAATTTGCGTCAAACACAAAAATTATTTACCGTTGTTTGATCTTGCAAATGTTTTGTAAGAGAAAATAGCAAGATTTTACAAGATTTTATAAACAGTTTATAAACAAGATTTTATAAACTGTTATCTAGGATTAATGATAAATAAAAAATATTTTCCTATTAAAATGGAAAAGTTAGAAAATTTTTAATATAGTGGTTACGTCATTTTGGTCAAATATTTGACTAGTCTGAACATACCTTAATTTTTCAAAACTTTGGGTCTAAAATATATTTGTACAAAGTTTAAATTTTCTGAGACACCTCCTTCTACTTTTTTGAAATTAAGAACAAAATCCATAAAGTCCCTCTATTTGTCCTTAGAGGAGGATTTTTTTTAACCGTCCGGTGTTATATTGGATCAAATAAATAAATAATTCATATTTAATTTTGAAATTAAGAGCATATCGCTCTTTTATTTTAAAATCGTCATAATTCTGAAACGAGATTTAAAAAAAAAATACATTAGTGATCCAGGGTTGATTGCAAAAATTTCCATGAAAAATTTTATGCTTTCAAAAAAAATACACTGGGAAAAGTTTTTAAACGATTTTTATAAAAAAAAAAATCGGTAAAAATTCCATTTAGAAAATAATTGTTAAATACAATGAACTTTGAGTACAAGCTATATAAACTAACTAACCTATATTGGTAAGAGAAAAGTCGTCAAGGAATATGATCACCTGTTTATGTTTCTGTTATATCCTTTGGTGACCAATTTCTTGCGCACTCATGCCCCATTGTCCTGTTGAGAAGTACACAAAAATAAAATAATCTATTAAACGATTTATCAAATATAAAAGTTATTGTAATAACTTTTTTAATTGTATTAATTATTCAATTAATCAAAATTCAAATTTTCTAATATTTTTTTACTAAAAATAAAACTATTTATCAGCTCTTAATTATTTCTCTTGTTGTATCAATTAATGAATTAATCAAATAAAAATAAAAATAAGTGATAATTTGAATAATTAAATATACAATCGGTTAAATTTCATTTAATAAAATAATTGAATACATTTTCACAGAAAAAATTATTACCGTATATTTTTCAATTAACAATTAAAATATATTAAAGTAAAAATAAAATAATATTTATTTTTTAAGTTTCTAATTCATTCAATCATCTACTTGATTAATTTAATCAATTTTTTAATTGGAAATTTTTTCTGTTTTTTATTTTTTTTATTTTTTACAGTTCACAGAAAAAAGTAAAAATGTAATTCAATTACGAAATTGCTTATATTAATTAATTTTTAATTGATTTTGCTCCAATCATCAAAATGATAATATTAATTAAATAGAATAATTGATTTTATTACTGTTTTTTAATAGATATAATGAGCTGAAAATTGTTGGAAATTGAGTTAAATTTATTTTATTTCTTATTTTTATAGAAAAATTTTAAATTTTTCTTTATATTTTTTTAAGAGCTGTCAATTTAGTAAACCAATTAGAAAGTTAATTATATTAATAAATAATATATTTAAATTCCAATATAAAGTTAATTAATAATTTTATTTAAAAAATTTGAAATATTTTTTCTGTGTTTTTAGTAATTGATGTAACCAATTTGGTGAGAGATGCAAATTTAAAAAAGTTTTTAATTGAATGAATTATTAACTAATATATTTGGTGATTGTTGACTTTTTTCTGTGTCCTAATTGAAATTGGATTTTAGATTTTTTATGTAAAATTTTAATTTAATTTGTTAGAATACTTTGATTTTTAATAATTTATTTAATAAACATATTTATAATAATTTATAAATTCTGATTAATAATTTAATGGAAATTTTTTCGAAAATATTTTTTTCTGTGTATAAGTAGAGATTGAGTGTAGTCAGGTATACATTACAACTTTTCTTTGTACGAATTCCGAGCCTTAATCACGGTTTAGTTTAAAAAGACAGATATGAATCCGAGTTTACATTTGTCCTTGAACTATTTGAACACAAAACCTTATATAAGACAAATATTTGTGCCAAATTTCGTCACCCTACGTTATCCCGTTCGAGCCCTATCCTGCTTTCAACAGACGGACACACGGACGGACATAGCTAGACCGACTGAGAATCGAACCAGGACCCAGAAAATATATACTTTGTGGGGTCTTAGACGATTCCTTCGATATGTTACACATGGAATGACAAAATCAATATACCCCCCATCTTTTTGATGGTGGGTATAAAAAAACTAAGAAAATATCCTTTTGAAAATGTTACCTTTTACTATTTATTTTCAAGTATACATATATCATCCTGCAAAATTCATTCTCACATATGAAAAAATCGTTATATGGATAAAACTGTAACCAGTTTTGTTCCAGAATGTCAAATTTCCTCTCTAAAGGATTTCAAATTTTCGAAAATTGCGTGATTTTTAAGAATATTTTCATAAAATATATAGGAGGATTATATAACCCAATATAGGTGTCAAATGTAAGCTAAGAATCCCTGCAATATAATTATATAATTATAATTTTTTATTTAAATGTTCCGGTACAAAAATTTAAGAAAATATCTTTTTGAAAATTTAATTCTGTAATAATATATTTATTACTTTATATAAAGTTTTTTTATTAACATTTAAATAAGAACTTTTGTTATATTACAGGGATTCATAGCTTTCATTTGACATCCATATTGGGTTGATATAATTTTGGTAAATATTTTATTTTTTTATTTTATTTTTTCAAAGTTGCGTATTTTTCGAAAATTTGAAGACCTTTTGAGAAAAAATTTGACGTTCTGGAAAAAACTGAGTACGCAGTTTTATTACGCACGAGATCTAGTTTTATACATATATCGATTTTTTCATGGGTGAAATTTTGTTTGGGAAATTGACACACGGTGTTACGAGTGTCTATTGCAATTCACGTCGCCTATATTTATTTACACCATAGTTCTCTTATACTCCCTATTAATAACAAGATTTTGATATTAAAAGTTAACAAATTCTAGTTCTTAAACAAATGGTTACTGGGAGCTGTGATAAAAAAAAATTACATTACTAATTACGACTACAAGATCATTATATTGTCATCTTGCCGCAATCAAAATTAAAAGTGTATTTAGGATTCAACTACACATTGTCCTACACATTTCATATCTACACACATATAAACGATTTAAGTGAGTTTACAGGATTTTGGGAAATGAAATATACGCAGGGGAAATCTTTTCAAATTCGTTTTAAAACACTTTTAACACACACACAAACATAAACACTTTCATGGACAGCTGGTCTTTTTAGCATTTTTATTTTTGACACAGCCTCACACATATATATGTGTACGCATGTATGTAAGTATGAATATTCAAAAAAGAGGGGTAGATTGTTATAGATCAGGGTTGGTCATCAAGGTACTATTGTACTTTTTTATGGTATAAGTTAAAGTTTAAAGTAAAATTTAAAAAATGCAAATATGTATAACAAAAGCATTCTGAAATCTATGTTTTAATTATGCATACTGTAATTTTTGGTAACTGAATTTTATTTCTAGTTAAAAATCTATTATAATCTTAAGGACTTTTTGAAATATTTCCAAAATATTTGGAACGTTTTCAAATTGTAAATACTTATAGTACTTACTTGAAATTTGAATAAAGGAGTGTGATAAAATAGGAAAAATAAACTCATATAATAAAAATACTTTAACTAAGAATAAAAATATAAAATCTCACTGGTACTTTTAACTACCAAAAAGTACGCACTTATTTTAAAATGTCTCAGGTACCTTTTTATACTTTTCATTTTTCATTTCTCGTAAGTTTATCTGACATTGAGTGTTTTTACCTCAAAGCATACAAAACACAACAACAACACTTAATGAAAAACGTATACAAAAGGTTTGCCTCTGCTGATGGTTGCCTAGACAGGCCAAACGGGATTACAAACATAACAACAACAACATAAACATTTCAATAACAGAAAATAAAATACGGGGTTGAGAACTAAACGCAATCACGTCTGACAATGGAATCAGTTTAATTTTGTTTCGAAACAGCGTATGACGATGGCAGTTAAGGATTTTTTTTAAAAAATGAACAAAAATTAAAAACATAAAATGAAAAATGTGAAAACATTCAAGTGATAAAAAGAATGTGTTGTAATGATAATAAAAAAAATATATAGTAACTAAAGTCAAAATAACCCTTTAAAATAAAATATGTGGATAAAAATGGATTTTCCCATTTAATCCAATTTCTCAAGATTTATAATAAGAAAATCTTTAAAATAAAAGAAATTAACCCCTTTTACAAAATGGAAAGACGTAAAGCTAATCGTTGTTCGTATAATAAACTTGCCAGTAAAGATCCGCGTACGGTCAGTGTTACAAGTTTACGGCGTTCACGTTCTATGCGCGCCTCTTTTCGTATGCTCAAAGGCAAACTTAATCAAGCGAATTTAACAACATCTCCTTTTAAATTTAATACTCCTTTACATAAACGCGCTAAAAATTATGAAAAATTCCATAGTGATGAAGAAAGGGAATCGGAAATAAAAGATATTGAACAAACGCGTAAAACTAGTGAAAAATTATTTAAACAAACAACTTCACCAATTGGAACAGCAAAAATGCATGATTTTGTAACCTGTGATAACAGACAAATTGAGGACTTAATGTCCGCCTTACCCATGGGAGATGTACCACGTAAAGCTTGTAAATTGCTACAAATACCAGAAACTTATTGTCGTAAATATTTAAATGAATTACACCAAGAACAAAAATTAAAGCAGCAAAAAAATCAACAATATAATTCTTCTACGTCCTGGCATATTAAGGACTCACAAGATGATATGGACGACAATCTTTATTATGTCCAAAGTAATAATCGTAAAAATCATATTTATGAGGATTTATCTAAAAGTGTTGGCCAAGGAATTTATGGTACAACACGTCTGAGAACAGCTACAATACGTAAACCAATGCCGTACCTGAATAGTAGTAGGTGTTTTTTTCCCTCTTTAATTTATCTCCTTCACACTTAGTGTTTACATGTTTTTTTTTTTTTTTATTTTTATTTAATTTTTTGTTTACTAAAACCTACTACTCATATCCTTTATGATGTGTTATACTAAATTGTTTGTGTGTGCGTATGTATGTGTGTATTAAACTGTTTCTTACGGTACATTTTATTGGGATTTTCCTTTTAAACGTTTTTGTTGTTATTTATGTGAACATTTTGTTGTTATTGTTATTATACGGTTTTTAGTAGGTGCTTGTTTTAGTAAAGTGAGAATTAGTATTAAACTAAAGGTTTATTCTCTTTTGTATAATAAAAAAAATAAAAACTTTAGGAATGAGATTTTTTGAGTAAAGAATGTTTAGAGAGGGTTTATATCGTTAATAGGAAAATGAGTTTTTAAATATGTATAAAATTTGACAAACCTGTTTAGTAATAATATACTTAAAGTTATTAAGGAGACAATTGCCAGGTAGTTTAATGGTCTTGAATAGTGATTAGGGAAATAGGAAGAAGACTTTAGTTTGGAGATTTTAAATTTAGACAGATATATTGACCTCATATTGTATATGAATTATTAAAGATTTTAATTCAGGATTTAGGAAGGCTTAACATTTTTAAAGGTGTTTTCTGTTTTTCAAAATGTGTAAAATGCTAAGAATAATGTTCTCTAAATACATAATTTTAACAAAATTAAGTCTTCATCAGAGGTGAATAATGGAGAGAGGATTTTGAAAGATTTTTTTCAACATTTTTCAATATATCGCTTCCGTTAAAAGGTCTTTCATTGGGGAAGTCCTAACTCAAACTTAATAGCTTTTCTTTTGGTGCAATGCGCAGTGTGCATTCCAAAAAATTAAATGAAAATAATTTTGCAGTTTAGGAACGGCTAGTCCGATTTCAAGGATCTAAGATTTTGTGCATATTAATCATTTTTACTTATGCAATAAAATTTTTTGTTAATGGATATATTTTCTGAACTGAAAACCGCATATCTCAAAAAATTTCCAAAAATGCGATTTTTTCAATTTTTGCTATATCTTCCCCACCGATATCTGGGAAAAAGAATAATTTAAAAAAATATTATCCCAGCTTTGCGATTTGAGAAATTAAGGCAAAAATTGGAAATTTGTTAAAAAATTAGGCCAAAACCTTGTTCTCCCAAGAATCAATTTTTTTATATTTTTTCCTTCAGAATATTTTTTATTTAGTTCTTTCAGAAAATTATAAATACTGTATATTTTACTTCAAAAAATGCAAAAAAAAAAAAACGAGGAAAATTATCCATTTTTTCAAAAGTTCAAATTTAAATGCTTATAAATTTTGACTTCCTAGGAAAAAATTTAGAACACGTTCTAAAATCATTAGTTCTAGAACTGGTGTAATCACAACCACTTCAGATTCTTTAATAACATCCTTAGAACTAGTGGTTTCACAACTAATTCTGCAACCTTATTATGATTCTAAATTTGTTTAAGAGAATGATTTTGAGAACTAGTGCTTAAGAACTAATTCTATATGAATTCCACATCACTTCCCCAGCAAGAACTTCGCCTACTAAATAACGTGATTTGTAAGCAAAATTGGTATGAAAAACAGCTTCCATTTTTAGTGCTATAACTGATGAATTTTGTTCGAGATGTCCAAAATTAAATAAGTTTTTATTTGGGTTCCAAAAGAGTTGTTTTGGATGCTTATTTTTTTTTTTACGTACAAAAAAAAAAAAAAACATTTGGCTCGGTTGAGATTTAAACCCACGCATCGGCATACTGGTTGTGTTTGTTAGTCTGCCGTCTTACTCGATACACCACAACCGACTTATGTTTTTATGTGCTAAAATGTGGTTTTCATATAGGGAAATAAATAAACTCAATTTATATATAAAAACATATAAATAAATATTTGCCTCAAGTGGGGGTTGGAACTCTCTTTGAATTTAAGTATAAGTACTTTTTTATAGTTAGGCGCTCTAGACAACTGAGCCACGTAAAAATCAAATTACTTTCATATTTACTAAATACTAGTTATTGAAGTACTATTAGGTAATGCTGCGGGTGGCGAATAAGGCTACATTGTAATGCATATATTAAGCTGTTGCTTTTCAAAATAGAAGCTACGTTTTTGCTGGGTCTCTGAACAAATTACTGGTTCCCAAATGACTTCCTTGAACTGTTTAAAAAACTTGAATAAAAAATAAAAAAAATTCCAAAAACTTAATAAAAAAAAAACCAAAAGAGTTTTACAAAATGATATTGATCTAAAAAATGGTCTCTAGGAAATGGCTTATTAGAATATAAAATAAAAAACAGATTCTGAAACCATTCCCTCACGCTTTTATGGCATGAGTTCTGAATGTGATAGTTTCGAACAAAAATCATTGATTAAAGAACTAGTTCTAGAACCATTTCATAGAATTGGTACTGGCTAGATAACGCTTAACGAAAATACTTTACCAAAAAAAAATTAAAAACTTTTAATCTTTGAAGCCTAACGTCTTGTAAACTAAAAGAGATAAAATATGTACGCGATATTGATTTTTGTAGATCTCTACCAATAGAATCCTCTCATACCAAAATCTTGCTTTCAGATTAACAGGATCGTTTTTAAAAATGTTCATAACCGAGGTGTTCAATTTTGGGACCATAAGCACCCGTACCCGGTAGGTCCATTAAAAATTAAACTAGTCTATACTACTATCAGTATATAAAGTTTCATTAAAATCGAACTAGCCGTTCCAAGCCTGCATAATTGCTTACATTTAATTTTTTATAAATATTTCCAAAACGCTTAAAGAACTTTTAGACAAATTTAATGTTTCTTCGTGTCCGAAATAATGTCCCACAATTCTCATCGCATTTTCTTCTAGAGAAGTTGTAGATGGGATCTAAATATAAGCTACCGTTAGGTTAATTCTTTCTTATTTTTCTATGTCAAACACTTTTCTTACACTTGGCAGCAGCATTTAAAATTCGTATAGATTATATTATAGGCCATGCTTGAATATAATTTGAAGCCACATGGCAAATTGTGAATGTTTTAATTGGGGTGTTGTAACAATATCGAAATAGAATTGTGACAATAGATATTCCAGAATCTGAAACTCCTGATATTGTTATAATTAAAAATCTGTCTAGAAAACATATTTTTAAATTTTCATGATTACAAAGAAAAAAATTTGGTTATTGACAATTTTGCAAATATGCTTGAAATAAGTTTATAATATTATGGTCACTGCATAACCGTAATTTGGTAATTATAAGCAACACATGTTTTAGGCAACCATAATATGGTTGTGGAAAATATAATAACGCACGAAGACCTTTGAAATAAATTCAAATCTTTATTTAAAATTCGCATCAGTGATGTTCGTGAGATGTTTAATTGTTGGGCACGACTACGAGTCGAGGTTGACGGCTCTCCTGCCACACTATCGCGAACAACGTCAATGTTTTCCGCAAAGCGAACTGAGCAAGCATGCATAGATGTTTTCACATTTCCTACAGACCCGGTTTGATACATTTGGTCTATTATTTGCTACAACCATATTATAGTGCTATACATATGTAGATTTTTAAAAGCATTTTGATGAACACTTGTATGGTTTTGTGACATCTCCTTGTCACACTCTATCTACTCTATTTTAAATTATATACACAACACTTCATATTTAATATTTACATTTATTTACACAATATTTACAACAACTTAAAAATACCTTAGCATTAACACAAACTCCTTTTGTGTTAAGCTACTTCAACTCAGTTCAACTCACACTGAGTAACTCTCCCCGTTTGTCCAAACTGTCGGTCTTATATACCCACGTTCCCATTCCGTCTTATCCCGTCCTGTTTAAGCCCAAACCTTAAAACTCTATACTAACGTCTCTGTCCAGCAAAACCTCGGTGATCCTCCCATCTTTCCCCTCCAGTTCCTACTCATATGTAACAGCAAAATGTTATTTAATAACCTTCAAGCAGAAGTCTTTTCCATTTTCATTTAAGGAAATTTGAAATTTAATGTATACAGACACCACTCCTTCTATCCTCCTCCTAATTTTTGACTTGATGTGCAAATTTTTAGGCACTTATTTAATTTTGAACTGGTTCTCTAAATATAGAACTCAATTTGAAAAACTTGTGAACTAAACTATTTATATCAAAACTACAGGAAGCGTCGAAAATACTTATAGGTATCATTAGGGATGCGACTTTATCTAAGGAAACCATTGGCCCTTTGCAAAAACGATTACATAATTTCTCAAAACTACATTAACTTTATACTTGATTTGTGGACTTTTGTTCTGTTCATAAGATCTAAAACCTCATAATTATAAAAATTCTTTAGATCGTATGTCTTATTGTTTTCAAACGAAGCGTCTTAGAAATATAAATTTTGGCATAAATATCGGCTTTTGAGCCAAAACATTAAAGGTCAAAAACTATTAAAATACATGTTGATATTTTTCTTTCTTTCTTTTTTTTTTAATACTAAATATTAAAATTCCATTGTGATTGTATCTTAGCTAAAATCTCTCCATAACAATTAATCAACAAAACGAAATTTAAATCCATTTTTCCATATATTCATTATATACATTTTCACTTGAACACAAGAAAAACAAAATACTCTAATCATAAAATCATATTCCAAATTTTATTCTCTATTCTCTACCATTACAATCATTATTCCTCTGTACCAAATTTAATTAAAAAAAATAAATAAATAAATTTACAATTATTTATCTCCATTTTAATATTTTTCACTTTATTTCAATCGAAAAAAAAACAATTTTGAAATAAATCTTACAGGTGCTATTGTAATAACGAAACAAAATCGCCTACAAAAACTTTACTACCCATAAGCAGTTGTTGTTTACGATCGCCGGGTGCCCTTATAAGACAAAAATCATTTCATACTCTATCTGAATTGGCAAAATTCTGTCAAAATAAAAATGTACAAACCAATAAAAATAATGATGCAAATGATGGTAAGATAAAAAAAAAAATATTATGACCCATTTATCTGAAATACATTCATATACAAAAAATACCTAAAGAAGCTTTATTAAGAATAATAAATATGCAACATTTAAAGAAACAACAACAACATTACAGTCAGCTACAATTTTAACACCCTGTGCAAACTGACCCTCATGCAATACAACTAATTAAATGGATGTGGGCGTTACATTATTTATAAGAAAAAACGATCATATCACAATCACTACATACATATGTATGTATACATTTTTTTTATTGTTTAACCAAATTCAGAATACAATACATAATTAAAAGAAACATACAAAAATGTTTAATACATTTTTAATTTCACCCATCAAATAAAGATCCCATCATTTACTCGCATAGTGGTAAAATAATGTCAGCACCATTTTTAAAAATTGTTTTTAAATGTTAAATGTTATAATTATAGGGAATATTTATGGCCACTAAACTGTTTTATTTAATTTAATTTGTTTAAATTTATTATTTTTTAAATATGTTACAACACTAATTTTAAAAGACCAAGAAGCGGTAAATACAAAATTTAATTTTATTATTTTTTTATTTTTTATTTTGCTGTAAAACTACACAGAAAAAATATGATCAATTAAACGACTTATCAAATATAAAAGCTATTCCAATTATTTTTTTAACTGTATCAATTAATCAAGTAATCAAAATTTAATTTTTATAATATTTTTTACTAAAAAGTATAACAATTTATAGGTTTTCAGTTATTTTTCTTATGGTATCAATTAATAAATTAATCAAATATAAATAAAACTAAATAAGTAATAATTTGAATAATTGAATATACAATATTTTTAATAGGTTTTACTTCAATTAATAAATTAATTGAATATGTGTCATTCCTAATTGAAGTTGGATTTTAGATTTTTCTATGTAAAATTTGAATATAATTTGTTAGAATCCTTTGATTTTTAGTAAATTATTTAATTATAAAAATAATTGAATTCATTTTAAAATTCTGATTAATAATTTAATTGAAAAAAAAAAAAAATTTCTAAAATATTTTTTCTGTGTATATTAAAAAGGCATATTGAAGTATTTATTACATAAAATTTATTTTGGAATAACTTTTAAGGGAAATTATACAAATTTTGACTTAAAAAAAATTACTAAAATTAGTCTTTTAAAATAGTGGTGTTGTTTGGTTAAGGGATTTTTAATTTTATTATATATTTTTAAATAACTATTAATTTTATAGTATTATCTTTTTTTTTGAATTATTTATAATTTTATTTGATTTATTTTTTCGTTTTTTTTTTCACCTTAACTCCACCTTAAGATAATGTGCTACCGAGTACTTTAAGTCCTAATAAAAGTGCAACATTGCGATCAGATCGCTCTTCATATAGTTGTAAACACTCCAAGAACAATAACAACAGTAATTACAATACAATTAGCACAATACATCATGATGATGCCGATTCAGTTATCTTAAGAAAACCTCCTTCATCATCATTAACCAATACAATTTCATCAACTAATTCAGCATCAACAACATCATCAAATGCCTCGGCAACAACAACAATAAATCATCAGCATCAAATAAATTTACTACAACAATACAATGCAAGAAATTTCAATAGTCTAGATAGCAATCACTATCAAGAACAACTGCAACGGCATCATCATCATCAGCAGCAGCAAGAATCATTTAATGAACGTGAGAATGCAACATTTCGTTGGTCTGAACAATTGACACAAAATGTTGTATCAGTTGCAAAAATACGACGTTCGGCCATGTCATGTACTTCACAAGATTTAAAAGAAATGGAATTTTTATTACCACAACGGCAACACCAACACCAACACCAGCATCAACATCAACACCAGCATCAACACCAGCACCAACATCAGCATCAATATAAACATCGACAACAGCAACCAGCAGACCATCACAATAATCTTAAATTACTACCACCACTTCCACCTACATTAGCCACATCAACACTATCAATATCATCATCATCTTCTGTTTCGAGCAATAATAGCAATAGCAGCAAAATGTTGGCGGAAAATATTAAATCAAACTCTTCTACATCCGCCTCAAGTAACAATAATAGTTTAAGTATATCACGTCATTCGAGTTCGCACAAAAATCATCATTCACACCAACAACACGGAGAGGGTATAGATGGAGGCAGTAGTAGTAGTGGAACAGGCGTGGATGAAAATCATGCCGATAATAATCAAAATTTAGCCATTTATCGTCAACCGGCCAGTGTTCGGACCACAAAGGGTGGCAATACACCACATCGTTCGAAAATGTCTAAAAAACAATTGAAATTGGCTCAGGCCCAATTGGACAAGTTGACACAGTGTAATCTTCATTTGCATGGTAATAATGTAACCAAAAGAAATGTTTTTTTTTTTTTTTACAAAATTTTAGTTTGAGTGAAAAATAGTCAGGGATTTGAAGGAGTTTTTTATTTACAAAAAAATAAAATTAATCAAGTAATTGGAAAGGAGGGAAATTTCTTTGAAAAAATATTTAATTAGAAATCTTTTTAGCTACTTTGAAAACCAAAACCTGATCAAAATAAATCCATTTGAAATGCTTCAGGAAAACATATTAAATTTGTAAAACCTTCTTAATTAATTCATCGTTCTTTATATAAAATTTTGTTATTTTTTTTAATTAAGCTACCGAAATTATACATGCAATCGGATGACTATATCAGACTCATTTAAGCTACATGTTCAATGCATCTCTTCCAGTAGTTCCTACACTGAAAACCAGTGAGTTAAGCCATAAACTCTACTTTACCGTAGATGTAACGAATCAGCTGACACATTTTCCTTATGAGAGTTAAGGCTCCGTTACTCTACCGTAAATATAAACGGAACGTTCGTTGAAGGTTACTCAAAATCTTAAATGTTGCTAGTACTTTGTTGTTGTTTTGTACACATTAACATCAATTATGTCAATTACACATATTTCCATTAAATAAAATTCAGTTTGAAAATCGCTTGATTTATTGGTTTGTATTTTAGCGATTTTTATACAAAACGAAATTTGTGTTTTGTGACAAAAATTTGTAATTTTAAAATATTGATTCAACTCTACGCTTTATTTAAATTATTTAAAAAATGTTTTAGTGAAGAAAACAGAAAAACCAATTGACCAATTGATAAACTTTTTACAACGATTTTATACGGAGATCTAGTGTATTGAAAAAAAGCTGTAAACATTGTTCTTACAGCTGTCATGTAAAAACGGTAGAGTAACGGATTCTTTATGAGTCTATATGTACTTACAAATGTAAATGTAACGTAGTAGGCTAATCAAATTAATTCGCTCTACGTTTTTACGTGATATCTGTAAGAACTGTGATGTTAACTTTTTATTTCAACATACTAAATCTCAATAAAAAATTGCTGTAACATGTTCATTAATTGAACAATTTGTTTTGCTGTTTTCTTCACAAAAAAAAATATTAAAATAACATTCAAATTTCGATTACCGTTTTTCACTGGAAATATGTTAATTTGACATGACTAATGTTGACATTAACATTTACGTTTTTAACTAACCAACAACTTACATCACGTTTACATTTACGGTAAAGTAATGGAGCTTTAAGCATTATCGCCACTTGAGCCCATATTATATTTGCGACGTAAGAACATGTTGCTGCCGTTTACATTTAAACGCAGGCAGTGACAATTTACACCCACTTTACTTGTGAATTTGATCCTCTCATTTTTTTGTTTCATAGACTTTCTCTCGCTCTAATTAGGAAAGCAGTGGCAGTAAATTTAGAAATAGAACTAAATAAAAAAGCACTGCATGCCGCTGCTGACCAAATATAATCAACTTCATAACTAACAGTTTAGTCCAAATAACATTAACGCGTAGTCAGCAAAAATTATCAGCTGTTCACTGCCTTAATAACATGTCGCTGCCATTTAGCCTCTCATTTATATTCTCATTCTCTTTATCTCGCTCTTAATCTGAAAGCAGCGCAGTGAATTTAGAAACAGGGCTAAAAAAACAGCACTGCAAACTGCTGCTGACCAAATGCAATCAACTACATAAGAAACAGTGCATTTTAAAATATCAGCTGATTGTTTCAGCACACACTGCTGCTGTCTGCGCGCTAATGTAATTGTGGCACACAGCTACTGATTACGCGTTAATGTATTTTGTGTTTTAGTTTCTTAGCTTTTAGTCGATATCAATTATAGCTTCGCTCGTTATTGTTGCCATCTTCAAGATAAATAATAAAATTAAGACCTTTGTGCAAGAAGAGAAAAATGCATCAATAGTTCCAACTCAAAATGAACGGGTGTCAATAGTATAGCAAAACCCCCAAAGGATTTTTCAAAGTTAGTTCGAATTTCGGTTTTATGACGTCTTGAGGTTTGAATTTTTCGAAGCTATTTTTTTTTTTTTTAATAAAAATGTTGTTGGTATTATATTATATTTTTACTGGATGCCACATCCCTTTTACGACATCTAATAAAAATCTTACATAACATTTAAGAGAAGCTTTGTATTCTATAAATCAATAAGTACTTATTAATACATTAGAATTTACTGATTAAAGCATATTTTATTTGTGCTCCAAAATATCCGAAGTTTAAGAGTTCATAAAATCAAAATTCGAACTAACTTTACAAAACCCCTTGGAGATTTAATTTATCCGATGGTATACTTTAGTTTCGCATTAGAATTATTGAGGCAATATTTTTGATGACCAAAAATTGGTAACATATTGATATCGAAAATTTAAAAATTCTTTCAAATATTTATTCCATATATTTTACCTTACACAAACACAACAAGTTTTCAATTAGATACGTAAAATCAGTGAAGCATTGTAGGTGGGGGAATCATTTTATAACTAAAGACGAATTGAGCTGAAGCGGAATTTTATAACAATCGTCTTATGAAATTATTAATGATTTTAAAGATCTTAACAAATGTTGTTTTATTATTATTATTTTTTTTAAATACATTTGTATGATTACATTCTTTTAAAACTCCTTTTATAACAAATTACCAAAAACCATTTAAAAACCATAATAAAAGAGAATTTTCAAAGAAAAATAGATTTTTTGGCAAACATTTCTAGCAATAAATAAATTGAATCTAATCTCACTTCCCAACCAAGTAACATACACACGTGTACAAGTACCGGGCACTTGTTTAAATATGAGAGCAATTTAAAGCACTTGATAATTATAATGACCTTTTTTTTAAAGCTTTGAATTATTTATAATTTATAATTTTTGCTCTATTTTTCCTTTATTCTTTGCTAATTTAGCCCTTTTTTCGGCTGTTGAACATGGACACTTAGATAAGGCGCGTACCATTTTAGAGTCAACAGATGTGGATGTAAATAGGTAAGGGGGAGTAGAAGAAAAGCAAATAATTTATTGATTTAATTTGACTTAATGTTTCCTTTTTTTATAGCATTAATACAGATGGCCTATCGGCATTGGATGTGGCTGTTTTAAGCAATAATCGTTCAATGACAAAAATGTTATTGCAACATGGTGCTTTGGAAGGATCACAATGTAAGTGTAAGATATTTATTTTAATACAAATAATTAATGTAAAGATAAAATAATTTGAATTAACTAACATCATTTATCTCTTCTTTAGTTTCCGTTGATAGTATTGGCACAAAACTAAATGGTTTATTAAAAGATGCCGAAGTGCGTATTAATGATTTAAGCGGTCTAGAGGGTACCTGCCAACCTTCATTTTCATCACGACCTTCAATATCTAGTATTATTATTGGTAAGTAAATCATATTACTATAAAATATACAGTATATTTCATAATAATAGTAATAAGCAATAACACTTAAAAATATTCATACATATGCACGTATGGCTTAAAACCACATAAGATAAAAAAATTTTTCTTATAAACTAAATAATAGAAAATGAAGTAAAATGCACTTAAATATAAACATATACATACATAAGTATGTGTATATATGTATTGTATTGACATCTTAAGAAAAATGTGCATTCACCCTAGCTATTTACTTAATTTTTGCTTAAAACCTAGGGGGCGTACAATAAATACACTTGCAGACTTAAAAGAGAGTAATAGAAATTATATGTGGGTGATTCCTGAAAACCAAACAATTTGAAAAACATTATTCTTAATTGAATACACAATACTCTGCTTATAAGTTTCCCAATCTGTTTAGAACACCACATATTGATGACATACACACTTAAATGACTAACATTATTTCACAACATTTGAAAATACCAATTGAATAAAGTGAACTTTACAGTTATTGTTTTAGTATTATTAGGGGAATTCAAAGGAGGGTGATCTTACACTACGAGGGCGGATCAATAAGTCCGTGACTTTTTGAATGAAACACAGTGTTTTTTGCAAAACAAAAATTTATTTTTCAACATAATCTCCTTTTAACTCAATACACTTAGTCCAACGTTTCTCCAGTTTTTGCATCCCTTCCAAAAAATTGGATTTTTCGAGGTCCTTGAAATAGGCATTAGTTTGGTCAATAATTTAATCGTTGGAGCTGAATCTCTTTCCACTGAGCCATTTATTTAGGTTTGGAAATAGGAAGTAGTCACTAGGGGCTAAATCCGGAGAATATGTCGGATGAGGTACAAATTTGTAGCCCAATTCACAGAGTTTTGCTATTGAGACTGCACACGTGTGCACCCGTGCATTATCTTGATGAAAAAGAACTTTTTTCTTGGCCATATGGGGTCGTTTTCTTTTTAAATCCTTATTAAATCGGTCTAATAAGTTGGCATAATATTCGCCATTTATTGTTTTTGCCTTTTGAAGGTGGATTATCCCGCGTGCATCCCAAAAAACTGTTGCCATCACCTTTTTGGCCGACAAAAAAGCGGCACCCATCTTGCAGACAACTTTCTTAAACCCAGCTGATCATTTAAAATCGAAAACTTGCTCAAAATTTGACAGTAGTCTATTAACAGGTGGTACTTGATGGGAACAGTGTTGCATTTCATATAACTACGAGGGAAGTTCAAAAATTCACAGAAATATTGATCCGCCCTCGTATATTGTAAATTCATATATAGAACCATAAAATTGGCAAAATTGTAATAGTAACACTATTTTTTCTTTAAAGAATTAATTTATTAACAGTTTCAGAAATTTAAGGTCAAAGGTCACAGAAAAACTTTTAATGTTTCATTGACAGTAAGTCTTTGGAAATTTTATGGTTTCATTAATATTCTTGCAATGTTAATTTACACATGATTTTAACCTCATCCTAATGGATATCACACGATAAAGTTTCTGGGGTGATAACATAATACCTCCAAAATAGGTATTCGTTCTCTCACCAACCAAGATATTTGGCTTTATTCGTAGTCTTACATTGATATGGTAAACATATAAGGTAGCACTAAAGATCCATTGGATGGTGCAGCTTTGGCCCTTTCCTAACTATCTAGTTTTGCATAAAACAGCTACAGGGCTTTCATTTTATTTTCTTAACTGAAAATATTAAATATCCTGAGATAGAATGTTTTGAATATATGTTTCAATATATTATTAAATATGCAGTTTCAAATATGTTTTGCTTCCCTTCTACTCTTACGATAAAATAAATTATTGTTCTCTTTAGTATTTAATTTCATCACGTGTGAATATTATAATAAATTTTTTATTTGCGTTTTTTTTTTTTTTTTTTTTCTTTTCCATTACAGGCAATACTGGTTCCTCTGTAACAGGTTGTACCGGCAATGAGGTGGACAAACAAATTGGTATATGGGAACGACGTGTCAAAGGTTTGCGTCGTCTTCTATTGGGCTGGGATCAGGCAAGACCCCCAGATGCGCCAGCATCTGTTACTGTTGATGTAACGGGTGATAATTCAATACAAGTGCAAATACTTGAACCATTCGAAGGAGCAATTGGTACAAAATTCAAAGGTAAATAAAATTGAAAACATTTATAAGGAAAATACCCACACTTATACTTATAGAGCCAGCAAATACAATGAGTACAATACAATTGTATTGAATTGTGTGCTTTCGAATCCCTGTTGGCTAAATGTGTAAATACAATATGTAAACGTAACATTTTTCCACACACACTCATTTCTTCCATACAATTACAATTTAGTCATACTCAGACTCTGGGTAATCAAGATTTTTAAAATTTAAAGAAAAAAAAATATAACAAAAATATTTCTTAGTGAATTAAACTGCCATTGGATACAAGTATCCTTTGGCAATTATAGAAAGGTAGAAAAAAAATCAAAGTCTCATTAATTTTAACCAAAGGTAATAAAAGTAAATCAATAGAATTCCTGTTTGATTTCCTTTCCAGGAAATCACAAACAATAATTAACTGAAAAATATTTACATCTTTAGGTGTTTTTATACTCGAACAATAAAATTATTCTTAGAATTTAAAAATTGGGAAATATTGAACGAAAATTAAATGTAGTGGAATAATTTAATATACGAGTAAAAGATGTTTCAGTATTTAACCAAGAAATGTTTGAGGTATCGGAGTTTAAAAGTGATGTAAACATTTCAGCAAATAAACTTAATTAAATGCTTTAGCAACGAAAGTTTTGTCATTAATAAAATAAAATTATTTTCAATCTACCGTAACAGTTGGACAACCCCGATTAATGGTTTAGAATTTTACAGCTGGCGTTTGCGAAAACAGGTTTACGACACCTTTTTATTTTGGTATAATAAGTAAATATCAAGTCAAAAGTTTGAAACATATTATGTTTGATATCAAATGTTTTTTCAATAAAGGGTAAAGTTTTAAGTATTATTCTAATTGTGGTTTCAAAAGTCGGATACAGCGTTACCGCTGGGCGACTTTAGTCTGCAATTGAATAATTATATAATAATTATAAATAAATTATTTTGTTATTAATAAAATTTAATTTACTATTTTCTTAAAACATAACATTCTCTGTTTTTGTTTTCATAAAATAAACAAATTTTAAGGAGTTTTTTAAGTTTTGAAGCAGTTGACACTTTTTTCTTTAAAAAAAGTCTTTTTATTTTGAAATATAATTTTTTGACTGTTTTAAAAATTCTCAACAAAAATCCGAAAATCTTTGAAAAATATATGAACAATATTTTGACGCATTACTTAATCGAAGCTAAAGATTTAAAGCTATTAGAAATTGATGAGACTTTAATGTTTTAAATATTTAATTATTGAACATTTTAAAATAAAAAAAAACATAAGCGAAAATGCGCTCCCTGATTGAATTATAAAATTAGTTTCTGATAGTATTTGGCGACAAAAAAATGACCATAACCAAATTAAATTTCTTAAAATCGAATCCGATTTTAAAAAAGATATAGATACATATATTTTTATATTCTATACACTAAAAATAAATAAGCATCCGTTAGGTTTTTTTAGGACGAATAGTTTTATTAATAAGCCGAAATTTTATTTTCTACGTCGTCTATGAGCTGAGAAAGAAAAACTACGCTAAGGAAATTAAATATAAAATACGTGTATCTTCGCCCCCTGATATAAACTTCAAAATCTATCTTTAAGATTTGTAGGACGAATAGTTTTAAAAGAAATCAAATAAAACTATACATTGACCCTGAAACTATCAGCACAAAATTTAGTTGTCGCACATGCTTTTGTTTAAGAGATATCAGCAGAAAAGTATGAAATGAAGCTACAACGGACACCCTGTGTTTCTAGTATTTAGCCCATAACTTTTTTGTTTATTAATCGATTTTGCCCATTTTCAATACCAAACAAACCTTATATAAGAAATCAAATCAAATTATTTGAGCCAAATTTCGTCCCGTTCGAGCCCTATCCTGCTTTCAAGAAACAAACAGACGGACATAGCTAGATCGACTCAGAATCTAACCAGGACCCAGAAAACATGGGGGTCTTAAATTATTTTTTCGACATGTTACACACGGAATGACAAAATCAATATACTCTCCATCTTTTTGATGGTGGATATAAAAATGTCGCATATTTCCGCTCCCTGATAGAAATTTCAAAAACTGTCTTTGCTATGATTTGTAGGATGAATGTTTTTATAAGTAAAGCGAAATTTAATTGTCTATGTCATCTTTCAGAAAGCTTTGGAAAAAGAAAAAATGCTCAGAAAATTACAGACAAATCCACTTATCACCGCTCCCTGATATAAATTTCAAAATCTGTCTCCATTAGGATTTGTAGGACGAATAGTTTTATAAGAAATCAATTAAAACTACCCATATCATGCAAAAAAACTATTTTTATTTAAAGTAAAACAAAACACCAAAAACATTGCATATCTCCGCTCCCTGATAGAAATTTCAAAATCTGTCTTCGCTAGGATTTGTAGGATGAACATTTCTAGTTAGTACTTAGAACATTTCTAAGTAAAACGAAGATTTCTCCTTTCAAAAAAACTTTATAAAGAAAAAAAATGCTTATAAAATGACACATAAATCCACTTATCTCGGTGGATGATAGAAATTTCAAAATCTGTATTCTTCGCCCATTGATAGAAATTTTTAAAACTGCCTTGTTTAAAATCTGTCTTTGCTAGGATTTATAGGAACATTTTTATAAGTAAACCGAAGTTTAATTGTCTATTGCATCTTTCAAAAAGTTCTAAAAAAATCCTTAGAAAATGACACATATCTTTGCTCCCTGATAGAAATTTTAAAATATGTATGTCTCCGTGGGATGAATAGTTTTATAAATAGACCGAATTTTAATTTTCTACCACATCTGAGAGCTTCAAAAAGCTCTCGGAAGAGAAAAAATGCTTAGAAAATTACACGTAAATCCGCTTATATTAGCTCCCTGATAAAAATTTCAAATTTTAATTTCCTACGTAATCTGGGAGAATCACAAAGATCTGGAAGAGGAAAAAGGCTGAGAAATATATACATATAGACAAAAAGTAGTCAATTTTTATTTTTGACTGTTAATAATTCATGTTCCATTTGTGTGATGGCTGGTAGAAACAATAGTCCAACCAAAATGTTTTTTATGTTTAACTAAACATTTAGCTAATATTTAGTTATGAAAACTATAATTTACCTGTCAAAACATTCTAACTAAACGCTAATTACAATATTTAAGTTCTAAAAACAAAATAAATCGTATTTGTATATGTATTTGAAACTTTTATTTAAATTAGGTAAAACCCATAAGTAAAACTAAACAAACACAAAAAAGAAATACATTTCTTAGTTATGAAAACAAATAAGAATTATTTTACCTAAAAATTAAATAGCAGGTAGGTACTTATGTACTACATCTAAATAGCTGAGATAAAGGAAAAAAGGAAGAGTTTAGATTTATATAACAACATTATAAATTTAGTAGCTTAGATGACTCATCTCTAGTAAGTACTTATCGGCAAAAGTTCCTTAGTGTTTCCTGATTGTATTAAATTTTATGTAAAGATAATTAAACTCAAAACCATCACACGTAATAAGATCTTGTTTAAGGAATAGTAAGTGAACTCTAGGCCTTAAAAAATACTTTCAAATAATTATCGTGTTTAAAAACAATATTTTGCAACATTTGTTTCTTATACTAATACTGGTTAATTAAATTAAGTAAAATAAGTCACTATATCTTCTCCTTCATATCTCTTCCAGTGCAATGGTCAACTCGTGCTGACTTCAGTAATATTGTTGGTGAACGTGAACTAATGGATTGGCGTAGTTTTCATGGTACAATGGGCACTCAGTGTCACATAACTGGTCTAACACAGGGAAGGCGTTACTTTTTAAGGGCAGCCTGTGGCAATGTTAAAGGTTGGGGTCCATACAAAACATCCGTACCAGCCAGTGTAGTACCATCAAGTATGTAGAGACTTGTAGATTATCCATAAAACATTAACATTATTAATACATAATGCTCTTCTATTTTAGGTTGGCGTGATCTAAATAATCGTGAAGATCGTTATCTGGGACGTCAACGTATGTTGGACAATTTATTTACAGCAGTGCGTTTGGCCCGACCCTCAGATGTTTCTGAATTAACTTTGGATACGAATAGTCAACAGAGAAGAAATCCCAAAAAGAAAACTACAATTAAGCAATTATTTTCGGTAGCTTCCAAATTTCAAAAGCATCTAAGGAGGTAGATTTTAAATAATTTCATAAAAGTTTAAGAAAATAATTATTTTTATTTTTTGTAGGGGCATTTATTTGGCCAGTATTGTATACTGTGAGGATAAGGTTTTAGTAACTAGTGAAGATTTTCTACCCGTTATAGAAATCGATGAATCGTATCCCAGCTCTTTAAATAGCGATTATCATTGGCTAATGAAGGTAAATTACTAGACTTAAAATCATAGTAGAACTAAATGTCTTATATATATTTCCTATTTAAGGTTGCCTGTACTTGGGATGATGTTAAATCTTTGCGCACCGACATGGAACGTAATCTTACTTCTGCCAATCATTTTCGTACCAAACTTTTATCAGCTGTTTGTCAAATGCAATCTGCCTTGGGTTTCAATGATCTTGGACAGTTGTATTATAAACCTTTAAGAGATGCTCATGGTACTGTAGTCTTAACCTGCATTCAATCAGTTAAAAGTCAAAAAGTTGTCTCGATATTAAACTCCCGCTGGTTGCCTGTTAATAAATTACAAAAGAAAATTGGAGCCATACATGAAGAATATAACATTAACGAAGTCTTAATATCATCCATAGCCGATCAGATTCAATATCATCAGACTGCATTGCAACGTCTATCGCCTGGTTTATATTTGGGTTATTTGAAAATGCAGTGTTCCATGGATCAAATACAGGTGGTGGTGCCCGCTAAAACACCCAATGTCTTGCCTCACTATAAAGTCCGAGATAATAGTCATATAACTGCCGAGGAGTGGCAGGTGTTAAAAAAGGATAGTGAAGAAAATTCGAAAGATGGACGTAGAAGTGCTAGTCCTTTAAGACTTACATTAAACTTTAATACCAATACAGAAGCTACTACTGAAGTTCAAAGATTATTTTTGTATGATTTAACGACAGCTACTCAGAAATTGTTTAAGTACATGAACATTAAACCCGAAGAGGCCACCACCCACCGTTTATATGATGTGGAAGTGATAGAGCATAGTAAAGAGATAAGTTTTCTTATAATATGTCCCTCTGTGGAGTTAAGTTGTGCTGTGCCAGGACAATCGGAGTTATTGCTGCAACGTGAAGATTTAGCTAGTTTAAGTATACAAGCCTTTGAAATGATACATTTAAGCACTTACCAACCGGGCATTATACAAAAATATGCTAGACTTTCGTGTATTTTAGAATTGGATACCGCTTTGGCTAATCATTCACAAAGAGAAGCTTTCTCTACCTCCGAATTGCAAACAGCTAAAGAACGTTTAGCTAAATTACAAGAATTGACAGCCAGTTTAAATGCTGTTTGGAAGGCAGTACGCTGGCTAATGGATGTTATTGCTTTTGCTAGAGATAAAAATGCTCCTCCTTCGGCTGCCATGAGAGAAATTTTAGATTTTGGCCAACAAGTCAATGAGAATTCTCAATTGTTGCAACCTCCCATAAGAGATATGAAATTCACTAAATCTGGTTCGGGTAGAGGTAGTTGGCCTGGTCCAGGTGCTTCCTCTTCAGGTAATATTAATATGGGACCTGAACATTCCAAGTCCGAACAAAATCTTGGCATGAAAGCCTCCACTCCTACTTCAGGGACACGCAACCAAAAGCAACAAAATCAAATGCAATCTTCACAAAATAATGCCGTTACACCGGCTACACCTAATTTTTTACAAGTCAACAACGATTTTATGACTTCCGATATGTCTTTGCGTAAAAATTCCGGAGATTCAGGTACTTCGCATTACACCAGTCAGAGTTTTAATTCCGCTAATGATTCCGTCTTAACAAGCACCAGTGATTTTGGTCAAATGTTCAATATGCCACCTTCACGTTCCGATGACACGCTTAGTGAGGCAGCCAAGCAACAAAATCAAAAATCTCAAATTCTACAAAGAAAACGTACCAGCTCAAATATTACACCCACTTCAACACCAGTAACACCCTTGATAACTGTACACTCTTCTTCAGTACCGTATTTAGGCAGAGATCCTTTAGCCGGGGGTTCATGTCAATCCTTGAAAGTTAATTACAATGGAGAATATGAGAGTAAACAAATCAAGACAGCCGAAAAGGTCAAGTCAGCTTCTAGTGCCAATCTAAGAGACAATGGTCTCTACTTGAAGACCAACTTAACCACCATACAGACAGAAGTTAAAAAATCAAATTCTTCAAGTTTAGATGAAAATCTAGCACCCAGCGCCTCTTCCTCAACAACAAAAAATCTACAAAGACAAAGTAGTCAAGAGGAATATACCGCCACCAGTTGTCCCAGCTTAGCCACCGATACATCAGAAGCAAACAATACACCTTCTGGTATTATACAAGTCTATACAGCTTATAATACCGGTTTGGCTTCGGGCACTAGTCTTAAGTTGCATGTCACCGCCAAGACCACAGCCCGTGAAGTGGTCAATTTAGTAGTAAAACAATTGAATATGGCTGCTGTTCTTAAAGGTAGTAATGGTCCCATTTATTCCGCTGATATGTTGGATAATTTTTGTTTAGTGGCGGTAATTGGTGCTCGAGAACGATGCTTACGTGATGATTTCAAACCATTACTTTTACAAAATCCCTGGAAAAAGGGTCGTTTATATGTACGACAAAAACATGAACTATTGGCTGCTATAGAACATTCAAATCGTAAATCTCATTTGATTTAAGTTTTACACCGTTTATAATGTTAAGTATGGGTATGAAAAGAAAGAAATTTTTGTGTTATAAATCGAGTCCATAGAAATAGTTTTTCAACGTTTAAATTAATATTTATATTTGAATTGGAAAAACCGGTAAACTGGGTTCAATACAGTTACGGACAAAAAAATAGGGTCAAGTATATTTCTTTGAAATTTTTTGAGTTTTCGACATGCCAAATCATTGCGAATATATTGGGTTATAAGCAGAGAAGACAAGAATACCTTTTTTGCCTTTTTATGCTTTTTTGTTGCGTTTTTGCTTTTTTCTGCTACTTTCCCGATTTTTGCGCCTTTATGCTTATTTTACATTTTTTAAAACAAAAGCAGTTTTTTTGAAGAATTTTGGCCAAAATAATCAGATTTTCAACATTTATTTGAACGATTTTTGTCTTTATTAAAACTTTGATGTATAAAACTGTTCACCAGTTCGAGTAATACTCTTATTGGAACCAGATAACGCAACAGTTAGATATTGGCGAAAAGTATGAAGTGGAGTTACGACGAAAACAAGTTTTTTCTAGTATTTGGCGCTTAACTTTTGCGTTTATTAACCGATTTTTTATAAAAAGCAAGTCAACGAATTTAATGCAGTATTTCAAATAACCTGGAGTAAATTCCTATGATGGATTTATTCGAAATTTATATTTAAATCCGCCCTATCAATCTCCACTGATATTGGATGAAGTTTCTCAAATTTATCGTCATAAAGCGTTACGCAGTATCTATATTAGACATTTTTTTTATCAAAACAAACGTCAAAATTAACCCGAATTTATGGAAGGTAGCAACAGTTGCATTAAAACAACAATAAAGCGAATTCAGCTGTAACAACAAAAAATAATATTCAGCTGTTTAACTGAGGATGCCCTGTCTAGATTCGGACTGATTTTGACGTTTGTCTTGAGAAAAATTTTTACATCGTCTCAAGCAAAAATTGTCATTTTTTATTGTGGACAAAAAAATAGGGTCAACAGTAATTTTGTTAAAATTTCTTAAAATTTTTATGAAGCTTTATTTTTTTCCAAATACCATTCTGGAAAGACCCAATATTATAATACAGACCAGGAAAGGAAAATCCTCTAAAAAAAGGAGTATTTATTTTATAGAAGAATATAAATGTTAAATTTAGTAGCATACCATTTCAAATTGTCAGGCATAGAGTAGCATATAGAGACGAAATTCTCGATTGACATTTAAACAAAATTGTTGTTTTGTAAACAAAAATGTATTTTTATTTTCTTTTTGCAACAACAAAATGTATTTGATTACATGTATTTTGTTGTTGCATGAGTTAGGTTTTTGACAACCGACCTAGGTTTTTGACAATTAGTTTCGTCTCTTGTTACTCTTTGTTGTCAGGTCAATATCTCAGCATCAGGGAACTCTAGAATGGTCTTCTAAAGAAATAATGTTTCCTCCAATTGTTTTCTTATGTTTCCAGAACAAATTTAGAACCAAATTAATATAATTAAAACTTTCAGACTTGGTAAAATTTTTGGATGATTTTCCGTTTCCGAAGAACTTTTTTAGCACTTAATCTTTTTTAATTGATCTAAAGTTCTGCCATTTAATTGAAAATAAAATTATTGAACTGTATGATCGATTTCGGTACTTATATTTTGTTGGAACCTTCGATTTTACTCATATTTTCAAAGTGCCAAATCTACAGATCCTTTTCGATACGAATAATTCTCGGAATAGAAGATCATCGATAATTTTCATATTTTTTCAGTATTTTATTTTAAATATCGTTATCCAGATTTAAAAAAAAAAGTAAAGTCATTAAAATTTTTCATACAAATTTAAAAAATTTTAACAAAATTACTGCTGATCCTTTTTTTGTCCACACTGAAAAAGGACTACATATGCTTGAGACGATGTACCGTTTTCGGGATAATGTTTACGGATATTATTTATGTATGGGTTTATAACCCAATATATTTGCAATGATTTGACATTAAAAGTTTTATTGTTTTGCATAAAATTTTGTCGAAAACTCAAAAAAAAAAAAAAAAAAATCAAATATATATACGTGACCCTATTTGTTGTACGTAACTGTATATTCAGTACACATTTATTTAGTCAGTTTAAAGTGTTTATTCCTTTGTGGAATTTTAAGCTTTTTTAAAATACATATTTAGTTTTGAATTTTTTGGCTTGAAAAGGTATTTAGTTACATATTCCTTATAATCCGTTTTAAAACTTATTTTTTTAAGTTTTAAAATTTTCTAAAAATTCTCATTATATTTTACATATCCGAGGTGTCCTACAACTTTGCTTTCAATCGAGCCATCATTTTTGAAACTTTAGATTTGTTTTCTTACACTTTTCAAATCCCCTACCATGAGGCATTTAGTTTCACTTGTTACTTTTAAAAATAAAATAACCTAAACTGAATAAAAAAATCAGTATTTTGGTTTCATACTTTTTAGCAACCGAAGGACCATAATTTATTTCAAATAAAAATAAACTTTCTCAAACGCTTGCAAATGTTTTTCAATTCAAAAAATAACAAAATTTTTAATAAATTAATTAAATTTTACGGGTAGATTACAAGAAAATCCAAATTTATAAAATATTAAACTTTAAATTAAAAACTAAAGTTTAACTACAAGAAAAATAATCCTCAAAAAAGAAAAGCTTTATAAAAAGTCCAACTTCTAAAAATGACCATAGATTTTTTTCTAAACTTTTAGTTTTGACAAAAAAGAAAATAAATTAAAAAAAAAAAAATTGTTATTTATTTATAATAAAAAAAATTAAACAGAATTTATTAAATTTGTATTATTGACCAATTCCAGAATTTAGACTGAGTTTTATTGGAATTTATGTATTAGACAAGAAACAAATTAAATTACAAAAAATATAAAAAAAATATTCAAAATAAAATTGAAATATTTAAGTTTTAAATAATAAACCAAGAAATAATTGTAAAATTTATTACACCAATTACTATATACGCTATAAATACATATGTATATGTTATTAATAAAGTAAATAATAAAAAAATTATCGTTAAAAATTATTAAATAAAAATATTTTTTCTAAATGTTTTTTGTATTTTTTTGGGAAAAACAAATTGTTTAAAAAAAAAACAGTATAAAAATACTAGCACTCCCAACAAAATTAGTTTTTGTCCACTAGATGTCGTAAATGTATTTTAGTTTTAATAAAAAATATATATTTAAAATATACAAACAAACAAATGTTGTTGTATTCTTAGTGTTAGTTATAAAAATAATCTATAGATATAGATAATGTTTAATGTTTAATTATTTTTATATTTCTTTTTTTAATTTTAGTTTCTTAAAGAAAGTGTAATTTTTTTCTAAAAAAAAAAAAATAATCAAGGAATTTTAGTGGCAATTAAAATTATTATTTTTTTATAATTTTAATTCTATTATAAGAAATAATGAAGAAAAAATATATATAAATTTTATTTAAAATATAAATTTTATTTTTTTTAATTTATTTTTTTTTTAGTTATTTTCAAAAGAAATTATTATTTTTAGCACAAAAACGTTAATTCTTATGACAAATGTAATGAAAGAGTAAGTCCTGTTGTTTATGTAATAAATTCAATTAAAAAATTTTAAATAAATTAAATAATTAGCTAAATATTACTTTAAATAGAATTTATAAAAATCAAAATTATATAAAACGCTTTAAATAATGTACTGAAAAAAGTACGAAAAACTAAATATTATTAAATTAAATACCAATTTTTGACAAATCTAAATGTTTAAATGTGCATTGTATAAATTTAGATGCAAAATACATAATAACTTATTAAACATGTTGAAGATTTTATGAACAAATTTGTTAAATATTTTATAGAATTTATTTTTTAATTACAATTTAAAAAAACTAAATAACACAACGAATAAGTATTTTTTCGTTTTTAAAGAAAGACAAAAGTTTTTAAATGAAATAACACTAATTCTAGTTTGACAGAGAAAAATTTAACCATCAATATATAAAATTTTGTTTTTAGTTTTCCATATTATTTATTTGTAGTAAAATAAATACTCTTGAACTTTGATTTGAAATATATTCTCGATTTTTTTATAAAGTCTTGAAAAGTTAAAACGCCCAAAAAAAATCCACACGAAATTAAAATCTATTTCAGTGTTGAAACACAAGCTAGTGGTGGCGATAGTAGTTTTCCGTTATTAAATGAAGTCGGAGGCGAAAACGAATTTGTACATGAATTTTGTTTTTGTATATTTACCCGCTTGACCACAAACTTCGAAAAGATATCGCTTTCGAATAATTCTCGAACATTTTTCTAACGAAAGACTATCGAAGGTGTTTCGAGGATGAATTCGTAGAGCTCGCCTGACGCTTAGGTTGTGACAGAAAATCGATCGATATTGAAGGTTCGTTTATGATATCTATATCGAATATTAAGTGATATCGTTATTGAAACGAGAAAATGTTCGTTACGTGGTATTCACACTTGCTCACATCTAACATCTACCATCAATTTTACAAGATGTTAACATCTTCCCATATGAATTCTATAGGGCTCAGAACTCAACATCTTTAAAAGATGTTCCTATCTCATTTAGTTTCAACTAACATCTTTCTATTATTTTGGTGTCATAACTAGAAAAATTACATGAAACTGAAAAAATCAAAAAAATAAATGCAAAAAAAAATATAGGAACACAGCAACAACAAAATATTTATTAAAATTTTAATCAAAATACAAATATTAACAAGCGCGAACGTTATATTCGGCTCGACCGAATCTATATATCCACCATCAACTTTTTCTAATTTTAAGTTATATGGGAGGTGGGCGGATCACGGCCATTTTTTGTTTTCGAGTTTACATTGGTCCTTGAACTATTTGAACACAATTTCGTTGAAGTTTCACCTTATATGGGAGGTGGGCGGACCACGCCCATTTTTGGTTTCCAAGTTTATATCGACCTAAACTATTTATACAAAATTTCGTTGTCGTACATGCTTTTGTTTAAGAGATTTCAGCAGAAAATTATGAAATTAAGCTACAACGGATACCCTGTGTTTCTAGTTTTTAGCCCATAACTTCGTTGTTTATTAACCGATTTTGTCCATTTTCAATACCAAACAAACCTTATATAAGATAAATACGTTGTCCTGTTTGAGCCCTATCCTACTTTCAAAAGACAGACAGACGGACGAACATAGCTAGATCGAGTCAGAATCTAACCAGGACCCAGAAAATATATACTTTGTGGGGTCTTAAATGATTCCTTCGACATCTTTTGATGGTTGGTATAAAAAAAATATCATATAAATTGACGTATTAATAATTGTTTTTATTGTTTAATTGCAATATTTAATAAAATTATTGATTTTTTTTTCATGATTTTATAAAAAATTTTCCATCAAACATTTTTACTCCACTTCTTAAGTAAATGACTTTTTCATTGATGAATGATGGTAGATGTTAGACGTTGCAAGTGTGAACAAATGTTTCATATTTTTAACATCTTCCATGCATTTCTTGAAGATGTACGCAAGTGTGAATCGATATTACTAATGAATCATTGGCAATAGTTCTATTCTGTTTCATTTTCATTTCGTTTCTCATTTAAAATTTAAAGCAGGGATCGGCGCTCTTAAATTTCACACTCTGTATTTGTGTATGGTCTGTATAACTCTCCTGCTCTTATATTGTGTACGGGAACAATTTTTAAGCTTATTATTTCATAATATCTATTCCTCTTAAACAATTTATGCTCTGTAATTAAAACTATAATTGAATATTAAAACAATTTGCTTAAAAAAGTATTCAAAATATAAAAAATTAATAAATAATTATTCTCTTCTCTTCATGTAAGAGCATATAAATGTTACAAAATTAAGAGATCATTTGCACGTGTGCACCATTTTGCGTGTCCCTGTTTTAAAGCAATTTTTTTTTTTTACTAAACACAATACACTAAATATTCAAAAAATAATATAGACTTAAGTTATATTTTAAAGTTAATTAACAATAGCGTATAAAAAAAAAAATAAATAAAAATTTCAACTTTTAAATACAATTAGAACCTAGTGCTACATGACGATGATCCCAGAGGAAATTTTTCTGTTGCCCAAATCCAAATTTTTAGAGGTCAAAGTTTACTAAATTATTCTGCAAAAAGAAAATTTATCATTTAGGTAAATATAAAATATATAAATATGTTATTTGGCCATGGTCTTTCGACATGTTGCAATTTTACTTCGCTCAAAATAGTGGCAAATATTTTACAACTTTTTTCACAATGTATTCACATTTTCTTTTATTTAAGGGCCAAAGTCAGCTGTTGCTTTTTTGAATCGTAAAAATATTTCGTGTTCACATTTGTAAAAGACGTCAAATATTAGCGTAGTGTGAACTTAGCTTCATTATATACATGTACATTAGAGTGTACCGTAGACAAAGATTTTGTAAAGACCACTCAAACGATGCGTAAAAATTAGCTTATTAAGAAAAAAATATTGAAAAAAAGTTTATAATTGATCATCAGTTCCCTAACAGCGATTAAAAATCAGGGGCAAGAACATTTGGTCCAAAAAAAGTATTGTATTTTGTTTCGTGTTTTGAGCCATTTAAATATTTTATTTTTTTACTGCAAAAAAAAAAGTTCAATATTATTTCTTTCAAAATGGTTACAATTTTTAATTTTGTTCCTTTTATGGCTAAAGTAAATAAAATTAGCATTGTTGAAAATAGATCATTTTGATTGTTTTATCAAAATGTCCTCTAGCGAAACAAAATCCTATGGGGAAAATTTTTTAAATATTTTTCTCATAACAAGCTCCAAATTACGGTTGATAAAAAAAATCGAAATTTTTTGTCCAAAATGTATGGGTTCTATGGTTTTTAAGTCGCTGGTAGAGAACTGAAGAAAAATTTAAAATTTTTTTAAATAATTTTTCCATATGAAGCAAATTTGTACAAATCGTTTGACGGGGTTCTAACATCAAAATCTCAAAAAAGGTGTTCCTTGGGACACCCTAATATATATTTAGATTTCTATCTCTTTCCATCTTATAGGTATTAATTTAATATAGACATATGTGATTTGTTTTGCAACAACGACAGCACCGACAGAGAGTAGAAAATTAGAGCTTTTGAGAAACCACTTTGTTTTAAAATGCAGTGTTGCCAGAAGATGTAATTAGTAGAGTGCTAAAACGTTCAAAAAATTATGCTAAATTGTTCTACAGCTGAAAATGGTAATGCTAAATCGTTTTGTAAAGAAAAATTAATATTTTTGTTGCCCTTGTTTCTTAAAAAATATAGTACAAATGACTTATATTTTAAAGCTGACAACTTATAACGTTTAATTTACTAAGAAATACTTTCAAAAAAAATAAAAAAGTATTTAATAAAAAATTACTGCAAAAATGTGCTAAAAGCATTTAGCACATTTTTATAAATCGCCAGTGCATTTTAACTTCTTCAAATGCTAAATCTAGCACTGAAAGTGCTAAAATGGCAACACTGCTAAAATGTTACCTTAGAGCCCAAACACAACCAAACGGATTTCAACGTTGTTTTCCGCTCTAAGAGAGAAATGCAAATTAAATGAAGACGGAATCCAGCAGCGGATTTCATATATATTTTGTTTTTGTTTCTTTATATTTTTTGTGTTTGGCAACAACAAAACTACATATATAAAAAAATATTTATCTTTCTCTCTTAAATTCCAATCATAAAAAATAAAAAGCAAATCTATCTATCTCTTTCTTATATAAATTTAATGTAAACTTATGTGATTCATTTTGCAACAACGGCAACACTGACAGAGAGGGAGAGTGAGAAAATGAGAGCTTTTGAGAATCCGTTGTGAAATTAAAATGGATTTTAATTTCCAGCGGATTCCGCTGTATTGTTTTAGTTGTCAAATCTTCATATAAAAAAATAATCCGCTAGGTTGTGTTTGGGCTCTTATATGGGATATAGGCGGTAAAAGGTTATCCTATTTAGAAAAGTTTAATTATAAAAGACGAGGTTTGAAAAACGGAAGAGTTTAAAACTCTTGCGTATGGCTGGGAGCCGGCTATATTAATCCAAACCAAAATCCTAGCCGGACCAAAATTAAAAATATTTTCATGAGTATGGATGATTTTGCCAAGAAATTTTATCATATATGTTAATTTCATAATAGAAAGTGACATTGGATTTGGATTGGGTTGATTTTTCGTAAATATTTAGTAAATTTTTCATTTTGTCATTTGGGAATTTTTCATTTCGATGATTTTTTTATATTAAATTTTGGCGATTTTGATTTGGGTCATTTTGCTGGCATCCATTTGCTCCCATAAAATTTATAAAATTCATTCTTTCACAATCTGTCAGATATTTTTCTTAATTTTACTTAAGACATTTGCAGTCAACCCATATTATTATTATTTGATTCTCAGTGTGATATTGTATTTAAAGAAATGCATAATTAACCCGCAAAAGGAAACCAGTATTATCTCGACATAATATCTAAAAATATGTATATATGTACCGGAAGATTTAAATAGCATATCTTTTCTTCTGAATTTTTTTTTTTTTTTTTACTTTCTTTTTTGATTACAACGAAAACTTAAATATTCAGATTGTTATTACTTTAAAGAAAAAGTCCATTGGATAAAATATCCGTCCCATTATACAAAAACAGACAGACAACTTTTCATATAAATATTAAAATTATTTTGCTAAGCTAATCGCTATATATTATTTCAATTTAATATATTAGAAAATGATATCGAGTAATTGATTCAATTATGAAATTAATTTAAATAAATTTTAATTTCTGACGACTAATTTTTTTTTTTTTTTTTTTTTTTTTTTTTTTTGTAATTATTTATTTTAATAACATTTGATGTCTTTCTTTAATAATAAATAAAATTTATTTATTGTTAAAATAAATGTAGAAATAAACACTTTTTTTAATTTTAGCAAAAAGAAAAAAGGAATTGTAAATTATATTATATGTATTAAAATTAAATTAATTATACAAACGGAAAATATACACATATTTTTATTTATCGATGTTCTATGTAAAGTAGCAGAATATTAATTTATGAAAAAAAAATATATACATTTTATTCCAATTAAATGTTGCTTAAGTTATTGTAGTTATTAATTTTTTAGAAATATAATTTACTATGTAAATAGACTAACTATTATATGAAAGACATTTATAGAGTGTAAAAAAACATAAAAGAACAATATTAAATAAAGACTAAAAAACAATGATTATGTGTATTTAAAAGAGAAAAAAGTTTAAAATGTTTTATTTTAACATTTCATGTACATATGTATAAATATTAGGTATAACTTTTTACAATTTTTAAGATTTTATTGCATAATTTTAAATTTACTTAAAAGTAAACAAATTTGAAGTATGCACTAAAGCTTCCAGAAGGAGTATGTGATTTAAAATTTGGGATATCAAATTAAGAAAACACTATTTTTTTTAAATATTCACTCTTGAATAAAAATGTATGGATGGAATGATTTCAATTTGAAATTTTCATAAAAATTAGCCGTATTATTGTTTTTGAATGTACATTTCGCCATGTACATTTATTTCTTTTACGCTCACACTAAACATGCGACTTTTATAGAAAATATACCATTAAAGATATTTTCTCATATATGTATAGAATATAAAGTTTACTAAAATCCGTTCAGTATTTAAGAAGTTATAAGTGATAAAATTTACTACTCATACCAATATATATACCAAAAAAACAGTATGAATTTGTATAATTCTTTTATTTCAATATTATAGGGGTAGCGAAGCACCCCAGGTGTACTCTCGTTAAAATTAAAGGATGCACTCACTCATTTTCCTTCTGGTAATTCATTGCTGAAAATGTGAACCGGATATTAGATTCGCCTTAATTTTTGAAGCAATTTTATTTCCAACAAATTTCTTAAATAACATTTTATTTTTAATTTTATTAATTAATTAATTTGTGTGCTATATTTTCTAATTAATACAACGGCTTCTGTTACCCACTGGAGCAATTGATTTCAGATTTAAGCAAATACAATTTCCATTTAAACACAAATTTTCTTCCCTTAAAATACATTTATTTCACTAAATTTGTATTAATTTTATTAACTATTTTTTCAATAAGAGCAGCACACAATTTGTGTTGTACAATTCTTTGTCATATTATGAATAGCATTATATACATATGTATATATTATTTTATATTATAATACTATATATGTATGTATATTCTATAATTTTCTTATTTTCTTCATAATAAATGATTACCTATTATATTTCTTTAATTTTCACATCTTTTATAAACTTTTTAACTTTCATCAAAGGACATTCATTATAAATATTTTGTGGCCAAATTTGTGCCGCTTTCAAAAACACTAATTTTATCAACACTTTGGAGCATAAATTTCAATTTTATTACATTTACTTCACAATTAAGTTGGTATTAAAACCGAATTAAAACTTTGAATTTTATTATTGTTTGCAATATCACTAAACACTTGTTTCCTTCGATTTAATAAAAAAGTAACAGTTGTTTACATCAATTTGGCGGAAGTTATTTTACAGCAAGCTTATGTAGAGTGTTGCCATACCTATTCAGTGTTGTCGGTAATGCCGTTAAATCGTTGGAGATGCCATATTAGTTGTCATTAAATTATTTCCTTTATAACGGATTTAATTTCATTGAATATGAATTGTTTATTTAAACTTTTCGGAATAGTTTGTTAAAATAAGATATTTGAAATACATATTAAAATTATTTTACATTATTAAAATTCAAATAGCAAAATAAAATTCATGTATAAAAAAGGCATTATTTCTTATGTTTGGAAATAAAAATCTCTTCGTGTAGACATAGAGTAAAGTAAGCTTGGAAGTGTGTATATTTTAAAGTTCTTACGAAACCTATTTAAGTTTTCATATAATGCTAATTAATATTTGTATCTGGCATCTCATTTCTAATCAACTGTCAAATATAATTGAATGACTTTTTTGCTCTCATCATGAGAGTCTCATGCGAGACCTACGCCGCCAGGTAAAATAGCCGTGCCGCCGAGGAATGTCGGCGAGAATATTTGTATCTGGCATCTCATTTCTAATCAACTGTCAAATCTAATTGAATAACTTTTTTGCTCTCATCACGAGAGTCCCGGTAAAATAGCCGTCTGATCCATGCCGCCGAGGAATGTCGGCGAGAAATTTTCGTCTTAAATATAACCGCCGATTTTTTAACTTGACTTTTCAAATTTCAAAATTATTTTCTTTATATCAAATATTTTTGTATGCTTTATTAACCAATATTTATGCATTAAAATTCAGTTACCTCATTCTGCTGAGGTATTTCGGTTCAATTATTTAATTTACGTGAGCTGGACCATTTTTAAAATACCTCCAAAAATATGGTTTTCGATCGACAGTATACATAGTTTTTAACTTTTTGTCAAAAAAATTACAACATATGATAGAAAAACGATGTCTAATACATATTGAACAAAAAATAATTTAAAATTTGTTTTCATTCTCGCGAAATTAAAATTTTAGTAAAATTTTCAATGATTTTATTTTAAATAGTATTTTATTAAAATTTAAATATTTTGGACATTTTTCATCGTAAATTATATTTTAACGCATCATTGGAAAGCTCACATTAAATACTATTGATATGTGCATTCATTTAACCCTTTAGTTGCACAAATAATATTTTGGGATTTCCGGTCCATAATTGGTTAAGTTAATTTTAACGGCAAATAAATGATTAGTTAAGGACATACATGTCCTCAAAAGCATAAACTTATCAAAAAAGTTGCGAATTGGTGTAAAATGGTGGTTAAATTTAAAAAACTCCTTTTTATTCGATTATTAGCAAATTTAACCTTTTGGGAAATAATTGCATAAAAGTGACCCTCTAGCTCTTAATTGGCTAATTACGTGTTATTTTAAATAGTAACAGGATAGACCATTCCTATGGTACATTATAACCTAATATATTTTGAAAAATGTCCGAAATATTTAAAATTACATGTTTGAAAAAAGAAAATATAAAAAATGTTAGTAAAATCTTAATATTCTGCGACTGAAAAGTGATATAATAATTATTTTTAATGAATATTGATGGTCGTAGTATGCCTCTATTATAATTTGAAGTTAATTTTCTTATAACTAAAATTTTGATAATAATATTGAAAGATGTTTATTTTTTACTTCAAGCTCTTATTAAATTTACAAATTTGTCAAATTTAAAAACTTTGCAAAAGTTAACACTCAGAATTTAAAGATTTCATTATTTTTTATATCTGCCAAATATATTAGTATTAGGAGTATATTCTACAAGATAATACCTAAACAATAAATTAAATGAAAATCTGTACTTTAGCTACGTAAATAATTTTTAGCTGAAGAAAACATCATGATCATGGAAAAAATAATCTTAAAAAAACCTTTAAAATCCCGATTTATAATAAAACTAAAATTTTGAAAAAATAAAAATAATAATAAGTATTCTAAATTTCAGATTTTCCGGCGGTTGACAGCATATTTCACCGTCACCTATAATAATTAAAAAGCCGCCGCTGCCGTTAAAATTATTCGGCGTAGGTCTTTGGTCTCATGTGTTTTTGTGTGTGTTTTCTTTATTTTTTTTCTGAATAAGTATTGAAAGTTGATCAAGCATATAGAGCAGCACGTTCTTTTATCTTAATTTCCTTAAGTTTTTTTTATATTAATAAATTCTTAAAACTAATTTAATACTAAATAAAGATTCATATAAATAGTAAAGTGCATAAACTTTGAATTGCAGTTGAAATTAAATTAAAAAAAAACTTAAACATGTTGAGTGAAATTGTGAACAATAGTAAATTACAAAAGGTAATTATCAGCACGGGCAACATACTAAATGTCGACAATGCGGCACCTTTGCGTAAATCGAACGAAGAACTTTTGGAATCATTAAAACTATGCACAGATTGCCAGAAGGCGGCTGAAACAGAAAATAGCAACGATGAGCAGGCTGAAGTGCCTGGTAATGGTGATTGCGAGACGCAGGTGGAATGCCATGATACTGAAGCACAATTACTAAGAGCCAATCGAGAACTGGAAGAGAGAATTAAAGAGTATGCTCGCAATGAAATAAGTATTGGTGTGAAATTGTTTCTAAATAAATCCTCTAAGGAGGGAGTAGAGGAAGCAGTCAATGCTTTAATGCGTATTTTGAAAGTGGAACATGTAGATAACTTGGTACTGGCCTATCATCCTTTGGAAACAGCCTCTAAGGCTTTACCCGAAACACCAGATGTAACCAGTGCTGTCTCCTATACTGGAGACTCCAAATGGAGTAAACGCAATGAAAAGAATTTGGACGTACTTAAGGAGTTGTGGGAAGTTTTACAAAAATTTAATGAAAAGAAACAAATTTGCCAATTGGGCATAGCTGATTTGGACTGTGATGCATTGACAGAATTGTATAAAAATGCTAGAGTGCCTCCTACTATTAATCAAATAAATTTAGCTAACTGTTGTGTGGTGCCACCAGAGCTTAAGGAATTCTGTACTCAACATGATATACAACTGCTGACTCATGGTGATCCGGAGATATTAATAAACGATGAGAATTTCATCATACCTAATTACACAGTAGATTGGTCATTGCGCTATCAAATACATGTACGCTGTCGCGGTGTACTCACTGCCAAGGGTTACATACTGCAGGCTTCGAAATTGCCACAAAATCTAACATCAAGAGAGTGAATGCCCTTGTCTAAGGCATAGGACTTATTATGATGTTTTGGGATTTCATCTTTTTTTTTATTGGAAAAATAAAATTTTACAAATAGTTCAAAACTTATAAATTAAATCAAAATAACACAAAAATATTATCTAAGGCCTTTTAATATAATCCAATTTGAACCGAGGAATAAGGCTTATTTATAGGTAAAATATATTTTTGGTGTTAAAAGTAGATTTTATCTGTGTAAAAGCTTTAACTAAGGTATAAAACTTTTTAAACGGTCTAAGTTGCATTTCAAAGGAGTAAGAAAAAATATAAATAAAAATATATATAAGAAAATAATGTTTAAATAAGAGAACAGGGTTTTCTCTGCTACATTAAAAGGTTGAACATTTCTAAGTCCTAGTTGAACATCTCTGTATATTTTTACTTAGTGGTACTCATAGCAATTGTTATATACAGCTATTTTTATACCTTTTTCTTGTAACAAAAAAATGATCACATCATTTTCCATTCTTAAGTTTTTTATATTTTCATTAAAACGAAAAATAAAACCTAAATCTGCATATTTGTATTTTGTTAAGTATAATTAAATTAATAAATAAATGCAAATAATAATAAAACGAAAAATTACAGTTAATTACAAACACACAACAATCTGAGTATTTTATTTAATTTTTTCATACGTCCCTTGCCTGCTTTCTTCCCTGTCTATCACTCTCCCTGATTCTTTTAAATGTAGTTAATTTTATAAAATTATGGTAAATGTTTTGTTTTTGCTCTTTTTTTATCTTTTCTAATTAGTCACAATTTAAAACATGTGGTTGTTGTAGTAATTTTTTTCTATTTATGGTATTATTTTTTTCTGTTTAATTTTAAGTAATTGTTGTTGCTGCCTTTTTAATTTAATGATTTGTTGTTGTAGTCTAACTTTTAAGTCGTTTTTTATATGACTTGTAAATTTTCGCTTAGAGTATTAATTATTTTTTTGTTGTGGTGGTGGTTGTTAGCGGTGAGCTCTTTTTGTTTAACCCATTATGAAAAAAATTACAAAAATTTCGAAATTTAACCAAAAATCCAAAATTTCAACAACAATTTAAAGTTAATGTTCCACTAATTTATAAATATTTTACCGAAGATTAGAAATTAAAAAAAATAAAAATACCAAAAATTGTAAATTTCACCAAAAATCCCAAATTATACCAATAATCTGATATTTCACCAAAAACTTTAAATTTCACCAAAAAATCTATACTCCAAAAATCCAAAATTTTACTGAAAATCCAAAATATTACAAAAAGTTTGAAATTTCACCAAAAATCCAGTTTTACCAAAAACTTAAAATTTTACCAATAATTAGACATTTCGCCAAAAATTCGAAAAATTACCAAAAATTTTAAGTTTCATTAAAAATTTTTTTAAATTTTAATTCTCTTTTTATAAATACTTTAAAATATTACATATGTTTTTTAAATCATTTTATTTTTTCTTATGAAAATTGCTTTCATGGAAAATTTATATTTTTTTCTGAATATTGGTACTTATTTTTGGAAAATTTATTTTTTTTGGAAAATTAGTATTTTTATTGAAACAAGTTCCTCAGTTATTTACAAAATGTTGATTTTTACGCAACCTAAAATGCAAAAAACCGTAAACACAAATTTTAATTTTTACTTTAAAATTAAACAATTAAGTACAATTGTTCACTTTAAGGAAGATAAAAACTTCAAATATTTTTTTTTTTTTTCATAATTGGTGTTTTTTTTTTTTTTTTTGACTATTACGTTTATGAAGAGGTTCGTTATATTAATGAATAAATAAGTAAATAAAGCGTTCCCATACTAAGAATTTATTGGTATTTTGTTTTTCTAAAAACCCATGAATAAATGAATAAACCCTGTATACATATATCTTCACAAATTACATTAATATGTATTAGCAAAAGTCTGAAGACCGCACAGTGGGGTCAAACGCAAATTTTTTGGTAATAAATCTGCATATCCTAAATTACTGATCGGATTAAATTGAAATGGAAGAGTTGTAGAGGAGGATCTAAGCTTTCAAAATCGGACTTCATATTTAGAAGTTACGATTTTTTTTACATACTTGAGGTAGTCAACTTTGACACCCTGTAACTTATCTTGTGTTATCACAGAGTGACTACGAGATGATTTTTCTGAAAGCTTAGATCCTCCTCTACAACTCTTTCATACATTTAATTTAATCCGATCTGTAGTTTAGGAGATACAGATTTATTACTAAAAAATTTGCGTTTGAACCCACTGTGCGGTCTTCAGACTTTTGCTAATACATATTAATGTAATTTGTGAAGATATATGTATACAGGGTTTATTCATTTATTTATGGGTTTTCAGAAAAACAAAATACCAATAAATTCTTAGTATGGGAACGCTTTATTTACTTATTTATTCATTAATATAACGAACCTCCTACGGCAAAAAAAAACCGTAAATTCTGAATAAAACTTAAAAGTGTGATATGTAATGGAAGATAACTTTGATTATGAAATTTGTTGTGGAAATGTACTTTGAATCATTATATCATAATCTATTAAAAACTCTGCATTTTTTTACCAATTTTTCAATTTTAGATACAAAGATTCGGTCGGAAATGATCAGAACAACAAAATATAAATATATTTAAAAATGTGGATAAACTGTACTTTAAATTTAAAAAAAGCCTACAAATCTGAGCTAGTATATAATTAACCCTGCAAGGCTACACTTCGTCGAATCAACGTCGCATTTTTCAGTGATATTGTTTTTTACTAAAAAAGCAATAAAGACCCTTGCAAAGTAAGTTGTGCAAAATTTATTCTATGTGGTTATTGTTGTGTTTACAGAAATCGATGTAAATTGTCTACTTTGCAAGGGTCTTGCAAAGTTGCAAATTTCTGAGGTAAATACCTTTAATATTTTCAAAACTGAATTTTTGGTTATAAAGTGGGCAGAAAAATAATTTTCATTTAATTTCATTTATACACAAGTTAAATAATTCAAAAACTATAATTTTTGATAATTTTCAATATTATATTGTGTACAAAAACTTGTTTAAAATCACCGTCGTCGATTCGACGAAGTGTAGCCTTTTCGTAATAAAAATAAGTATAGACTTTCAGGATTAAAAACTACAACATATTGCACTACCTAGCAGCAACAATCTGGACAAAACATATTTTTCTTTAATGAACTTTATCACTATGACGTTTAAGTGGAAGGTAAACAAATTTATGTTTATCATCCATCATTTTGTATTTCATCATAGAAAAGACGAGAACAAATATAGACCCATTAAACATGGGTTAAGCATTAATTAAATTCATGTACTTATAAATATACACATGTACAACACAATGGCACTAGACATATACATGGATGAAAAGTACAGAGAATTAACAATGACTTTGTAAAAATATAAAATTATAAACAATTTGTTTGGAAAAAAGAAAGATAACAAAATTAGCAAACTTAACTCTTTTTCTATGTGCTCAGAGCTGATGAAAAAAATTAGAGAATCGGAGAAAAACGAACAATGTTAAATGAGTAAAAGTAATTGTAACATTTCATTAATTTTTTTTATTTATATAGTGACATACATTCATATGTATGCCTATAAATAAATACATTTATATAAATACACATACATACGTATAGATTTAGTGTTGTTAATAATTTTACTTTTTTTATTATTATTGTTGTTGTTTTTTTTTTTTTTAATAAAGGTCTTCTAACTATAGAAAACTAAACCTACACAAATAAAGTTTATTTCAAATTTAAAATGAAAAAATTATAGACTGAGTAAAAATTAATAAGAAAAAAAGAAGAAAACAAAAAAAGTTAACAAATAATACCTACATATACGTTTTCATTTAAATGTTATTAAAGGACTTAAAAATACATTAAGTAAATATTTAATGCCACGCATTAAATCACGCATACGAGCATCTACAGGTGATTTGAGTAAAGAATCCAATACTACAGGGACATTTTCACGATCCTGACACTGTATACACTCAATAGCCGCCAATTTTATGTGAGCCATAGATGAACCCAATATGAATTCTTCATATTTTTGAGCTGAATGCCATGACACAGTGCGACTATTTATTAGAGTACCATAAAAATGCACATGATCACCCTCCACCAAACGTCGAGTGAAATTACCAAACTTATGTTGAGCCTGAAGTACAACCTCCTGTCGTTTATCCAATAATCCCGAAGACATTTTGACATGTATCTCATATTCATAGGTATTCCATTTATGCAATGAACATTTTTTATCTAAATGAGAATTTTTAAGGATATTCTGATAATCATTGCACAATTGATCGTGGGCATTGCTACATTTGAATAGAGTTTCTAAACGTTCACCATAGAGACAGGATACCATGCGATTGAGCCATCCTGGTAAATATTTATTAATATACCAGGCTGGTTTATTTTGGACACTTGTTATTTGTACTTGAGTAACAGTACCCTCCCAGGCTATAGCCTGACCCTCTAGATGGGCACATTTTAATTGAGTTTTTATTTTATTGTTATCCTTCCACCAGGCTTGGGGACCACAATGTGCATAGAATCGTTGCCAAGTCAAATACTCGGAGGGTGGTGGTGGCATGTGAGTTTCTTCTACCGGCAGGGATGTGGTTATAACAGGTTGATGTTTAAGATCAGGTATCATAGTATTAAAGCGTGTGGTATCTTTAAAATTGGATGTCATGTAGGGGAAGGTTAAGACGCAAGCAAAGGTGACACATATAAAGAGCTAAATATTTGAAATTTATTAAAAATAAAAGTATTAAAATTTTAATATTTACCCACCTGTATTACGGTTATATACTTTTGAGTCGTACGATTTATAGCCAAAAAACAGGAGCCCAAAAGTGCCAACAATGAGGCCACAACAGTGCTTCCCAAGCGTATATTAGGATCGGTAAAACCCAACCATTCGATGACCACAAATACCGGTATTAGTAGGGAAACTAAACCAAATAAAGGCAAAAATAGCAAAATTCCAGACAATCCCAAAGTGGCTCTTACCACACCAAACATGGTGGCACTTTGAGCACTTGTTATGCACATTTGTAGCCAACTGAGTGTGACGCAATGTGGTATAAGATGTGTGTAAGTGCCATGCCAGTTTGATCTCTTAGCCAGATGTACCAGAAACATGGGAATTAACAAATATAAAGCAGTGCGACAATTCAAACAAAACTCTATGCCATTGCCAATGACAAAAGAACAAAAAGTGGGAACTTTTAGATCCAAAAATCGCCAACCTGTGGTGACAACTTCATCCATTTCGTAGGGATATTTGGCCAGAACATTAACACCAAACGACACTAAAACAATCCAGTCAGGAAAACGTTGAGACGAATACATAAAAGCTAGCATGGAAACAAAAACAAAGATACCGGCCACAGTGGTAAGTTCTGAGTGGGGCAGCCATTCAGAGGATATTAAAGGATACACCAATAAATTGCCTATAAAGGCACAGAAAAAATATAAATAAGGCTGCATATTGTTTTTTAAGAAACGATTCTCCGAAATATCTGCCTCTATATTATGATCACCATAGCTAAGAAACAAACCAGACCATATGCGAAAATCTATGAAATCATGTTTAGTCTTTAGCATCTTACACGTGGACCAAATCATCACACTCCAACATAGGTAATAGAAGCCAATTGGTAACAGTACGTTCAGGTTATCACTGGAGACCAGCCAGTAAATGATTAACAATACGGCAAAACGTACACTTTGTGGCACACGTTTCGGAAAATCGGATACCATATTTATCAAGCGATGATACAAAAGAGTAAAGAAGAGTATCGGATGGAACAGTAAACGATGGAAACAAGGAACATGGTCCAATGTAGCAGGATGTGGAACGGTCAATGTTAAAGCGTCATTAACAGCAGGCATGCGACCAGCAGCATAATTTACTGCAGCTGATACGAGATTCTCTTCGGTTATATTACGATCATTGTCAGCAAAGTTATCGGGAATATTTAAGTGGCTTCTGCGATGCTTACGTCTCCTATCGCCGCCAGTCCGATGCGATCTTATATCTACCGAACCATTTGATACCGAGGCCGAGCCATCTTCCAATGGTCGATGTCCTCTGTCTTCATCATCCATATCATCTTCTGATG